>JARFJB010001682.1:5045000-5522500 GCA_036346205.1 Vesta saturnalis | reverse complement strand
TACCAAGGCCATCTGCTTCTATAAGATATCAATAATACAGTTTAACCATTTTCATACATATTTAGTTTTTAGATTTACTTTACGCTATCGATACCTGTCTTACGAAACTAGGGCCATTTATTAGAATACAAATTCAGATCAGGGGGCTCAGGATCGAGAACAAGTTTATATACCTTGCCACGTGTCTAACCATCATATGGCATAAAAAAAGGAATGGGCTCGACTAAGTTCAGGCGTACGGTCGGAAGACCGCAGAACACTCGGATGCGTGGTTGTTTTGGAGGTATAGCTTAAAGTGATAGTAATATGGTTAGATAGGAACCGGATATAAGTAGGCGCCACAGGCTTTAATAAGGAAATACTCGACAAGTGTTGAAAGGAGAGTAAACCCTGTAAAGCCTGAAACAGAATTTACCAAAAAAAAAAAAAGGAAATAGAGATGGGTTAACAAATCCCCCGATAAAGTAATCGTATTGCCGATATTCGGACAAAAGAATTAAAAAAAATTAACATTCAACACCAATGCCCATGATGGCATGCAGTGAGCCACAGCTTGTGCTCACGGCAATTACAATTTAAATTTCAGTTAGTAAGAAAAGACAATAAAATTATTATATGCCCCTTCAGGCCGCTGTAAGATCTTACTGACCGTAGCCTCATTTGGCCAATTTAACACATAATCCCATGGGGATGTTTAGTAAAAATACCTACCGTAACAATTAAAAAGGAAAAAGTAATGTACATAACGCATAAAAATTACGAGACAAAATTACAAATTCATATGAAATTAAATGTTTAACTTTTGCAGCAGTTTACGGTAATACAAATAATCGTTACACCCGGTATATTGCAATCAAAACAGGAGTTAAATCGTTGGGTAAATGTAGCTACAGAAGCTAGAATTAATTAGGTTAAAATGGAAGCTAAACTTGTTTGGGTGTGGTCTATCCAGCCACTTTTAATCATTCAATTAAAGTTTTACTTGTGATTGAGTGCAAAAATATTCAAAACTGAATTAGTGAATATATATATATATATATATATATATATATATATATATATATATATATATATATATATATATATATATATATATATATATATATATATACACCGTTTTAGATAAAAGAATTTTGTGAAACTGAACTGCTGGAAGCACCTTAAATATATAAATTTAATTAAGAGATAACAATTGTCAATTATTTTATTACAAAATTAATATCAGTACATTTACTTTCGTTGTAGAAATTCACTAAGAACCTTCTAGGTGTATTTGAAATTTGGAAACACAATCGTGTAACCAGGTGATAAAGAAAAAATCTGACCTTTACTGACGAAACTACTTATGTGATCTTGCAACCATCGGGTACTGTTCCAATGATCTAGCAGCCTTCACGTATATGGTCATGGATGTCAGCAAGGCTCTTATGCCTTCCAGCGATAATGATGTACCTTGGATGTAACGTAACAGTAAAATGTGAGCAGATAATTTAAGAAGGAATGCCGTTACAAACGTAGGTAATACGGAGATGATCTTATAGGTGACAAACGAGCCGATAGTGAACATTCAACGTAGTTTCGGTTGAGGTGTCTTTATATGTAAAGAATTAGCATTGAATGCTTTTATATTCGAAAACCAAAGATGTGGACGAATGAACAGTTTCAATTATATCCGCCTTTTAAAAGCGTTAGTAATACTTTTACTTAACCAGTTATTACTTTAAGTGAGAATTTTCCAATAAAATGATGCTTCAGCATCCACAATCAGAAACGAAAAATTCTCTAGAAACTCAACATCCACCATCAAGGCCGTTCTTAGAAAGGAAGAAAGAAAGATTGGCCAACACCTTAAAATCAATTTTACAAACTTGAGAATATTTGTATTTAATCTCTGTTGCCAAAAGTTAAAATGTATAGAAAATATGTATTTATTATATGTATATGTATTATTTGACCGTATAGATCCCAGGTTCCTTTTTAACTGCTTTGTATTAAATGATCCGGAATCTTAGAGATGTCGCTGAAGGTATTAAGTTTGACTTATTTTAACTAAGTTAGATATGTGTACAAAGGTTACGTAGGTTAATCTAATGCAATTAGAGATGCGTAAAAATTTGCGAAATAGTGAATTGGAAGCATTCAACCTAAAAATAAATTGCTATTTATAGTAAGTAAATTTGACAAAATGACGAACGCTATCAAAAAAAAAACGTTTTCCAATTAAACACATAACAACTTTTCTTATATGCCAGCATTATGACCCTTATTCAATTTCAAACTTTCCGCGGAGGTACTGAAATCAATTTTTTTCGGATCAAGGCTCCAAAGCCACGCACGACGTCAACCCCACGGTCGAATCCGGGGTCAGTCTCAAGGTCAAAATGCGCTCCTACGTAGGCGTCAGTGTCAAAAGTGAAAGTAGGATGTCACAAAAAAGTGGAGTGAATGGTGCACGTCTACTACTAGCAACGGCTTCCATGGCCTGCCGTACTAATAATTCAGTAATTAAACTGGAAAAACGGTCGTATTGCTTTAGTTCTTCTAAATAACTATGTCATATTTATACCAATTTAACCGCATTATAAAGAACACAATTATCTACAACTTTTTCCTTTATATTTCTTAAATTTGGGAATAATGGAATTACACGCATTTAAATAAATATCAGAAAAATCAGTTTCATGAAGTATCTAGTTACCCTTTGACTTTTGAAGAAAACAAAATGTGCACAGAATTGACCTCATAAAAATGCATTTTTTTTCCCATTTAACGGTCTTTGTATCTACACTAGTTTCCAAGATACCCATAGTAGAAATAAGAAAACTCCCCCTGTATACGCACATAATATTTATAGCAAGTAATGTAAATTTTACATATTATTTTATAAAAAATGCAATCAGATGAACAAATGTAGAAGCAAGGTTCCATACTACTTTAGTGTTAAAATTGATATTAAAGCATTACTACAATTGAAATACATTTTTCAAAACATCAAAGACTGAAATTAAAAGAAAAGTAAACCGTTTCTCTGTTTTGTGCAGTAAGTATCAATCATCAGTAGTTTCTGTATGTTTGTTTAGCGATTTTTCAGGCATCCCATAAAAAAGTATTTTTACACAAAAAACTTGTCCAAAATTGAAACATAAAGACACCTACCTTGTTTGGAATTTTTATGATGTATTTTTATATTTAGGTTATACAATCTTAGCGTTTCCATAACACTTACAGCTATACTCGTCTGTAGTAATGCTACTGACTTACAGTTATCTTCGTCGTCAGTAATACTACTGACGAAGATAGAAGAGTTATCGAAACGATTAGATTGTATAACCTCAGTATAAAAATATATTATACAAAAAACCAAAAATGTAAGTATTTTAATGTGTGTAATAACGGTGAAGGTTTACATTTTCATATTGTCCAAAATTGAATTATCCTTAGCAAAAGATGCCACATTCTGCTATAAACTTGATGGTTAAAAAAAATACTTTAGAAATCTGTTTGTTGCTTTAGGGCTTATTTATTTCCCAACTAAAAGCTTTCACGGAAAGACTTCCAAACTTTAATTTTCTTTACGAAAAATATCTGTTGTTCTCCAAATTTTATAGTTTTTCGAGATATTCTCGAGATGTACCGAGAACCGCAATATAACAGTAATAACTCTAAATACGGAGCTTTACTAAGATCCTATACATTTTAAGTTATCGTGGCTACACATACACGTGTGCACACGCATGCAGTCACCCACACACACCTGTCCAACCCACCCACACACTCATCCAAACCATCCTGCTTATACAAAAGCAAACCCTTTTAGGCAATCCAAAGCATGAAGTAAAATTTGTTATAACGAACATTTAGATCATTTCAAGTATAAAAGTTGGATCAAATTTCCCGTAATCCTGCATGTTTCATAACAATACTGTAGTAAGTAGATAAGTTATCTTTAATAAGAATAAATTTAATGTCCTTATGGCGTGTTATTTTCCAATAATGCAACTATCTTTAAACACGTTAGAAGCCGCATAATGCCCTAGGGCATTATCAAATTAAACAGAATGCATAGTTACTAAACTAAGGTGACTGAATAAACTCGATTATATTTTTTGCTACAATAACTGTCCAAAATAAAATGCAATGCCTTTTTTTAATTGAATAACGCACTAAATGGACATTAAATATAGAAGGCACCACTTGTATTATAGGAATAACCACCTCGGTCAACGTACATCCCTCGGGCCAGAGGCTCTCGGGCGGTACACTGTTGACCTCGGGGGATTATTATACCCTTGACAACTTAGTTACTATAGAGATCGTCATGAAAACAAATTCTAATGATATTAATTATATTATTAGTAAAACTCGAAAAAGAAATCAAAGATAAGGTTACAAAAATCGCAAATTTATATACAGAAAGCCGCATTTCGCAATAATGTCTTAATAATTCCGGGAAATATTCTTGCTGTAATAAGATGAGTTGCAAATTATGAAAAAGAAAACACAGGATATCGTTTTAATCTTTACAGCTCGGATATCTTATAAATCTACTATTCAAAACTAATAACTCAATCTCTTTTGCATTTAATTACGTTCACTAAAAGGCAAAAGTTATTTTAAATAGATTCAAATCTATACAGTTAAATAGTAATAACACTCAACGCAAAATCAGTATTCTGAAATGCATAATTATTTATCAATCTTCCTCATCATAAGTGTAACGATAATACCTAGAAGTCTAAATTTTACGTATTGTCCGAAAGTGACGTGTTTTTGTGATTAGCAAGCACACGAGTAAGACTTATGGTCAAAATGGATTATTATTTCACATATGATATACATCTGTGTAGTTTGACTAAATCATTGTTTTCAGTTAGTTGGAAATGAGCTAATGTTACACCATTACCGAAAGTATCGTCATATACGTCATTTAATGATCTGCGCCCAATCATTATTTTACCAATATTTTCCGAATTCCTGGAGAAATGTAAGGAGATTCAAATAAGAATTTATTTAACAGAGCTTGATATTCTACCAGTCGTGGACGATATTACACTGATCACAGAGAATGAAGTATTGCCACACTAGTGACTCGACTACCGAAGGACTTCAATAGGGTTTGAGAAAGTATTTAACAAACAAATCTTAAACGGTAGCTTTATCTTGAGCTCTAGCAAAGTCGGGTGTACAGTAGGGGTATATTCTTGCACCATTACTATTTAAAGTTTATATGTCTGTAGTACCCGAAATATTAATTCACTATCAGTATCACTTATACGCCGATGGCACACAGACATATTATTCTTTTCAATCAAATGACGTATCCAGAACATGCAAAATACTACATACAGGCTTACCTACTCTTCAAAATATACCATTTGCGCTGCCCTTCGGGTTAAACCCAACTAAGTCCTATTTAATGCTGTTTGCAAGACTAACGATTGCAGATACCTCTGTACATATTTAAAATTCGAATATGCGACTTGCGAATTACATGAAAAATCCTGGGTTATGCATAGTAAGATTCGATACCAATATTAATAAGAGCTTATGCATACTTTCGAAAATTTATGTGACCTGAGAATGTCTTAATCATAAATCCAAAACTTTCTATCACTCATTAGTACTTTTTTTAAAGATTGTGCTGGAGTAAGACCTTAATGGGTTTTTCATTGTGCTTTACCGCGGATATAGCTCGAAATCGAAGGTTGGGCGTGAGTTCCTTTGGTTAGAGCTGATTAATTGCTACCTGTGGTTTCATGTTGACGAATTAGCATAAAATGGTTTCATATATATATATATATATATATATATATATATATATATCTATATATATACAGGGTGTCCGGTGAGGAACTGTACAAACTGAAATGGTATGTTCCTTGGGTCAATTTAAGTAAAAAAGTCCCATAAACATAGGTCTGATTCGCAATAGTTACCCAGATACAACCGTTTAAAGTTTATAAATGATCACATATTTTTTCAAAAGTAATTATTATTAGTCAACTGGAAACACAAAACCGAAACAATCTGTCATTTATTCGTTTGTGTTCTAATAATGACAAAGTGGATTGTAGTAAATTAAGTGTAATTTAAATTTAAAATGCCTTTTCAATTTTCTAACGAAGAGTATGCTGACATCATTTACATTTATGGATTTTGTGATGGAAATGCGAGAGCTGCCGTTAGGGAATATGAACGAAGATTTCCCAACAGGAAGATTCCAAATCACCAAACCTTTTCTTCTGCGTTTCAACACGTTCGAACTCATGGTTCATTTTCATCAGTTTCAATAAGATCTGATCGTCCTGTGGAGTTAAATGTGAATGAGCAAGAAAACGTTCTACAGATGGTTGATCGGAGTCCAGGGTTGAGTGTTAGAAGAATTTCTTCTCGAACGGGAGTCCCCCGTATGTCAGTATGGCAAACATTACATGATGGGCTTTTATATCCCTATCATACACAAAACGTTCAGCAACTTGAACCTGGAGATTTTGCTTTGCGGTTGAATTTCTGCCAGTGGCTACAAGAAAATCCACAACTAGTTCCATTCATTTTATTTAGTAACGAGGCGCAATTTACTAGAGATGGAGTGAACAATACACGCAATTCTCATTTGTGGTCAGATGAAAATCCACATGGTACAAGAGAAGCTAACTTTCAGCGCAGATTTTCTGTTAATGTATGGTGTGGTATGATTGACGATGTAAATGATGTCAGCATACTCTTCGTTAGAAAATTGAAAAGGCATTTTAAATTTAAATTACACTTAATTTACTACAATCCACTTTGTCATTATTAGAACACAAACGAATAAATGACAGATTGTTTCGGTTTTGTTTTTCCAGATGACTAATAATAATTACTTTTGAAAAAATATGTGATCATTTATAAACTTTAAACGGTTGTATCTGGGTAACTATTCGAATCAGACCTATGTTTATGGGACTTTTTACTTAAATTGACCCAAGGAAAATACCATTTCAGTTTGTACAGTTCCTCATCGGACACCCTGTATATATATATATATATATATATATATATATATATATATATATATATATATATATATATATATATATATATTATTGGCACAACGTCATAATTCTAAATATTTGGACTTATTCCAAACTGAGATAATAACTACAGAAAGTATAAACTCTAAGTACATTTCATCGATTTCGTCAAACTTTGGTCCTTACACATTTTGGCGTAGTGCTATTGAATACCATTTTAAATTGAAGTCAAGGAAAACGACTAAACGGCGCTGCGTGTCTAACCTACCACATAACATAAAATGAGAAAGGCGCTCGGCTGAGAACTCAGTCAAATGGTAAGTCCACCGCAGAGCAGTTTGTTGGCGTGGGTAGATTTGAAGCGTCGACAGCTAGTGAATGTCGAATTAGGATAGTTAGAAAAAAAAAAAAAATAATAGTACAAGTGCTAAGGAGAGAAAACAAGGATTGAGCGCCATTAGCTCTAAAACAGTAAAACATTGTTTAATAAGAAAGACCCTCGTAAAGCTTGAACCGGGGAAACAGACAAGAGAGTAATAATAATTACAACACCAGTTCCCTTAATAACCTTATTTTATTTAAATTTGCACAAAAAGTATAAACAGGTTTCGTATATATGCAACGTGACGATCAGCAACAATTATCACATGTGCGTATCTATAGTAAAACTATATCTTAAAACCAGACTAGACAAACTTCGTATAAATAAATATATATATGTATATATATATATATATATATATATATATATATATATATATATATATATATATATATATATATATATATATATATATATATATATATATATATATATATATATATATATATATATATATATATATATATATATATATATATATATTATCAGGGTGGTTCACCGAATGGCAACGATCGATCATGAGAAAACTATAATTAGGAAAAATCTGAAATGTTGATAGTATACTAATGTTGATGGGAGACATATGGCTAAAATATTTTCAATATGGTGGCACTTGTGGTTGTACCAGAAGTCGATAGTAATTTGATTATTCTAAATGGATTCTACGACAAATTCTTAATACATTTTATGTCTTATACCTATACCTAAATCCAGCCGTTTTTGACATATTAAGCATTTTATGTCAAAAATGACGTTTGTAGACCCATAAATAATTATTAATTTCTCCTATACAGCTGCCTTTGTTACCAAATTTAAGTTTTATTCCTTATTGAACATGACTTACTTATAATATTTCACCGTTAATAATACAAGTGCTCAAAAGATAACCATAAGAATAAAATTGGAGGAACTGTAAAAGTCAATTTTTTCAAGTGGAAACCCCCTATTTTTACAATTTCATCTTATTTGGCTTTAAAAACTAATCTAACTTGTATAAGGTTGTCTATACGTAATTTGTTTTCGAAATATTGGGAATTTAAGATTTTTCTATTGCTTGAATGCCTTTATAAATTATTGTTAGATGGGCATGACTGCGTTAAACGTTGGGAAACAAGAAGTATCAAATAAATGTCACCCTGTTAAAACTTGTCAATAATCATACCGAAATGACTAAATTATGCCAACGAAGACAATGGGATAGAGTTATCTCAAGAACATGTGACACATTTGCGATTCGATATCCAAAAAAACAGAAACCATTACCAAAAAAAAGTTGTTGACAATGAAAATAATATTATAGAAATAGCAAATACGAAACAGAAAAGTTACAAAATTTATTTTAATAAATGTTCAAATTGACGCCCTTGAACTTCCAGACATTTTTCACACCTAAGCAGAAATTCTTCATGACTGGCCCTCCTAACTGACTGAGGAATAAGCTCTTCAAATACTGTTCTAACTCGCTGCATGCAGTCATCCATGGTGGTGTTGTTCCCCAAACAAAGAAATCCAGTACTGTTAAGTCTGGGGAGCGGTGTGGCCAAAGATTTGGTCCATTATTGGCAATCCATCTATCATAAAATAAGTATTGAAGATTATTGTTAACTGCGTAATTATTATGAGGAGGCGCCCCATCGTGTTGATAAAATAGATTTCTATGATCAGCAAGTGACAAGTTGTCTAAATAGTTAACTTCAAATATTGCGCAAGGAGTTAAGATAGCGCTCACCTACAAGCTAATAAACATGTTTTATGTGTAAAAGAATTCATAAGGCCACGACGCCCTCATTTCTTATGGCATAGTAGACGTTAAGTTGCCAGTATTCTTGAAAATTTTGTTCTCTAAATGGATGTACATTTACGTCGCTCTAATAATGGGAATTGTGCAAATTAAAAACTCCATTTTTTTTGTAAATCTGGCTTCCTCCGTCCAAATAATATTATTAAAAAAGAGAACATTTTTTTGTGACCGAAGTAATATGAATTCACAAAATTCCACTCTGTGGAAAATCAGTCTTCTTTAAATGCTGAACTTTGGAAAACTTGTATGGGTGAAACTTGTGTTTCCATAAAATTCTTAATATCGATGATTTAGATATTTCTGATTCTAATCTAAAATATCCCAAAATTGCCATTTCCATATTTTCATTGTTAACAACTGGTTTATTTCTCTGCATTTTAGCCGTTATGGATCCAAATCTCTTGAAGTTTTCTACAATTCGTTTTATAGTTTTTTGTAATGGTTTCTGTTGTTCTGGATATCGAATGGCGAATGTCACATGTTCTTGAAATAAGTCTATCACATTGTCCGTAAATAATAAATAGATTTAAATAATCTTCTTTTGTATAATTTAATCTTCCCGGCATGATTATTGATAATTTTTAACAAAGTGACATTTGCTTGATACTTCATTGTTTCCTAACGTTTAACGCAGTCGTGACCATCTAACAATAATTCATAAAGGCATTCAAGCAATAGAAAAATCTTATAAGAAAACCTTGTACAAAGTTAGTCTAGTTTTAAAGGCAAATAAGATAAAATTGTAAAAATAGGGAGTTTCCATTTGAAAAAATTGACTTTTGACTGTTTTTTCAATTTTATTCTTGCTATTTTTCGAGAATCCTGTACTATTAACGGTGAAAATATTATACGAACAATTTAAATACTCTTCTTTTGTATAATTTAATCTTCCCGGCATGATTATTGATAATTTTTAACAAAGTGACATTTGCTTGATACTTCATTGTTTCCTAACGTTTAACGCAGTCATGACCATCTAACAATAATTTATAAAGGCATTCAAGCAATAGAAAAATCTTATAAAAAAAACTTGTACAATGCTAGTCTAGTTTTAAAGGCAAATAAGATAAAATTGTAAAAATAGGGGGTTTCCATTTGAAAAAATTGACTTTTGACAGTTTTCTCAATTTTATTCTTGTTATTTTTCGAGAATCCTGTATTATTAACGGTGGAAATATTATACGAAGTCTGCTAAAGTAAGTCATGCTCAATAAGGAAACATACTCAAATTGGATAACAAAGGCAACCGTATAGAAGAAATTAATAATTATTTACGGGTCATGTATTAATAATTTACCGTAAAATCCAAAATTAGTAATATACAGAGTGTCCTATTTAAAATAAGCAAGATACTATCGACTTCTGGTACAACCAGAAATGCCGCCATCTTGAAAATATTTTAGCTGTATCCCATGGACATTAGTACACTACCAAACTTCCAGATTTTCCCTAATTATAGTTTTCTCATAATCGATCCATGTCATTCCCGGTGAACCACCCTGTTCCCAAGACAGTAGGATATGTTTACTGGTTGCGAAGCCCAACTCGTCGGTAAGTATTTAATTACCGACGTCTTTTACTTACTAACGTAAAATTATATATACCTACTATATTTCACAACAATAAGAACAAAATATTTGGATATTTCTATTTAAAACGTCACTTTTGACTTTTCGTTTATTTAGTAGAAATTAAATAATTTCAATTGTGGTAAATTTAATACAATCGCGCAAAAAACAGTATGAGCATCACGAAGCGTGATGTCCTATATATATATATATATATATATATATATATATATATATATATATATATATATATATATATATATATATAAGACATCACCCTTAATAAATACTGACGAGGGCAAGTTACAGACGGTAGATATTTAACTCGAACGAGAATGATAAGCTTTTGAAATGGCTAATTTAACTTCTCGAGTTCATGGAAAGATCTTTCAAGATTTTAACCTGCAAAGGGAAAAATTCGCATGCAAAAGACTAAATTTCAATTTAAAAATTCGATAGGTAGGCTTGCTGTTGCTTCACAAAGTCACCCCTAGCAATCAAGTAAAATATCTTTGGAATTCAACGGTAAAGAAAGAAGTTTCATGGTTTTAAGACGTTGATCATTATTTGAAGTAAAATAGTCCAACAATTTTACACCAATTTTGTTGGAAAACTACCAAACAAATTTTCTCGATTGATTAGCACGATCTTTTGTTGCCTAACAGCGTTTGTTGTTTGGGGCGAAATACAACAAGAAACTTTTTTGGTTTTACGGTAATCGTAATTATTTGCAAATTGTTGCATAAGTAAGAATTTAGATTCAGTTGGAAAAATGGTTTCATTAAGGCATGGTTATGGTCATCAGGCAACGTTTTTGGTGTTTTCCGTAGTGGAATAGGTGCATAAATATCGAATTTACGAGTTTTGGCAAAAATCTATCTTGAGCTAATTAACATCATGTACCATACGTTGTAAAATAAAAGGATGATACGATGTCTCTAAGAAGAATTGTAGAAACAATGGTACCATTTTGTCCACTCCCGGAAGCTTTTATGGTACTTACTAATAAAGACGAAAGCAATTAAGCAATCTGAATAGATGCTGCATTACATTATTACAAAATAGACCCCAGAATTTCATCCACGGGTAAAAATGGATTGAAAACAATACGTCGCATGAATTTCTATATTTTGAGGTATGTGCAGGGAGTAAGCGCGAATTGGGCCTTATCTCCTTAATCGGTGGTGAAAATAACAAAACATGAGTCATTTAGAAAATTTTGTCGGCTAAGAGCAGCTAGTAAAAAATATACGATTTTCCCCTAAAAAGATAAGTTAATAACTTAATCATGACCAAAGTCGTGAAATATTAGACTTACACATTCACATAATACTAACGCGTACTTCTGTAATTAAACCTTTTATTGTATTTTCGTTTCATATTAGTATTGTCCAATTGTTAATTTTTTTTTTATATAAATTAAATTACTTAAACATCCTCGTGAGTAATCATTTCATAAACCACTCATTGTTTGCATTTATAATTACCTTAGGAGGCGTAACGCGGTTAATAATCACCACGTATTTGAATTATAATATACCATGTATACCGAAAAATATACAGAAGCTTCGTTATCTTCTCCGATGAGACTGTTGGGGGCGAAACCGCCAGTCCAGTATCTTACTATATATAATTTTATAAAAAATCTTTCCGCTCTCAAGAAATCATGTACTCGAGGCGATATATATATATATATATATATATATATATATATATATATTAATTGGTAATTTGTGGGAGTATTTTACTTGTTAAGGAATGTGAATTGTCAGAATTTAAAAAAAGCGTCTAATTTTGGTTTTATAGTATATTGAGTATCAAGAACAGTAAGAGACGTTTACCGGTCGACGGCCATGTTTGGAAGTTGAGCGATAGCGAAGCCTCCAATTTGGCCGGAGACCGTTACAACCCTTAAAGTTCCTGATGCTAATAATTTGCACGATTGTATTAAATTTGCCACAATTGAAATTATTTAATTTCTACTAAATAAACTAAAAGTCAAAGGTGACGTTTTAAATAGAAATGTCCAAATTTCTTGTTCTTATTGTTGTGAAATATAGTAGGTATATATAATTTTACGTCGGTAAGTAAATACTTACCGACGAGTTGGGCCTCGCGAGCAGTAAACATATCCTACTGTCTTGGAAACATATGGTAAATAAACAAAAAAGCTCAATCGTGCAAAAAAATTAATGTTTCTCTTTCAAGATTTACCGTCTTGGAACCTGCTACTAGTTCTTCAGATTTACGGTTTTAGGAAATAATTTAATATTCCAGTCTAAAACACAATTAGATTCACTAACGTGCCCTTCGATTCTGCTAAGCAATCTTGAATTTTATCAATTCCAAGAGCGTGTATAACCCGGAAAGGCTTAACGTTTTTGTAAAAGAACATTCTTGTAATCATTATTTCAAAACATTGAAACGCTTGCTATTCAAAAGTTCAATTTTATAAAATCAAAATTAGATAACTGCTGAACAACGAACAACTCAAGTTATTATACTTATTGCATATTTCCGTATATTGTTATGATACAAATTGCAATTTTCACGGTATTATTGGTAACAAGTTTAATAAGCCTCAAATATTTTACCTATTGACACGTTATGATAGAAACTGTGTAAGGATATCCCCAAACACTTTGAACACGAAACAATCAGATTCTCAGCATGTTACATAATTCATGTTTATTAACTTCATAAAGGCACACGCGCACCTCACTTATAATCCGTTAAGCTATAACCCAGTATAACTAAATACCGTTGCGCATATTAATTAAGGAGCACGATTATAACAGCCAGTAACCGACACAATCAAAGGATATTATATCGATTTGGTTTTAAAAAACTTTTCAAGCCAAAGTTCTTTATCCTGTATTAAAAAACATATATGTAATTATAAAAAATCATTAAATGAAAAATGCATTCTTGCTTTATCCGTAAAATACTGTTAGCATGTTGTTGTAATTAAAATTTTATAGACTATATCCCAACACTAATAACAAATCTGCAACATGGGGAATAAAGTAATAAATTCAATTTATATCACTTAACGTTGGATACTATTAAATAGTTATGACTCGTAAAGACGTATATTGTTGACATTTACGATTTTTTTGTCCATTTATAAATTAAAGCTGTTATTACAATTTATAAAAGGGATTAAAGGTGATATTACAAATACCAAACACTTATTGAAACCGATTAATTCCTAGTATGTAAAAAAAAATTAAAATGAGCTTTGTCATAGTTGTAAACTTTCTAGAAAAATCATCCAAAGTTGTATTTTACCTGATTTCATAATACCTACAGCTTCTCACTCTAAATAAGGTATAACAGATATAGCTGCAAATGACAACGAGGCACCACTAGGTGTTAAAAGAATTAGCTACAAACAAGATGGAACCAAAATAGTGTGAAGTTACGTTTCCTTAATTATAACAGTAATACGGCATAACTCACATAAAAAAATATATCTAAGATAACGACTTCGCGATTTAGTGGTGCAGTGCTATAGAGCGATCATACTCCAGTGGTGATCTTTTGTGCCGATACTTATATTGCCCATTTGACGGTTCAATCTTTTTTCTTCAAATTGTGCCTATTTGAAGATGCGAAATAGTAGACCCCCATGACTTAATCAGCTAAAAATTGTGACAACTAGGGAAATCACGCTACAGTGTAATGTCTACTGAACAGGTTAATAATGGTAATTAACGTATCTAGAGTGGTAACCTAACCTTAACATTTGAGCATATGCTTATGGCGCGAGCGAGCGCTGTAATTTATGTGATTGCTTCTACTATATTCATTGCAATTATTAATGAAGGTCAAACTACAAACTATAAGCAAATTTTATATAAAACTGGCCAATGCTCAATAATATTGAAAATCAACTTTAGCAGTATATCTTACTAATACGATTTTTACAGTTCTTAAATGATGGACCGGAAGGTGCAAAAATGTTTTTTTTTGTAAGATACTACACGATATACCAAAAGCAATGAAAATATAGACATTCAGAATGGTAAGCTAACAATGTAGATTTCAATAAAGTTTACATACAAAATTAAATGGTTACCAAAGATTGTAATTATTGTTATCAGATGCACCCGACTCAATTATTAACTCAATATAATGTGCACTAATATAAGGATATACCATTACACTATATGTGGGTGTATGGGTGGGTGGGTGCGTTGGTTGGTTCGTTGTTTGGATCGGTGGGTGGTCAGTCGGGGGTACGGGTGTGCAGGTGCCTAAATGCAATAGTATATAGAACGTAGTGAAATATCACCTAAACTGGAGCTCTATAGGCAGAAAATTTAATGTGTGTGGGCGTGTGCGTGTGTACATGTGTGCCTATACACTTGCGTGCGGGCGCCTGAGCGTGTGTTCCTGCGTGCGTGCGTGCGTACGTGCATGTGTGTGAGTATTTGGATCAAATGCTACATGAAGTATATATACGTCAATTACATTGAGGCAAATGCAAAGAGCACGAAGTATCCAACTCCATGACCCATGAAATTTTGTCAGTATTTGGGTCGAATACTGCCTGAACTTTACATTTATAAATCAACTTCGTAGAATTGTATGCAAAAGGGCTTTCCTTAGTGGACAAGAGAGCCTAATTATTTAGCCTCTTGTAATGCACGTATTTCGTTAGGGTCGCGACAAAATTGATGGTCCCAAAGACAAAGACCTGTATCCAGTGTCCCATGAATATCAGTTAGCGTTTAAGAAAGCGAATTTTGCCTAAAATCTATATTGCTAAATTGATTGCGTTGTGAGTGGCAAAATGGATCCGCAAGGTTATAAGGGTTTAACTCTGTAGCCAATCAGTGTGTGTGTGTGTGTGCGAGTATTTTTTTTTACTTATAGTATTCCAGAACAGGCTAAGATTTGCCTAACGCGTTAAGCACTGAGGAACACTGGGAGGGTTTAGGGATATTGTTAGGCTGCCGAGAAATGTTTATGAATGGCTACCTTAAATTGACTTAAGTCAGAACTTGAAGGAAAACAGGAACTGGGAAGTGCATTCCACAATTCATTCACCGTGTGGAAAAATGCAGATTGAGCCCGTTTAGAGTCACACGATGGAGTTTTGAGTGGGTATTTATGGTGTGAATGGGCAAACCGAATGTTCCTAGCGAAGACGGCCTGCGAAGGTATTAAGGAGTGTATTTCGGAGGCACACTTGCCATGGTAATAGCGATAGAACTAGGAAAGAACCGACACAATGCTTCTATGCTCAAGAGGTTGTAGGTCAGAAGTCAGAGGCGTCATTTATAGCTCTTTTTTGGACACGGTTTACATATCAGGAGCGTATTGGGGAGCACTGACCCGGAGGTGGGAATTGTATTCCAGATGAGGTCGAATTCGAGCCTTATATAGTAGAAGGGGTTGTTGCGATTGGGATTTAATTCCATACAAAAATTTATTTACACATCAATTATGTTGATCTAGGTGCAATAGGGCGAAGTGTCGAATTCAGTGGCCCATGAACGTTGATCAGCATTTGGGTCGAGTACTGTCCAAAATTCACATGTATACACCAATTTCGTCGAATTTGATGTAAATTGGCTTTCAGAATGGACAATAGAGCCTAATTCTGTGGTTTATAGTAATACGCCTGTTTGGTTGGGGCCGCGGCAATATGAATGGCGTAGTACCCTTAGATACTACTTTTGTTTATTTAACCCGCTCCAAAGAAGAAGACTTGAGTTCTTTTAAACTTTTTTATAATATCAACATCATTGAATAAAATTTAATGATTAAGGTGATTATTTTTTATTACGTTTTATTAAAACTGAACGGGTTCAATTTATAAAGATATCATTTACTAGTTAATTTTTACTTTTGTTGCTAAGTCAAGTTAATATATAGAAATCATTTTTGTTATCATTGCCTAAAATTATGCTAATTTCGATTTATTTATTTATCTGAATTCCTACTGAGTTGACCTCCTTCTGCATTTATTTATTCAATATTTGTATAAGTTTTTAATGTTAATAATCTTTAGTGATGAAAGAGAATCAAACGTTATACTCATTTAATTAAATTCTAATTATGAACGATAATGCATCAATATGTTTACAAATACTTATAGAATCAAACCTAAATCTACAATAACCTTCTTAAAACTAACTTATAACAAATAAAATCTTTATCACAATCAAACGTTTTGTTTATCGTTAAACCGTGAGGGTCAAATGTAAAGTGTCGAGAAATGAAACACAATAAAGTTTTATTTATTAACACAAACAAAAAGGTTCTTGCGTATTTTCGTTGCAACTGATGACGCAATGCTGGCGTTTCTTTGACCATAAAAGGGGATCTCAGATAGGTTAGATGATGTCACTTGCCGGCACCCTGGCATCGTTTTTCTATTATTGCCCTTATCTTCCCTTATACTTTTGTGTAGCTAAGTACGCTTCTAATTTTCTTTCATCAACTACTGATTGTAGTAAATAATCGTTCGATACGTTTCCACTATACAGTTTTTATATAATTGTTCAAATTTAATCACAAACGGCGTGCGCATCTAACTGCAAGCGAACTACGAAAAGCCATACTTTCATTATCAATGTTATTTGGTTATTACACTTTACATACCGCTCTATCAATTGGGACGTTTGGCTTATTGTACATTTATCACTCGCTATTAAACCATCGACTTGGAGCACTTTCAATGAGCACTTAAAACGCTATTATAAACTATTACGCAATCCTTCTGTAACACCTAAATTGCCAATTTTTGCACTTTTTACTATTTTAAAACAGAAGGTTATTTTCAACTTCTTCGCTATTACCGTTAATTAATTCTTATTTGCAATTTTAACAGTCTATAGGGCTGCGCGACTATACAATGTCGCTTAGACTGCGAATTCTGATCGCTTATTTTTTATCCGACCCTTTCTGTTCGCTTACTTATTGCGACTGTTTGTGATCGCTCACTGTATGCGACTGACTGTTCGCTCACTGTCAGCGACCGACTTAAAAACTGTACATCATGATTCTGATAGCGTCATTCCTTCCCTCACATTAATGCACTTGCAAATGCCGCGTATTTTAAATATTTTCACATTGAATATATAGACAACTTACTAAAACAAACTCAAACCTTTCATCCTAATATTAATCACATTCAAATACAAATAAGCAATAACCGTTTCTGTATCCAGAAGAATAATATACAAATATGTTATATCGTATAATTTAGCGCGATAATTTTTCTGAAGCTCCCGTTACAATGGTCCCAAAAACCAAAAGCTGTATTCTGTGTTAGCGTTAAGAAGGCGAATTTTGCCTAAAAGGTGTATTGATAAACACACCGATTGCGTTGTAAGCGCCACAACATGTATTGCCACGGTGACATGATCTTAGTTCTGTGATCCATGAATGTTTTTCACTAAATGGACCAAATGCTGCAGGAAAACTAAATTTGTACATAAGCTTCTATGGAGTTGATGCATAAGGGAACAAAGGCCGAATTCTGTAGCCCAACATCCTTGGTCAGCATCTTGATAGAATACTTGCTATAATCTGCATTCATGCATTAATTTCGTTGTGGTAGAAGCGAAAGGAATTTCCTCAGTGACCGATAGGTGTAGGCCCGCGTTGAAACCGAATGTTACCGAACATCTATGATAACGTACCAATTCCGTTAGGGTTGAAACTACGAAAGCACTTACTTTTTCTTAAAAAAAATAACTTGAAAGCGTTCCATAGTTGAATTATGAGGCAGTATAATTTGTAGGTTACGTTTACCTGACAGATTATACAACTTTAAATATTTTAGTGCATTGTTTCAAATTGAACTCAAAACCTTTAATATCTTGCAAATATTCTCGAAATGTCGACTGTAAATGCCACTCTAGAGAATAGGATTAATAGATTACAATTTGAATGTTTAAAGTTGATGTTTATTCTCATTTGTACCGCAAAAGTTAAGCAATACTCAACTTGAGGTATGGCGTAAAATCCATCACAACGATTATTAAAACAGTGGTTATTATGAATCTTAAGGCATACTTAATATTAAGTATGGCTTAACCTGTACAGTGCAAATGGGCGTCTTATAGTATCAAGTTAGTATTTTACGTTGCTTTGACAGCTCATTTACAATACATTGATGTACGTCATTTAAAATTGAACTGATGTTCAAAGTTAAAAATATGTCCCCATCATAATAGTAAGAACATTTATTACTTATTTCGTTGCCACCTCAACCAGTTATATCTGAAGACTTTGAAATACTGGAACTGTGGTAGGACGTGTAAAAAAGAAAATACACCCACGTACCACAAAAAAATTAAAAAACACCGGCTCGTTTCAATGGCTGGCTAACACAGATAACAAAATACAACGGATAATAAGAGAAGCCATAGAAATTGAAAAAAAAAGCCGCACAACTTAAACACATGGGATGACACACAACGTTTACGAAAAATATGGAAACCGTTATTAAAAGAAAAATTGATTACAAAAACAAAAACAGCAAAAGTGAGTACGATAAAACCAAAGGAAAAAGGTAAAGTGAAAGTGGAGAAATCAAAAGGACAACAAGCAGTATATAAACCCAACACAAGAGCAGAGGTCAGTTCGGTAGGCATTACACGAAGCAGGTCGAAACATTGGCCAAAAGTTCTTTTAAGAACAATTGGAATAAAGATACACGAGAAGAAACCTAGAAAACCACATTATATATACACTCGTAGAAATCTTAAAATTTCAGTTTTATTCGATTTCCAGCTCTCCATTTTACGACAAAAACTTTGAGTGTAAAATTGTTCAGAATTTTAAATGTTGCATACAAAACTGTTTCTACATTATTTATTAAGTTTTTTATTTCTTCATAATTTAAAACTTTAAATATTTTTTATCAGTAACTGTAGCCATTATTTTGAATGAAATAAATACAAAAATATTTTATTTATTCTGTCAAATGTTTATGTCAAAATGTAATAATAATGGATGTTTATAAGAACGAAGAACCTGTCTTGATTATTAAATGCTATTATTCTGGTAATAGTTACAGCCGAGTAAGAGGTTTATTTTCCGTAAAACATCACAAACCCATTCCTAGTATATCAACGATATCGAAACTAGTTAACAAATTGGTGAAGACAGTTAGTATAGATGTGATCGAAGGCAATGGAGGCAATAATGTTAATAATAGAAGTGACTGAAGTGAATGAGGAAATGGTTCAGGCTATGATAATTCAAAATTCTTCGTATAGCATAAAACGTATTGCACCTGAGTGTGGTTTTCACTATTCAACAGTTTTTAAAATTAAAAAAAAAAGATGTATATAAATCTTACAAGTTTCGCACCCACCAAGGACAGTTTTCACTGGATCTTGAATCCAGAAGCGCTTTTTGTGAAACTATGCAAGAGAAATCAAATCGTGACCGGCACTTCATCTCATCCATTTGTTTTACAGATGAATTCATTACTTGGCATGGGCCATAGAAAATTTGGGCTGGAATTTTTATTAAAATTAGTTTTGAATAATGACATTTAATTCCTAATTTTGCCATTTCCGCTCGGCAAATTCAAGAGACTTTTTACCTGCATATGAATGAGAATTATTAGCAACATTAATAAAAGGAGGGGGCACGTTTTAAATGTAAAACACCTTTCAGTCAGAATTTAACCAAATTTTGATATGTTCTAGAACTTGACCAATTGATCAAATGTCTTCATTGCCCGAAAGCTCAAAGCTCAACAGTTTTTGATATACAGGGTCTGCAATATCACTAATTGATACTTTCAATATATCATAAAATGGACATTTTTGCCAATATTAACACAAAACTTAGTGAAATGTTATTTTTTTGTACTACTGATTACAACTTTAAAGTTTACTTTCATTAGTTTTGAACCTACACCTGTATATGACAGGGTGAGACCAACTGATATAGTATCTGAAAAGAATCTAATACGATGTAAATTTGTTTTGATATTTTGGTGAATGGAAGTTAACACATATATATCCGTTATACAAGTGTTTAATTTCTTTAATAGATTTAATTGAGTATTATTAATTACTTCCTAGTTAATTTTTGAACTAATAAGTTCAAAGGTAAATATGTAATTAAAATTATTAATTTTATTAAATACATAACTAAGTATATACCTACAGTAGATTGAACACGACTGTATTTATACTGATACTGGGCGACCAACATAACAATTTAGGACTATAATGCTTTGATATCTTAAACTTCATATGCAGGCTACGGAAAAATCCGTTAACATAATATTGTAATCCCTTGCATATTTAGAATTTATCAGTTGCGAAATACAAAGACTTTTGGAAATTTACATCGATTAGAGGTTGAGACCTGGTGCTTCATTTATTATGCATCACGTATTCTTCTAATAAAGTTATATTAGTATTTACTTATTCGTTTAATTACCATATTTACCGTAATGTTGAACTTATTCATTCTAAAGCTTATAATAATTTAGTGAAATGTTATTTTTCTGCTACTGTTACAACTTTCTTTCCGTTTCATACTACAATTCATTATTTTGTTACATACACCTGATATACAGGGTGAGACAACAATATAGTAGGTGGCTATGAAACGTCAATTATACGGTTATTGTTTTGATATTTTGATGAATGTGTAACACATATATATATATATATATATATATATATATATATATATATATATATATATATATATATATGAAATATCCTTATTACTAGGTTTCATTTCTTTAATAGATTTAATTGAGAAATATTATACTTCCTAGTTAATTTTTCTAACTTAATTGAAATGTCTATATTAAAATAAACTATTTGCTAACTGTATATACCTACATAATAGTCACGATGTGTTTATACTGATACTGGGTGTCCAAGCACAAAGGACTAAAGCATATCTTAAACTTCATATAGGTACGGAAAAACCGTTAACATAAAAATCCCTTGCAATTGGATGTCGTTGCGAAATACAAAGCTTTTGGTGATTGACAATAGAAAGGTTAGATGTGCTTCATTTATTATGCTCACTATTTTCTAATAAAGTTATATTTAGTATTTACTTATTCGTTTAAACCAAAACCGTAATGGGTATTGCGCTTTTCTTCTGCTTTTATTCGTACAACTAGATTTTTCTGATTTTGAACTTTGCTTTCCGTTTTTCATACTACAATTATTATTTTGTTCTATTCCCAAACTTATAAAATAACAACAATATAGTAGGTGGCTATGAAACGTCAAAAATTAATCCACTAATTAATTGATATTGTTGATGCTTAGTTGCAGATCTACTTTTTGAATTAAAATCGTTGAAGTTTATGTGAAAAATGAATCGAATTCCATGTTTTGCTTGTGGAAATGCTTTAGTTACTAGGGTTATGGTGAAAATAAGTGGTGAGGTAAATGCAAGAAAGCAGGAAATTGTGATTGCACGTCGCCGCGAAGCAAATCTACCAGAGCGGGTCATAATAGAAGAAACTCGAATCTGCAATGTCTGCAATATTTCTATTGTAAGGGAAATTCAAGCAACAGACAATAATCTAAATTGTTTGCGATTAAATGTGCTACAAAAGTCAACTCACTTATGCTGCATTTGTAACGATGGGAATGATATACATAAAATATCCATGAAAGGTAGAATTAATATTTTTGTTGAGAGAGATATATACGTGCTAGAAAATACGTACTGCTGTAATATTCATTTGGATGAGAATGGTAATCTGTTTGAGTTTCTGCTCCCTGGGTTACGATATGTAAATCGGCCATTATTAGCAGGTAATGAGATTTATATTTTTTTACAAGCATTACGTAAGGAAATTAAGAAAAAAGCTACCACGGCTTACGAAGACGAAAATAACTTCACAGATTCTCAATTTAAAGCAGTTTCTCCTCTAACCAAAGATCAATTTAATAATCTTTTCAACTTTTGTGACCCCGTTAGAATAGGAAATTCTTTGAGATATGTAAGTAAAATAGATCTCTTAGCATTCCTGTGCAAGTTACGATAAGGTCTTAGTGATAGTTTTTAGCGGTTATTTTTAATTATTCCACAAGACAACAAGCCAGTTTAGCTATATCTCTAGTTAGACAATCTCTTTCTGCAAGATTTGTACCTCAAAATATTGGATTTACTGCTACAACAAGAGACAGCTACATCGAAAATCATGCTTTTGCAAATCGTCTATATAATCAAAACCTGGGTCGGCCTCAAGTTATAGTGTATAATGACTGTACTTTTCTAGGGTTGCGACAGTCCTACTGTACTTGTAAGGGTAAACATCTTATCAAGCCATCTCGGCTTGTTGCCCCGAGCGGATTTATTCTAGACATTCAAAGGCCATATTTCTCAAATTCTGAAAACAACGATGCTAACATACTTATAAGTGAATTTAATAGAGCTGTGAATGGAATGCGTGAATGGTTTAATGAAGGAGATATTTTGATTCTCGACCGCGGGTACTTGGATGCTATTCCAGCTTTAAACAGGTTAGGTATTAATTTTAAAATGCCAGCCTTTTTGCCCAGAGGTCAGCTACAGTTATCCACAGAAGAAGTTAATGATAGTCGTCTCGTTACGAAAACTAGGTGGATCGTAGAAGCACGCAATGGGCACTTAAAATCAATTTTTAAATTTTTTAGCTTTAAGATAAAAACACCCCACGTTTGTAATATTGCTGATCTTCTTAAAATTGATGGAGCAATTATAAATAAATATTTTCCACCCATTTTAATGCAAGATGCTACTATTGAGCTAGCTGAAAATATTCTTCAAAAAGTTCAAGAGCCAAATGTTGTTCAAGCCAGGGTTGAGGAGGAAAACTTACCCGCTAGAAGGGGCAGATGGGTTGATTTAAATAAAATTATCGTTCCCTCATTCCTACGTTTGTCACATTACTATCTTAAAGAGTTAACTGTAGGTATTTTTCAATTAAAGCTTGCTCCTTCTTATATACAGGACAATGAAATAGAGGACCGCCAGGCTCAATATCAATTTGATGAAAACTACGAACCCGGTTTTATACGGGTAAGGATATATTCTCGCCTCAGAAATGCTACTCGTTACCAGTAGTGGATTGCATTTGTGCCGAATAATGAGGAAGATGAACCTAACCCAATATTAGGTACTTACTGCACCTGCAAGACTGGTGCCAGAACTTTAGGTACTTGTTCTCATGTGGCAGCTGTACTATGGTTTTTAGGATACGCTAGGTATCAAGAGCTAATCAAATATCCTTCTACAAATGTTTTAAATCATATACTAAATGCAAATAATGTGGAGGTGATAGACATTTAACATTTGATTATGCAACTTTTTGATTTCTATGACAATGGTTATATCAAGACCAAAAATTATTTACTGTTTTCTGCCTCATCAGTTCAGTTAACTGATTTCTTATCAATCTTAGATATTTTTAATATATTAAAATACGTTCATTAACGTTTCTACATAAACATTTCTTATTTCCAATGGCTGTACAAAGCGGTAGTGATGATGGAGGTAGACCTGCGAAACCGGTCTGTGGATGGTGTGAACAGTGAAGACACTAGTATCTTAAAGAATTTTCTTTTCTTAGTTTTGCAAAATAAAGATGAACTTCGACAAGCGCCTTCTTTATCAAAAGAATTTACTGAAAACTTTATTAGAAAATAGTGAGCATAATAAATGAAGCACATCTAACCTTTCCATCTGTCAATCTCTAAAAGCTTTGTATTTCGCAACGACATCCAATTGCAAGGGATTTTTTATGTTAACGGTTTTTTCCGTACCTATATGAAGTTTAAGATATCGCTTTAGTCCTTTGTACTTGGACACCCAGTATCAGTATAAACACATCGTGACTATTATGTAGGTATATACAGTTAGCAAATAGTTTATTTTAATATAGACATTTCAATTAAGTTAGCAAAATTAACTAGGAAGTATGATAATACTCAATTAAATCTATTAAAGAAATGAAACACTCTGTATAACGGATATACTTATATATGTGTTAACTTCCATTCACCAAAATATCAAAACAATAACACCGTATAATTCTTTTCAGATACATATATCTGGTCTCACCCTGTATATCAGGTGTACGTACAAAAATAATGAAAGTAAAGGAAAGGTTGTAATCAGTAGTACAAAAAAATAACATTTCACTAAGTTTTGTGTTAATATTGGCAAAAATGTCCATTTTATGATATATTGAAAGTATCAATTAGTGATATTGCAGACCCTGTATATCAAAAACTGTTGAGCTTTGAGCTTTCGGGCAATGAAGACATTTGATCAATTGGTCAAGTTCTAGAGCATATCAAAATTTGATTAAATTCTGACCGAAAGGTATTTTACATTTAAAACGTGCCCCCGCCTTTGGAAAGACACTTAAGCTATGGCATTCTTTTAGAAATTTTATATGTGTAGGGCACACTAAACGACTTATCAAAATTCGCCTGAAAGAGCATTTTGCTTATATCATATACAAACGTTGAGACAAGTCTAATGTAGCCCTACGTATATTTGGCAAAAAATCATGTAGTAGATGAGGCATCTCTAATCAAACATAATAACTACGAACTTGGTTGTTATGAAAGTTTAGACATCTTTAAAAATGAACAAATTCTAATGAATAGTGACGATGAAGGGCATCTAGGGTAGTCAAAACCCATTAAACCTTTCGTTTTCATAAAGTAATGCTAATCACGAAATTTCTTTAGTTCGTCCCTGTCGACCGCTGATGAAGACAACTTAGCCATTGCAACACGTTCGGTGTTTTCTCAGTTTTTGTGTTATACGTAGGTGGATTTTGTTTATTAATGATCTTAGAATCAAGGAATGGTTTAAATCGTGTAATACAAAATCAAATTAGCATGTTGAAGGAAAATTGTAGACTGCTGGATGACAAATTACAAAAATTTAAACATGGTAACTATTCTAAAAGAGCCTTAATAGATTTTAGTTACAGCTATTAAATACATAACACATAACCATAGTAATAGTAATCTAATAAAGATCACTTTAGACACCTTATTTAAAAATCAAGACAAAGTCGTTAAACAAATTAGTTAACGTACTTCATCTGCTAATCATTCCAAAGATCAGAAAATATTCCAATATAATATTAGTGGTTTAATGACAGCAATGAAAAACTTGAGCAACATTTATGAAGTTCAAGTGAATGTATAATACAATATCCTTTTAAGCACAAACGTATCCTCCAAAATATAGAGAGAAGATTAACATTAGCGTTTTCGGTAACAACAAATCTAGGAATGATCTCTCACAAAGAACTCAAAATAATAAATCAATTTATAGTAGATTTTAATAGATTGAATTAGATACCGTACATTCTTATCAAAGTTTCAAGTTATATCATGCATTTTACACATACCGATCCTATATCCGCAAGTTTACCAATATCATCGAATTTATACTATACCTAATCTACAAAATAAAATTATGTTACCACCGTACCAATATAAGCTAAGAAATATAATGGAAAAACTAATGACTTATGGAAAACACCAATCTATACAGGGTGTGGCGCGAAGAGTTTTGATTAAAAGTAATGGCGGATACAGTTATGTTAAAAATCTGAAATTACGCAGCTGTAGGTTATGAATGATTCTGAGTTCAAATATAATATTGTCCCGAATATGGCACTTCCGGTTATACCAGAAGTAGACGTTAACTTTGTTATTTTAAATGGAACCTAATATTTTTTATTTTATTTTCGAATGCTACATGAAAGTCCACATAAAATTTGTGCACAATGTCCTATACCAAAAGTGAAGTATTTTCGAGATATTTCGATTTTTTTTTTAAATTTGGAAAAAATTCTAGTCCATATTGAATAACGATATCTCCATTCATAACGAAGCTAGTGACGTAAAATTGTCACCAATAAACAACAAGCGCTTTCCCGTTAACTACATATATCCATCTCATTGAGATTTCATACAGGGTGTTTTAAACTTAGCCGCCAACATGCACAATTTAAATAATTTATAAGTTGCTTACTTTATATAGAACACCCTGTATTTTATTACATTTTTTGCTGTATTTTTTAAGCCAATTCGTTTGGTGTCAGTATTCCCTATACCTAAATCCAACCACTTTTGAGACCAAAATCTAGAAGAGCCAAATCAGTAGAGCCAGCTGGCCAACGAAACGGACCCTGATTGGCAATCCATTTATCATCAAACATGTAAAGATGCTGAGGAACAGGCCCAAAGTTATGAGGAGGTGCTCCATCTTGCTGATAGCAAGCTGAAGCCGCCTCTCAATTTCTTAAAGTATGTAACGCCGGTCGTATGGCTTCTTCTAAATGTGGCAATACCTTGTACCATTTAAATTTTCATCATAAAATTTTAATGCTAAAATTTTATCGTCTTTTATTGCACAAGAAACATTGAAACTCCAACTAATAACGTTCTCTCCTAACATGTGGATTTTCATTAGACCAAAATTGGGAATTATGTCGATTAAGTAATCCATTTTTGCTAAACTTTGCTTCATCTCACCATATAACTTTTTTTATGAAGTATTCATCCTCTTGGGTCTTGATTAAAAACCATTCACAGAATTCTACCCTTCGTGGAAGATCACCTAATTGTAAGTGTTGCACCAAAGATATGAAAATGCTTTCCATTTGTGTTTTTTTTAAATGCGATGAATTGTTCTCGTCGACAAAGTAAGATCTCTCTCACAATCTCTAATGGAGGCACTTGGAGCGGTCGCAAAATAACCCAAAACACTAATGTCGTTTATGTCACTGTCCACTAGTGGTTTATTTTTATTAATTTTTGTCTTACATTGGCCAAACTGACGACAGATTTTAAGCAATCTTCTTACAATATCACCAGTTGCATTTGGTCGATTTGGATACCTTTCTGCGAAAACACGGCAAGTCTGTTCAACAATTCTATTACACTCGCCGTAAATAATAATAATATTAGAAAATCATCATTAGTAAATCCTACATTTGCCATTATTTACTATGAAATACAAACTGGTAAAGAAAACTGTCAAAACAACATAAACAATTAACGTTCTAGCTAACAAATCTTTGACAGCCATGGCCTACCCTTTAATAATGTTGAAATAATTAAGTGTTGTTATGTTTTAACAAAGATAATGAAATATCTCAAAAGTGGTTGAATTTAGGTATAGGGAATACTGATACCAAATGAATTGGCTTAAAAAAATACAGCGGAAAATGTTACGACAAAGGAAGATATGCTGCAGAGAGTCTTACTTGCTTTTAACTCTCTAACACCCGACCATATTTCCAGAATTACAAGACATAACTTAATGAAAAGGATTCATAAATGTTTAGAAGTAGATGGTGCTAATTTTGAATACTTAGTATAAAACTTTATTTGTTTAATATTACATTTAGTTATTTTTGTTTGTAAGTTATCTAATTAAATTAAGTAATAACAAAGTACCTAGTCAACGTTTTTAATGATATCCACAATTAATAATCCTTTCAGGCTATTGGCTACTTTTCAGAATTAATAACTTATGAAAAAATAACAAAGTATCACCTTAAATAATGGAAATCATGGCCTACCCTTTACTAATGTTGAAATAATTAAGTGTTTTATGTTTTAACTAAGATAATGAAATATCTCAAAAGTGGTTGAATTTAGGTATAGGGAATACTGATACCAAACGAATTGGCTTAATAAAATACAGGGTGTTCTATTTAAAGTAAGCAACTTACAAATAATTTAAATTGTGCATGTTGGCGGCTAAGTTTAAAACACCCTGTATCAAATATCAATGATGGATATATGTAGTTAACGGGTGAGCGCTTGTTGTTTATTGGTTACAATTTCACGTCACTACCTTCGTTATTAATGGAGATATCGTTATTCAATGTGGACTAGGATTTTTTCAAAGTTTTTAAAAAAATCGAAATATCTCGAAAATACTTCATTTTTGGTATAGGACATTGTGCACAAATTTTCATGTAGAATTCGAAAATAAAATAAATATTAGGTTAAAATAACAAAGTTGGCGCCTACTTCCGGTATAACCGGAAGTGCCGCATTCAGGACAATATTATACTTGAACTCAGTGTCATCCAAAACCTACAGCTTCGTCATTTCAGATTTTTAACATAACTGTATCCGCCATTACTTTTAATCAAAGCTCTTCGCGCTACACCCTGTAGAAAGCCAAACACTATGTCCTCAGAAACCTCAAATTAGTGAGTGCATTCTAAATCACGCAAATATATAGTGAATGACTATAAACTATTATCACAGCTAACAAATGGAAATAAATCTAAATTCAAATTGCAGAACAGTGTAATGTGAAGACTATTTTTCAGTAATCAACGTTTTATTATCTACAGACAATGCATGTAAATTAAACAAACTTTTGTTAAAACTTACAGTAATTTTAGTGCCAAACTCAATATCGAAATTAATAATTATAAAAGGGATAAAATTGTAAACTTAAAACAAAAACATTTAGAGAAGAAGCAAAATTATTACAGAACAATATTTAGTATTACCGCATTTGTATTTAGACATAAGTAAAATATGTAACTGTTAAACAGTAATCAATTCTAATTCCATTAGAAGACTTGCCAAAGAAATATTCAACGAAAGAGGACTTTCTTTCTTAAGGGCAAATGAATTGTACCAATACAAAATTGTTGATTATTAACTATTAATAGATTTAGATATTTCCTGTTGTTATTATTATAAATGTTGCATTCAGCCTCTTTTAAGGAAGTGTATCATGTATTCATGTGTAAAAAAATATTTATAAACACTAAATATTGAAGCAGGCTAATAATTAATAGTATATAACAGTTACTTTTTATAAATCTAATTAGACTAAATTAACTAATTAGTTGGTTATTTCTCATACTTGTTGCTGGTATTGTTTAATAAAGTTCTGCACACTTTTAACAACAAACTTTTTAAATAATAGAAATATAATTTTTATATGTAAAGATTGAATAAGTATTCAATTATTGTACACAAAATTCATAGAGTAAGCGAGAATGGTCTTACTTGTTTAAGGTACCTTTCATTCCTGCCTTTGATCCAAAAATAATGGGAGAACCTAGATTACTTGTTAAAATGGTGGGATTATCCTTCATGACACATGCTGAATATTTATTTCCTTTCTGTAGAATTTTATCTCTACATTTACTAATGTTTTACATGGATTTCATTTAAAAATGTGGTGAGTTGTATTAATGCTCTTAACCGCCAACACAGGTCTTAAAAATTCTTCATAAATATAAAACAAAGCGTTTATCAAGCTTTCTTTTGCAGCTTAAAGCGAGTAAACATTAATAGGGGTGATGACTCCTGTTTAGGGCTGTCGGGAGGCACTGAATGTGTAACAAGTTTGAGCGATTTTCTAGTAGCAGCTAGCAAGAATTTACATACAAATAAGAGAGCTTGTTACCGGACGTTGGCTCCATCATTCAATGTAACTTGACAAAAGGTTGTGTTTTAGTGCAGAAAGAAACGTGAATAGAGAATACAACTAATTTACCGTGTCTACAAGTGCATTATTGTACGTTATATGCATAATAACGTTAGTTCCATAATTTATTGTATTTGTCTGTATTGTGTAACAAAATTATATTCATGTACATTGAGCTTTCTTAATGTATTGAATGTTACAATTCTATTCAATAAATTTCCAGTTAGTTATTAAGTTTAATTGATTTAAGTTTACATTTAAAACACACTGAAGTAAATTGTGAAATTGGTAATGGTTCCTAGGTAAACTTTTTTTTGCATTAGTTTTCTGTAAAAGCTACTATATTACGTCATTATTTATACAATATATCATATAAAATGAATTTTGGGTTTAATGTACAATTCCGTTATTTTAGTCAATAGAAATAGTTTATTTCTTCATCAGGACTAACATTACTGACAAGTGAGATATAATGGGTGTCCCAAAATTAACGCCATTTGTACAATAAGGTATTGGCAACCCGAAAAAACCAATTTGACAGCTGACAGTTTAGGGTAAGTAAAATTGGAGCGTTACACGATAGAACAACATGTGTTCATTGTCGTACAATATTTCAAAAATAATGAAAGCTTGGCGGCCATAGTTCGAAAATTTCGTACAAAGCATGGTGGGAATAGTGATTTGACTACGTCAACTGTGAAGAGAGTAATTGAAAATTTCAGGGAGACTGATCAATGGGTGATGATAAACAAACTGGACATCCAAAAACAAACCGTTCAAACGTCAATATCGAAGCAGTGCGTGAGATTGTCGGTGAAAATCCAGGAATTGGCGGTGTGGACAAGAATTTCAAGTTTAGAGAAGCTTTCTACAGCACATACTCATTATAGATCTGGGTCTCTATACTTACAGTTAAATTGACACAAGAACTGAAACCTAATTACCATGCACAGCGAAAAGAGTTTTTTGAATGGATTATTGAACTTCAACAACTGGATGCTGATTTTTCGAGCAAAATCATCCGAAGCGATCAAGCATATTTTCACCTTGATGGCTTTGTTAATCGTCAAAGTGTCATTGTTTGTTGCCGATTTTGGGCTGCAGGCATCATTGGACTACACTTCTTCGAAAATGAGGCTGGTCAAGCAGTGACTGTTACTGGTGCTCGATATCGCGACATGATAACACAGTTCTTTCTGTCTAAATTGGGTCATACTGATGTGGATGACGGCGACGTGTGGTTTCCACGAAAGGGTGCCATATGCCACATATCCCGTGAAACAATTCAATTTGTTATTATGTTTCTTATTTGAAGTCAAAGGTCTATGCCAACAAGACCACAATCACCCGTCCATTGAAGGAGGAAATTCCATGCTGCTTCAACAAAATTCAGTCACATTTATGCAAAATGATCGTGGAAAATTTCGACAAAATAGTGCGCATGTGCCAGAAAAGCCGTATAGGCCACTTTCCCGATGTGTTATTTCATACATAACCCTATCCTGTGTATTTTATGATTCAATAAAAAATAACAATCTAAAGAAAAAAAACTGCTTTCTATTTAATTCAAATCTTGGGCTAATTTTGGAATACCTTTTATTAGCAATTAAAAAAATCCTACGAACTGATTAATGAGAGATAAAAAGTAATTCTAATAGATATGCTAAAAGTTACATGACAAAATTTCTAATGAAGAAACTTGCCATAACTTAAAATTGGCAAAATAGAAAACTTGCGAAAACGTGCTATTTGAGCTAGGAAATTTAATACTATCTCTAAAACGAAAAAATGGAGTGGAGTGTAATAATGTGGGTAATCTTATGAAATAAAGTCTGCTTAAGAAGTATATTGTGCTCAGATTACTACTGTTAACGCTATTTGTTAGTGAATTTTATTTTTTATTGACACGACACATCTCATGGAAGGACGTTCAGAGGAATTTCTTTCCTTAGCTAATAGTTTTGGATGACCGAAGTCGAAAGGATGATTATTTTGAACGGAATGAGCTGCTAACTGACAACCCAACAGTTTATTCTTTAGAATATATTTGTGACCAGTAATCCTAATTTTTAGTCACTGGAACGTTTAACCGTTGTGTTTGTACACTTAGTACAATTTATAGCGTATACAATGTTGGAAAATAAAAGATGTATTTTACCCTTGAATGATGAAAACAAATAGTCAATTGTAATGAGCCACTATTATTTAGTATTTTTTTAAGTTATATTTGATTTTCGGAGTTACGTTCTCTAAATATCTAAAGGTTGGTATACTTTATTATCCTAATTTAGTATGGGTTGTGATGAATTATTAATGGTTGTATGGGATATATTATTATCAATTTGTATGGTGTGGTTTTTCTGAGAGACTACGATTTTATTGTAAAGGGTTATCGGATATGAGTTCTACACGAAAGGTCCCGATAACTTCCTTAGGTTGTTTGAGATGAATGAGGCATCAGAGATAGTGGAAACTCTGTAATACATGACTTTAAAAATTAATTTTACGCTTTAGAGGATGATGGTTCTTACAATTTAAATAACAAACAGAATATGTACCATTTCGTTTTTGATTTGTGCATACTATGCTATCTACATAATTTTTGAGAAAAGGAGGTGTAAATAGCTGCAGTGGTAAAACAAGATCTATGATAATGTTCGAAACGAGCTCACTGAGGATTGTGCTGATGTGGAAGTTAAAATCGTGTGCAAAATTGGTAGAATCAAATATTAATTTTACAATTTTTGTAAACAGTTCTCTTTCGATAAGGATATACTGAGAATCCCATCTATCCTCTATGACCTCCTGTATCCATGGCTAAGGAATATTACTAAAGAGACTAACAACGTCCATAGTTATAAGAACAAAATCCTGTGTTAGTTGGATATAAATGATTAAGTTGTTCAGCCAATTTGAAAGCAGAAATGATGATTTGAACATATTAGTAGTAAAATATTCTAAGCATCTGGACGGAACTGGTATGAAACCAGCAACCAAAAAGCACTAGTCATTGTGCCGAAGACGTCTAATAGTGATGTCCCAACTTAACGTTGTAGTGCTTTAGTGACATGACCGTTTAAAGACCTATTTCTATGGTGGAGTCATAATTAAACGAAATAAGTGTAACAACGCCTTGAATAATAAATTTCATAGATAAAAGTGATTACAACAACTTATAATATATACCTGAACATATACATTTATTAATTTTTAAGTTATAACATGGAACGCGGTTTCCAACAATAATGTGAAAATTTCATTTCTCGCAAAATATTCGGATGAGTTCAACGAGACATATCAAGCGTTATAATAAAATCGTATCAAACGTGGTACTCGATTTATTCAACACTGTAACTGGTTCCTACCATCGTTCCTCGAAAATGATTGAGAAACGTACAGTGACACACCAAACGTTACACCGAAACCATACCATACCTTTGTTTAGGAATTCAGACCGTTGCTGAAATTATGCTTTCTATTTACACCATAGAATATGGTTTCCAAAAATACTGTGAAAATTACTTCCTTCGAAAGGACAGGGGCGTACCAGACTTTAACCTGTCGTACCAACTTTACATTCAATTCTCACACTACTGAAGATGGTTGCTGGAATTCGGTTTTATAATTATAATATGAAACACATTTTCTAACAATAGTGTAAATTGCATGATTAGGAAATGTACAGGGACGTACTAACCTTTATACTAATGTCATACAATAATACATGTAATTATAAGAATAATAAAAATAATATAAAGTATTGTAAAAATGTAAGTCCTCGCAAAATTCTCCTTTATAATATAATATGAAACGCAATTTCCAACAATACTTTACTGTACTTGTAAATGATTGAGAAATGTACAGGGGCATACCAAAGTTTATGCTAATGTCATACTATCCTTTACATGCAATTCTCACACAACTGCAGATGGTTGCCGAAATTCTATTATATAAATATAAAACTTATTTTTAGCATAACGTAAGAACCTTATCTCTCGTAAGTGATTGGAAAGCATGCAGGGGCGTACCATACTTTATATTAAAATCATACTGTTGTTACCAAACAATTTTCTTAGAACTGCAGATCTTTGATCGAATTCTTTTTTATAATTATAATATCAAATACTGTCTCTAATAATACTGTGAAAATTTCGTTTTTGTAAAAGATTGGGAAACGTCCTTCAATCATTTAAGTGCCATTTTCTTATAAGGCCAGAAATGCAGATGGTTAATTGAATTTTCTTTTATAATTATAATATCAAACACTGTTTTTAATAACATGTGAACATTAGATCTCTCGGAAAATGTACAGGGGCGTGTCAACCGTTATACTAATGTAATAATGTGCTTTACATACAATTATGACAGAGCTGCAAATTGCTGCCGAAATTCTGTTATAAAATTAATATGCAAAATAAATTTTTCTGCGATAATGTAAAAATTTCATGTCTCATATATGATTGGAAAACATCTAGCGGCGTATCAAATTTTACAGTAAAATTATACTATCGAATTCGTATAACAAATAATAAGAATTTAAAATTAATGACTACTTCCTCTCGGAAGAGAGCTTAAACAAAGCGAAATTGTCGCTTAAATAAAAAGGTAAGTTTGCACCACGTCTAACGTACTGTAGATAGAGACCTCTTTTCTTTATCTGGTCGTAGACGAGGCAGAAATTTCCATAGCTATACTATGTTAATCATATCGTTAGGCGATTTTCAATTTTTATAGGTTAAATAATTAAAACTTAAAAAAAATTGAGAAAGTTGTACTTTAATACCACATGTTACCTTAATAAACAATGAAACAGCTGTAGTGATTTGTATATTTAATATTAAACAAAATAATATTTGCTTTATTATCACATTATCACATAAAACACATTTTCCAGCAATATTGTAAAAATTTCATATCTCGGAAATGGTTACAAAATGTACATGGGAGTACCAAAGTTTATACTAATGTCACACCATCCTTCACATGTAATTCTTCACACAACTGCAGGTGATTGTTAGAACTATTCAATTATAATGTAAAACACATTTTCCAACATTAGTGTAAAAATGTCTGCATAGGCATGTGAGCATCTAGAGGCTGGTATGGCAGAATAAATTCTGTTAGGCACATACACAATTCTCAATAATTTGCGAGAAATTTCTAAATTACAATTTTACGATAGAATTCCAGGAACCATTTGCACATCTAAAAAAAATTGCGTATAAGCTACGGTGTTATTCTGGTATAATGTTGATACGTTTGCGAAGGATACAGTTTTTACAGTATTTTTGGAATCCGCACAGTTAGAAACCAGAACTCTAGCAACAATCTGGATTCCTGAGGAAGGATGGTACGTAGTCGAATACTGAACGTATCCGAATATTTTGCGAGAGATGGAATTTTCACTTGTGTGTATTTAGGTATAGAAATAGGCCCTTTAAACGTTGACGTCACTACCGCGATATAGTCTTATTATGTGTCTCCCTCGAATATCCTCGGTAAAATGGTGAGCTAGTTTTTATTGCTGTTTTTACAGCAGTTTGGACGGAAAGCTATAAGCATCAGTTGTATGCCTTAAATGGTTATCCTGGTGAATTTTCGAATTGCAAAATATCTTAGGAGGAAGTGGATTTTTCAGCTTTGAAGTCTTGGCTACTTCAGCAGTGACATAGTTCAATTGAATCAGCTTATCGACTAAGATGAATTAAATGTCATATTTATCCTTGTCTATTATGACCGCAGTGCTACTTTTATCAGCTTTTAATGTAAATTAGAATCATCACAAGGGAACACAGTATCTAGAGTTAGCAACGTGAATAGTAAAGGTTGAAATATAGTATTGCTAGTTATCAAACTACCATAACTTGTACAAAATCAAGAAATATGAATTTTTCTCTCAGTATTATCATAAATCAGTTTTACCACTACATTTGTTACACACATTTAAGATCAGACAAGGTCTTTAATTCTTTAAAACCTAGAATAGAGTGAAATGCTCTAATTCAAGGAAATTAAACCTCCTCAAGGTGGCGGACAAAAATATAACAAAAAGTCTCTGTAAAGGACAATTGGTTTGGTAATATTAGCTTAGACGAAATACCTCAGTAGATTACTAATTTCTTGGTGTTGAGTACTAACCTTAGTATTCAACCACAGCATAACAAGTTTCAGATTTTTAACTATTTATCATTACATCTTTTCCTAACAATGATTATAACATTGCACATGCAAGGATTACTAACTTCATCACTAATTATGTATTTAATGACACATCACTTAAGAACACATGTCAAAAATGGTTTTACTAAAAATAATTTTCAAATCATTTGATACATGCAAAAAAAATTTAAAAGAACATAACAATATAATAGCCTTAAAAGTGGATAATATGAGTAAATTACTGACGTTTCACCAAACTTACTTTCTTGGCCAATAAGTTGATTCAATCACTCTTGAAGTAGCCAAGACTTAAAACCAAAAAGTTCTTTTCCGCATAAGATATTTTAAAACTGGTTGATCAACATAAACACTTCCAACTACCGCAGGGTTTTGTTTTAATAAGTTTACACGTTGTTAGTTTCTTTAATAATACTTCTTGGGCACGAAAACAGGAAGCCATAGAGAATAGATGGGATTCTGTTTTGCAGCATACTTATAAACTACTGCATTTTTCTCTCTGTTTATGTTCATATGCAAACTTAGTTCTTCGGTCGCAAAGTCGATAAATAACCAGAAATATTATTCCACTTAATTTGCGTAAGTAACCCAATGTGAAGATTCTATTTCGTGATGAAATTTGCTCTATTATTATTTTCTTGACTGTTACGTACATATGAAAGTAAATAACCAGAAATGTTTCCATTTAAGCCATAGCTGAATGAAATTTGCCACGAGATTGGTGCCATAGTGTTCACGCACAAACTTGACGAAAACCAAATATTTAAGTGTATTTTTAATATAATTTTGATGCCAAGCAGGGAGGTATTATTCCAACTGCATTATATTACCAGAAGAATCTGAATCGAATTCAATCTAAAAATTTCATATATGTTTCTCCGAACCATTTGGAATAATCTTTTCTGTGCGCGAACAAATATTTTTGCCACACTGTAGTTAAACATCTGCATAAAGTCTCAAGCCATAATTTATGAACCCCATCTTTTGATGGAGGTTCAGACATTACTTGGTTACGGTTATAATTTTTACGAAGTCCCATTCCATTTCAATAAGGTTGTATTGACAATAGTATGTAGGAAATCCTAAAACTTGAGACCGACGCTTAATCAAAATATCATCAGCTATATAATTTTTCCCGCTGGACCTGAAAGGTTGAATTTTGTTCCACAGTTGCTATTTTTATAGTTATGTCCTAAATTTCGATCCCATGCGTAACTAACTACTCCTACAGATGATCTTCCTTACTACAAAATGAGGGTGGCTTTTCTAACTGTAGGGAATGACACGGTGCGTCGTCCATTAGCACCACACACTCCAGGTAGTTTCGACAACGCAGGAATCAGCTGATTAATCACTAAATTTTGAAGCCGGTTCCCATTCATAATTTCATGATGATTTCAACCCTCGTTCCCAGAATCGCAGATTTCCAAAAGCCCTACTACACTTCGCGTATAAAATGACACCTTTTACTTTTACTTTTACTTTTGGATGGATTATTTTTGATATCAGAGTCGTGAACTCAACGATGGATATTAGAACCATTTTGATAAATGTACGTTCTGTCTAGATACACAAATCTGACATCTTGGCCTCCACCTTGGAACTGCAGAAATTTTCTCAAAAGATTAATTTTTGCTGCAACGACGTCTTTCATTTCACAGAAACTTTTCTGTCTCTTGACACGTTTGTGCGTGCGAGCGTCCTTGTGGGCACGCGTGCGTGCGTGTGTGCGTGCGTGCGTCCGTGCCTTTGCGTGTGCGTGCTCGTGCGTGAGTGTGCGTGCGTGTGAGTGCCTTTGCGTGCGTGTGCGTGCGTATGCGTGCGTTAGCGTGGGTGTGCATGCGTGTGCGTGCGTATGCGTGCGTGTGCGTACGTGTGCGTGGGTGTGCATACGTGCGCGTGCGTGTGCGTGGGTATGCGTGCGTGTGCGTGCGTGTTCGTGCGTGTGCGTGCGTGTGCGTGCGTGTGCGTGCTGTGTGCGTGCGCGTGCGTGCGTGTGTGTAGGAGCGTGCGTGTGCGTGAGTGTGAGTACCCGTGCGTGCGTGTTCGTGTGCGTGTGTGCGTGTGTGTGTGTGTGTGTGTGTGTGTGTGCGTGCGTGTGCGTGCGCGTGCGTGCGTGTGCGTGCGTGCTGTGCGTTTGCATGTGTGTGTGTGTGTGTGCGTGTGTGTGTGCGCCTGCGTGCGCGCGCACATGTGTGTGTGTAAATCCACTGATTTCGAAATTCGTCGTTAACATCAAAATCTAATATATATATATATATATATATATATATATATATATATATATATATATATATATATATATATACTCATTTTACGAATTAAACTGTCAAATTAGTCGTTGTAGTTCTTTCCGAAAGGTATAATTCCAAAACTCAGATTTTCCGGGTTTTTCACAATATGTCGACTTTAAATTATGAGCTCTTGCCGTAATGATGTCTTGGATAGTTCGCTGTGAAGCTTAACGCCAAATAGTACATACCTAATGCGTGCACAAGAAAGCGATTTACGTTCTTACATACTTGAGATGTATCCGATATCGTTACAACAAGTTCCTCATTACTTTTCCTCATAATATTTTAAGGTTAAATTTTGCAACAATTTATTATGCATCCAATATGAGACTTGAACACCATATGCGTTACTTAAATAGGCAATACAACACTTTTACTTTGGCCTGCTTTAAAGCAAAATAAGGTGGAACAGAGTATAGTACTACAGCAAGTTATGGTAACTGTATCGATTGCATTATGTCACTATTTTTTTCGGTACTTATTGAGGCAATTATTTTTATGTAAAATAAAATAAGTGTAAAGGTTATTTTGTGGAACCTAATTGAATTATGAATATTTTTTGTTCATGATTTTATGTTCACTGGAAAAGCCAATTACTTTATTTAAGTGGAAAGTTTTCAATTCTCCAAATGCATTTTGCGCTAATGCAGTAATATCACAATACCTATCTAATGTAACGTATCATAAAGCTGTTCAATATGACAGAAATGTTATACCAATAATGTGAAAATTTACAAAATCTGATACAAAACAAATTGCAATTGTGCATGCGATCTTTACACTTGACATTTTATGTGAAAATACTTCTAGTTATATTTACGACAAACAACAAACTACAGAATTAAGAAATAATTATAACTAGTTTCACAACAATTAAATGGTTCTAACTTTTAGAATGTTACGCACATTTATATAACGTTATATTCCTCCCTTGATAGGAATAATAAGCACGTTTATGATAGGCTATTTTAGCGAACCTACATAAAATATGAAGCACATATACTGTAATGGTTCAAATATTTTGTTTTATGGTTATCGCATTGTCTTTTACTTCCTTCGAATACGTAATACCATTCAAAATTTTGCATATCAACTACAGCCAGCTTGTATAAATACGTAATACAAATTTATTGTCTTCACTTCATCTAATTATTTTATTCCACAACATCGATAACTAATTTTATATTGCAACAATGGCTATAACAGATTAAATTGTATGCGAGTACTACATGCCATTCTATTTTTAAATAGATTGTTGCACTATTATGATTGCGTTATATGAATACGGACCTATTTGAAAACCGCAACAAAACATTTGTAATCTATAATTGATAAAAGTTTAGCAGAAAAGCGAAAATCACAGCGATGATTTCGGTAAATAGTTTGGAAATTGAATTTAGCATAAAAGTTTAATTAGTTTATCAACCAACTTTAATTAAAACTTTTCATAGGTTTTTCAAGTCGCTTCGCACACCTTTACTAAAAATTAATTAAAAAAGAAGTTTGGTATAATTATAAAAAGTATTTATGCTATTGTGTGAGGTAAAACAAAATTATTAATAGGCTTTAAGGGATAATATACAGAATATGAAAGCAACGTTATCCAACAGGAAAAGAATCATATTTTATACTGTAAAAAGAGCTTTTAATGTTATTATTGCAACCTTTACGATTGTGTAAACGCTTATGACATTTTTTCTGTTAATGTATCCGTATAAAACAGGAAATTTTAAACTAGTTTTTAAAAATGCTTAAATTGGAATTACTAATGGTAAAATAATGTAGAAAAATGTCAACTAAAGCCATTTAAAAACTACTTTAACACGCAACTATGTCATTTACTTATATGTACTCTCATATATCATACCTTCAAAAACGTTTTGTGACTATGTAAGTAGAGATTAACGGAAGAATAACGCAAGCAATTAAAACATAACTAATACTATTTGTTTAATCATTATTTAAATTCCAAATCACACTATACGTTAACTGCGAATTTTATTAAAATATAAACCTTCAGTATCGCTAAAAACACAGATTTAAAATACTTAGTTATTTTGGGTTTTCAATGGTGTATTATTGTATTAATTCTAACCAACCTTACCCTATTTTTAAAACGGTGCACTTTTATTGATTAATTAGCTACTTACTTTGCCCGTCGCTAGCTTCAATCAGGGAATGGGTGTGTGATCGAAGAATATATGACTACTACATCTTAACAAAGAGGCTCTTTTTGCCCATTACTTGCAATACCAAATAAACTTCATATGCTTTGAAACCAATTCATTTTCGGTACAAGCTCTTGGAATCGATCATCAGTAGGCTTGATCTCAATAAAGTGACTGACCCAGACGGTATCCCAGCTATTGTCTTAAAGAAATGTTCCCCCGAACTAGTACCAGTCCTATATAAGCTCTATACGATTTCTATTAATCATGGAAGTTAGCAAATGTTCAACCTATTCCCAAAAAAGGCGATAAGACCGATCCCTCAAATTACCGTCAAATTGCTATCACTTCCATTTTGTCTAAAATCATGGAAAAAGCAATCAATCAGCAACTGCTCACGTTCCTTGAAACTATCAAACTCCTTAGTGACCACCAATATGGGTTTAGGCAAAGTCGTTCAACAGGCGATCTTCTTTCATATGTGACCCAAGTTTGGAACAATACAGTAGAGCAGTCCGGTGAAACAGTTGTAGTCGCTTTAGATATTTCAAAGGCATTTGACCAAGTTTGGCATAATTATTTACTTACCAAACTCACCTCGTTTGGGTTAAATGATACGCTCATCAACTGGGTTTCTAGTTTCCTTGATAAAAGACGAATACGTGTCGTAGTTGAAGGATTTTTTTCAAAAGAAGTTAGTATTAACGCGGGCGTACCACAGGGATCCGTTATAGCGCCTACACTTTTTCTACTGTACATAAATGACCTTATTTCTTCAACAACTAATCCCATCCATTGCTTTGCTGACGATAGCACTCTTCACTGTAGTTCATCTCAGTCTACTCATAGTGATAATCCACCTTCTATGTCTAATCAAGAAATTAAAGCTGAAATGGCAAATTCAATCAACAAAGACATTCAACGTATTCTCGAATGGGGAAGCAATAATCTAGTTAAATTTAATGCTAACAAAACTCAGTGTTGCCTTATGTCCGCCAAAAAAGATCGATCATTTCCTGTTGTAAGTATGAATGGCTCAGTTCTTAAGTTTTCAAACTCTATTACTCTGTTGGGTATGATTGTATCTTCAAATCTCTCATGGGTTGACCATCTTCTGCCAGCTACCAAAACAGCTGCTCGTAAAATAGGCTTTTTGTACAGATCTAAGCAGTACTTTACCTCTCGACAACTCCTTCTACTGTATGAGGTCCAAATTCGGCCTCATCTGGAATATAATTCTCACCTCTGGGTTAGTGCTCCCCAATACGCTCTCGATATCGTTGATCGTATTCAAAAGAGAGCGATTAGGCTTATAAATGACCCGTCCTCAACTACTCACATACAGTCCCTTGGGCATAGAAGGATGGTTTCAGTTCTTTCTTTGTATTATCGTTATTACAACGGCTATTGTGCTGCTGAATTATATTCATTGATACCAAAGGTAGCTGTTCATAGGCATCTATTGGCGATTCATTATCCCTCTATCCATCTTCCTAAGTGTTCCTGAGTGCTTTAGCACGATAGCCCTAATTTATCCTGTCCAGGCCCACAATCATAGAAAAAAAAAGGACTGCTTAAAACTACGTTATACGTCAAGTAAAATAAAACACTCTAAATTAAGTTAACAAAAAAAAATAATAATAATAAACACAAGGATAGCCCTTCCAGGTATCCACTACTGGAGTTGGTACAGGCAGATTGAACTACTTCAGGGCTGGTGCGGGAAGCTACGCACTTAGTTTTACTCTCTGTGGATTGAACGTTAGTGGTAAATCAGGATGACAAAGTACGCTAGTTCTATTATGTAATGAGTTTCCCCTAATACCTTTTAGATATTTGGGTAATTAAAGTATTGAACAAATCGATTATTAAGTTAAATTGAATAATAATTAACACTCTACAAGTGAGTTAGACATCCTTCCAGGTATCCACTACTGGAGTATGGTAATCATAAGGCAGATTTTGATACTACTTCATGGGCTGGTGGAACAACTTACATACTTAGTTAATTACTCTCAGTGGATTTTTGAACGTTAGTGGTAAATCAGGATGACAAAGTACGCTAGTTCTATTATGTAATGAGTTTCCCCTAATACCTTTTAGATATTTGGGTAATTAAAGTATTGACACAAATCGATTATTAAGTTAAATCGAACAGAAATTAACACGGTGGTCTAGCAAAGTGCAGGTCGTAGATTCAAATCCTACTCGAGGTACACTTTTTATTTATGTATTTCATAAAATAAATAATAATTTTTAATTACATACTTACATTTGAACTATTCGTTGATAAAACTTATAATAAATTGAATAGAAGTTAGTATTTATGTTTTTTCTGGAAATTCTACTAATGTATATTAGCGACTGAAGTAGTTGACATCGGGATATGCAAAGAGTATTTTATAAATTTCCCCTGAGAATTGGACAGTGGAACTGATAATATTCAAAGCGTTTACGAGGGCAATGGATTTTAGTATGTAGTTTACTAGGTTATTCAGTACTCTATCGATATTTATTTTAAAATAACTTAAAGTGTTATCTTTATTTACGTCGTTTTAATCAAACTGCTGGTTCTTGCAATAATTATTTTTAATTATGAAAACAAGGAACATGAAATAGCAGGATCGTAAAATATAGGCAAATTAAGAAACAGTTGGTGGTTTTTCCATCACTTTATTAACGGGGATAATTTCATATGATAATAGTTTTAATATTTTATTTTCAATGTGCAATTTATTCTTATCGCTTAAAATAAGTTATACAAGAACGGAAATATTTTTGAGAACATAAATAAAAATTTCTACTTTGGTTTAAACTTATGCCTTCAGGAATACTTTATTAAGTATCCTGGATACCAACGTAAAGCGTAATAATGACTGGTAGACAGGATTGCAAACGGTTTTAACAGGGTAATTTGACTGCAACGGAAATTTATGGAGATTATTATGCGATTAACTGTGTGTAGGTTTCACTGGTTCCCAGCTCGGTCGTGTATGCATTTTGGTCCTTTTGTATTAGGAAGGGATTAATTAGTCAAACGGACATACACCCTTTGGTTGATTACAAGAACTGGTGTACTAAAAAGCAAATGTAGCAAAATATCTATACAGGCATACCCCTTGCGTATATCCCCCAGTAGTTCTCAGTACTTCTCAGGCGATAACCTAAAATCAGAGTAAGATTTTGTGTATTAGAATCTATTTGTTTTACGCTGGGCATACACCCCAGTAAGTGTTTACATAGTCTACAGGTATGGTGGTCTTTTTACAGACGGGATCGATTAATAAATTTGCCAAGCAGAGAAGAAATCAATTAACGGAAACTAGCTGGTAAATTATGATATAAAGTTTATGACTTACTCCAGAATGGGTCGGCAGATAGAAATAACGGCTTCTGATTCCATCTAGGTCGGAATAGAAATTAGGAACGGAGGCAGGAGGACTTCGGCGGAGAAGTAAATAGATCGTTACTTCAGGAAATAATAAAAAGATAATTACTATCAGGTCGCGCTTCCGCTCATATAGTACGCGATCTAACGTGATTGGACGAGATTATGAAGATGGCATGTTGGTGGGGTTCTTGCGTCGAAATCTACAACGAGGGGAAGTAATTAATTATTGAAATGCACCGGAGAATTTTTACTGCAAAATAAATGGATGACCAAAGAATTAATTTGCGAATTTTTTGTAACGATTCCTTACATAATGTTTTACACAAATCTTGTCGTCCTCAGTAGTAATAAAATCCTTCAGAGTTGTTTAAGACATACGACTAAAATTGTGAAAAACTTTAATTTGAAATTAATAAAAGAATTCACAAATGAAAACTTGACATCAATTAAAAATCCAGTCAAATCTAACAAAGAAGCAGTTTTTTTGATAATTGTAATTTTACTGTGAAATCACAATGTAGTACGTTTCATATAATTTTAATTAAAATATAATTGGTGAAGCATTTACGCGAGGTTTAGGAAGAAACACAGCAGAAAACCTGGACATACCCGAAGCTAAAATTTAAATTACGGGGTAACATTGCGCCTTTTTTAGTTATAAGATTTCAAAACCTATTTAAACAGAGATTTTCTTCTTGCCTATTAAAGCTATTATGATATTTATATATTTCAATGGTTTCACGTTGTAAATGAGCAATATTTCCTTATTATTATGATTTCAAATATTTAAAGCACTCTCAGCCACCGCAGATTTCTCTGGTTGATTTAATCTACAAAATCTCATGTTTTTTTACGTCTTGTATCAATGCTACGCTTTGTAATTCAAATGTATATTTTTCCATCTTTTGATAATGTAACATCTTTAGGTGACCTTAAATGTTCTTTGAGTTTTCTTGTAAGTTATAAAATAACAGTCCTAATGCCACAATTAATTAGGATCTTTTCAATTCTATGTAATATTAGTCATAAAAGGAAGTAAAGCAGTACCAACGTTAAGCACTGATTTTCCTGAATGGTTATGTCTAGCAGGTGTAATAACATTATTAATATCATTGAGTATCGTTTAGTTTTTAATGATTTTGTTAAATATTTATATTCATCCTTCAACAATTTAAGATAACAAATTCGTTTCGTTCGATCCACTGAAGAGTTAATAATACCAATTTTTTTGACGTGGATGACAGTTTGGTAATTTATGAAGGTATCTGTTAGTGTGTGTGTTAGATTTTTGTAAACCTTAAAAGATAGTGAAGTACTAGTTTTAGATATTAGTATGTCAAGAAAGGTGAACTTCCATTAGTTTCTTTTTCCATGTTAACCTGGGTGTATACCATTTATAAAAATTAAGAATTTATGTAGTGCTTCTTTTCCATGTTTTTAAATAACAAATGTGTCATTTATATATCCATACCAAACAAAAGGTCTTTTTAGGTTCATTTTGTAACACTAATGTTTAAAATCTTTCCATGTAAAAGTTAGCTAAAACAGGACTGAAAGGGGTAATATCTAAAACTAATAATTCACTATCCTTTAAGGGTTATAAGTTATCAAACCACCATCCACATAAAAAATTCGTATAATTAAATGTTGAGTGGTTCGAGAAAAACGAAATACTTTCAATCAGTAATAATTTTATTACACCTGCTAGATATAGCCATAAAAAAACCAGTACTTTTACACCTAATGTTTCAGATGAAATTGAAACAAGCCTAATTAACCATGGAACTAGGACTGTTTTTAAACTTACAAGAAAAATTAAAGAGCATTTAAGGTCACCTACATGTGTTTCAAACCCATTGCCATCTTCCGGAGTATAACTTATCTTGTTCATGTGGAAAAAGTATACATTGAAAACACAAAACGTAGCTTTCGTACAAAACGTAAATAACATATAGATTCGGTAGGTTAGTTCAATGAGAGTAATCTGCGGTAGCTAAGCATGCTTTAAATAATTTAAATCATAACATTCAATTCGATAATATGAAAATAAATAATTATGTTCCTTTGCAATGTGATGCAATTGCGATATATAAATATCCTAATAACTTCAATGGGCCAAAATAAAATGTCCGTTTAAATAGGCATCTTATAATTAAAAAAAGCACAATGGTATGTCTTAATTTTAATTTTATCTTTTGGTGCGTCTAGGTTCTTTCCTAAACCTTGAAGTAAATGCTTTACGAATTATATGCGAAGTTACCACAACACTAATTTCACATATGCCGTAGAACCTAAAATTACAATTAAAATTAAAATTAAAAATTATACGAAACATACTACATTATGTTTTCACTGTAAAATGTCACATACAATTATTTACATAACTATTTATTTGTTAGATTTGTTAGAGTTTTAATTGATACCAAGTTTCTGTCTGCAAATGCTTTTATCAATTTCAAATTAAGTTTTTTCACAACGTTTTACACGTGCACGATAATTTGATTAAATTTTGTTAAATTTGCCCTTCCAATAAGAAATTTGCATAGTTAGCTTCATACGTTTATCAAACTGTTATATTAATAGCAGGGCTTCCTTTGCGTTTTCCTTGTCAAATTTCATATACTTGTTTCAACTTCTTGAACAACTCTGATAGGGTTTATTACTACCGATGACGATAACTGTAAGTGTTATCGAAACGATTTACACAAATCTAATATACAAAAATACACCATTGAATACCTAAAAAAAGTTAAGTACTTAAATTTTTGGTTTAATTCAATCGTAATTGCATCTCTTTAGATTACACCGTTTCGTCGCCCCTTGTAAATTTTGAGCGAGCGTTACGTAACTTCACTGCTTACCGAAATAATCAAAATTTAGTCAATCCAACGTGAAGCATCATGCAATTATTATCCAAACGTTTAAATTTGTAAAAAATAAATACACATAAAAATGCACAACTGCATACTGAAAAGGTATATATTTTAATTGGAGCCGAAAGAATTAAAATTTTTACGCGTGCAATTGGCGTTAATTATTAATTAACCGTTTTCTTTTAATTATTTGATACCCGTATTAACAGCAATCCACTTTATCCCCTCATCCGTAAATACAAACCGTTAAAAGCTGTTTGCACTGCATTGATTAGCACCACCTACGCATAAACCAATCATAGGTTATGAACACAGAAACATATAATCTCGCTTCATGCTTATCCTAGGAGAGTCACTTGACATTGGGGATTTGAACGGCTCGCTTGCTACACGTGAGTAAGATTGTAGTGTTACTACTTTAACTAATCACTGACCACCACAGTAGACAACACTTTCTTAATGTATTGAAATAATAAATTAAAAAAAATATTTATCCAGGCTAGACCTTAATATTGTCTTTAGGAAGGATCAATACTTCCTTAAATATAATAATTTCACTAATCACGCCTATAAAGCTTATTAATATTTAATATTGTTATTCAAGGCTCAATTTATTAGTAATGCAATATTGTAAATAAAATAAGTTTGCTAAATTGATCTCTAAAATCCACGGATATAATGCAGCTTGCGCAGTTATTTAAATCTGTCTGTTCTATATAAATTTTTGTTCTTACTAATTTGATCTATAACCCATAAATCTAAATGTCAATTCAATTTTGAATTTTTTTAATTGGTAATTAACAATACACGTAATAATGTGATTAACACGTTTTTTGCTTAAAAATATGCTAAAAATAAAGATGACAAGCAATTATACTTCTCAGAAAAATGAAAAAATTTTAGTCTTGATTTATTTTTTATAATCTGAAATTGTTTTTTGGGTTAAAGAAACAATTTTGAGTTGGAAAAAGTTTAGTCTGAGTATATTTCCGGACTTACTTTAAAAAATACTTATTTGACCTCTGTTGACCATTCAATTTACACCAATAATAAAAGCAATAAAATCTTAAAGGTTATTATAATGTTAATTTAAGTAGTAACAAATGTCACAGTACGTATCTACATATACAGTGTATCCCAAAATTAATTCTCCAGCCATCGGGGTTAGACTATGACCAAAAAAAAGAGTCGAAAATCACACGTCAAAATTTCGAAAACTTCCTCCTTACGAAATGAAGACCATCTTAATGATCTCAACAAAAGTATTTTTGCAAACCAATTTTTGAAGTAGATATTCAGGTAAAGATAGTTTATTTATAATTGACAGCTTACGACATTTTGTGTGTCAATGTTTGATCGTAAAATATTTTCATTTTAAACTGACGTACAAGGGTAAACAATTAAGTTTTCACAATTCTTATAATGCCCAAAAGGTACAGCAATCAAGAATATTTAGATATGATTAAACTTCTTGGAATTTGTAGTAATAATGCTCGTGCCGTAGATCGACAGTACCGCCTAAGTTTTCCTACTAGGCGACATCCTGATCATAAAACAATAAGTGCTCGTGAAGTTCGTCTACTTGAAACTGGATGTTTGGCTCCTAACATGATTCATGCTGATCCTCCTACACAGCTAACATGGCAACAGAAAGAGAAATTATACCACGACATTGAAGAAAATCCACCTTTAAGTACCAGGACATTGGAAACCAATCGTCACCATCGTCGTAGTGCAATTCACAGATTCATGCAAAGAGAAAAGTCTGAATCCTTAACACTTATAACCGTTTAAAAAATTGAATTCTGACGATAGTAAATTGCGCTTACTATTCTGCAGATGATTTTTAAATTGTTTGGACACAAATGAAGATCTTTGTAAATAAGTGTTCTGGAGTGATGAGGCCCATTTTAATCAACAAGGGGTGTTTAGCCATCACACCTCGCATAACTGGAATTACGAAATCCACATCATATTAGAGAATCACATAAGAAAGTGCGCTGAAGTGTAAACGTGTGGATTGGTTTTTTTTTCTGCCTAGAATATTGAATGCAGAGAATTATGCAATTTTTTGTGAAAACACATTACCTGCCTATTTGGAAGATATTCTTTTAGTGCAACGTCAAACTATTGTGTATCAACATGATGGATCAGTGATTTCCGGATAAATGGATCGGTCGCGCAGGACCTACTTCTTGGCGACTTAGGTCCCCGAACCTCAACCCAATAGACTTTTGGCTTTGGGGTTACTTGACAAACGCTGTATACAAAGTCCTACAGAGTAATGAAGATGACGTTATTGTTGTGATAAATAATATTTTTCCAGCACATATTCAAAATAATGTCAAATGTGCATATGCACTTATGACAAAAGAACATCCTTTCTTGAGAACTGTTCACATCTGTTTAAAATTCAAAACAAATATTTTAAATACAGAAATTAAGATTACAAACTGGCAAATTACTAAAAACAGAGAGAATCTGCAACACCTGAAATTAATATTTAAAACTGTAGTATCTGACAAAATTTATAATTCCTTCTTGGATCATCAATATAGAGCATATGAAAAATTATTTTTCTGAAAGTTAAGAATAAGCAAATCAAGAAAATTGAAACGTTAAACAATAACAAATTTAGTGAAACTAGTGCTAACAAGTATGTAACAAATTTAACAGACACTAATATACCTACCGAAGTTAATCAACTGTTAAGTTTAGGCTCAAAGTATGCTATCCCCTACAATTCTAGTAATTTACCTATTCCTGATCTTGTTGCTGATATTGAATCTATTGTTTCGAATATTCGTGCCGCACATCAAGATACTCTCAGGGCAGAATGCACCAATATTTTAACAACACATATTCACAAAATAAAAGATATTCCTTCAAAAACTAATATGTGTAAGATTTTAAAAGAATCTATACAATTTTTTAGAGATAATACCAATATACTAGTTCTGAGATCTGATAAGACGAATAACACTGTAATTATTGATAAAATGGAATATAATAACAAAATGCTTGGACTATTAAATGATAGTGATTTGTATAGTGTAATGAAGTTGTCAAGTCCATGCAGACAATCTTCAAAAAGGGTCGTAAACCTACCAATTTGCAGACGGACGCAGGATCTGAAATGAGCATTTTACTAAACTAATGCAGCGATATGGAGTCAATCATTACTCCACCTACAGCACAAAGAAGGAAGCAATTGCAGAACGTGTTATGAGAACCACTACGTCTGCTCTATATAAGTCGTTTAGCCTGCAAGGTAAATACAAATGGATTGGTACAATTGATACCGTAACGATGGATTATAACAATCGTAAGTATAGAACTACAGGAATGAGGCCCAAAGATTGTAATCATACAAAGCTGGAGGCTTACACTCACATAAAAATATTTGTTAGGAATCGATATTATGTGGGTGACATAGTACGAATCAGTAAATTTAAAAGTATTTTTGCTCAAGGATGCACACCCAATTGGTCTAGTGAACTAGTTGAGATTGTGACAGTTCACATCACTAACCCCACCACATGCATGTTGGAGGACATGAAGGAGCACCTGTACTGGGAGGCTCTTATGAACACGAATTACATAAAACAGAGTATCCCGAGGTCTACCTGGCGGAAAAAGTCCTTCGCACCAAGAATAATAAGTTATTGGTAAAGTGATAAGGATTGGATGAAAGATCATGGATCAATAAAGACTATATAGTTATATAAGTAGACATTTAACTTTGTGAAATAAATTGCTAGCCATAGAAATGGATTGTAACTGTTAGATGAAATAAAAACGCACTTAAAGAAATTATTGTATTTTGTTTTAAATATTACACAAACAATTTAGTTTCTAAAATTTCATCATCTTATATAGTAAACCTAAAGTAGTTCTATAATCATTTAAGTTACTGTATGGCATATTTCCGATCTAATCCACATGTCCATCCCAAACAGGAATTTGAATATGTTTCACCATTATCGATGTTTTCTAATATCCAGGATTAAATTTTGTTGTGCTCCTCGTTTTCACACAGTTGAAACTTATTTGTGACGTTTTGTTCTAATAATATTTCACTAAAAATATTTAGGAACTTGTAGTTAGCATAATATGCTGCTTTCCCAACACATTCACTTATAATAGAGAAAGTGTCTTTATAAAAAATATTTTCTAAGCTAGATTTATCATTTGTTGTTGTTGAATCATCAACCCGTAATAAATTGTATACATACATTTTAAGCGGTATGTCGCCGAGTAAATTCATATCGTCTAAGATCCTGTCTACTTCATTAGAAGTTACCGAATTGTAACCTTTATCGGCACACAACTTCATAAAACTTTGAATGGTATTGTCTAAGTTAATTTTTCAGTCAAATAATGCCTTAATATGGCTTCATTTGCACACTTTGGGTTTATAGCGCATCAGCCAAAACGCTCATCAGAAATAACAATGTGTTGCAATATATTCAGTACAAATAAATTGCTTTCAGTGGTGGGTTTCCCATCAAGGAACGCTACAGGTACTTTCTTTAGATTTGATCACTACTGCACCGCAGTTCTTCCTGCGACTCGTTTTCAAGACTACTACTGCTACTACCCATAATGAATTTTTTTCTGAAACAGAAGAGAAAATTCTGTATAAAGTTATAACCCCAAAGTATAGCATCAGTGAAATTAAAATTTACTAATCGTTTATCGTCGTAAGGATTAAGTATTACTTTATTCTGTTTGATTGTAAACACATCGTATTTATTTGACCTTATCAGATGTTGATATCGCCTTATTACGTCAACATCAAACAAAACATGTTTATAATCATTTATCGTGATCTGTTTGACGCTTGCTTGGGTAGAACCCTTTGATTTTTTTACAACAGTTTCATCAACCGTGTTATCGTACATTTTTGTACGAAGTCCTACAAATTCTAACATAGTTTCGCCATGATTTTCGTCTTGCATTAAGCCGGGAACTTTTTTATTTGCCAATGGAAATCCAAAGATATTGTCAGGACTCTAACCAGATGTATCGAATTTATCAATGTATTCTTTAATGCATTCATAACTATCGACAACTGAAAAGCATATATGAGACTATCTGTATCCGTATACAAAAGCTTGGAATGATTGGGAAACTTAGGTAGCGTGTAGCCATAATGAAAATTGTATAAAAAGTTTTTGAAAAGTCTAAAACGCTGGAGCCTGCATGTATAGGTCTGTTGAAATATACTTCTGGCCTATTCATTTGAATGATAAGCATATCATTGCTAAATATTCTAAAACTACGAAAATTTGATTTCGCTATGTAAGCACGAGCACCATAGCGACCATCCCATTTCGTTACTAAACGTATATCCTTATATTTACGTACATTTTCCATCAGTTTCCCAAAAACACTATTAATCATTAATTTATATAAATTTTTGTCAAACTCATTTTAAGATTGGCGGTATTTAAATCGATATATTTTAACCACCGTTACTGTTTAAATCGTAATATACGATGTACAAACTTCAATCCATATTTTAAATATACTTTCAAATACCTGTAGTGAACTACATAATTACATTTTAGATACAATGCAAACAATACTTGGAATTTAAATCAGGTACGGGTGGAACCATATGTTCGGGTACCAGCGTCTCATGTGATTCTATGGGACAGTTTAAATCGCACTCGACTATATAACCAATTTACGAATCATCCGGATGGTTTATTGTATCTAAAGAATTTTTCCCTTGTGTACTTATTGTTAGCTTTAGCATACCGATTTAAATATTGAGCCTCTAATTCTTCTTTCAATAAACATTACCATATCAATGTCTCTAAATAGTTCTAATTTACTTGCGTAATTTTAATCATAGCATCGCATGCTAAAGCGGGGGCTGTATAACAGTGCAGGGGATCAAGTATATATGTGCTTAAACAAGTTTGTCGATAGTTTTCGAAAATGTCAGCTAAAAGTATAACGTCCATTTTTAGATACAAATCAGAGTATTCCGTTAACAATTTAGCATCAAATTTGTTCCCAACGTTAACCGCATGCGCAAAACTTGCATCGCTGATTCCTTCAGTCAGATGACTGAAAAACGCATCCTTGGAAGGGAGCCTGCCTTCGCTCTATTTACCCCAAGTATCAATATATTTATATGGAAACACGCCTTTGCGAACTAGTAGACACAATTGTTCATCATTGTTACGATTAGTGTGAGTAATCATTTTTTTACTATTTTCCAAATGAAAGGGTCAATAAATCTAAATCTAATTTTACTGCCTTCTATTACCTTCGTGAAAGAGATATATATTTCTTTGTTTATAAGCAGAAGTGAAATTGAACCGGAAATAGTAGCCAATTCCCTAGTTATGAAATGTGAATAGTAACCTGATAAATTATGGCATACACCCGGTAGAATGTGTGAGTGTATAGTTTAGGTTATGATTCTGATGTGATGCATCCCGAAATTCTCCAGTAAAATGGTTATGGTCTCTAACCTTTAGATCACATTCATTAAATGGTTTTCCGCAAATGTGATAAACCATAGCACTTTCAAATTTCTCAACCTGAGTGAGGCTTAAAGTATCCATAGTAATTATTTTATTGATTATTTCGGTAGTTCAATGTGCAAAAGTCGAGATAGAGAATTATTGTATGAACACTTCAAGTAGTAAACAATGCTGAAGGGTATATGTTTGGAGTGAAATAGACTATTACTTTCGATGTCTGTTAAATTTTGTACTTTTCTTAAATACTTTCTAAATCCACGTAAATTACAAACGGCACCTTTTCTTGGAATGCGAAATTTTTGAACTGCAAAACTATTTCTGCTTCCGTAGGTAGCTTGACAGATCATCGGTTAAGTTGAGGACAGTGAGTAACATGTTTTTGTAGAAGGTGATCTAAAAACAGTGGTTCAAACGTAGATAACGAATATATTTCTTGTGCTCCCTATTCGATAGTTGCTTAAAAAAAAGAGCTGACATATTTTTAATCCACGTGAAATGATGAACAGTAGTATTTTTTTGTATTAATATAATCAGGGGCTTGATTAGCAGAATGTATTTATAGGATTTATAGGTTCCCTAACACTATTTTGATTTTCACTTAATACAGATGGTAATATACTTTTCCCTCGAATTTAAAACAAGTTAATGGAGAGGCCGTTTAATTTTTCGAATTCTTTTATGTAATCTAGTTTAAAGGGGAAGTGAATTGAATCATAATTCAAAACATCTCAAACTTTAAAATGAGGAGAACTTTGAACCCTTTCCGTACGACGTCGCGCGGGATATAACGCTGAAGCAATAGCCCACAAGAAGCAATACACGTCGTCACTTTTAACATTCACTACCTCATGCTCTAATGCTATGAAGTAGGGAATTTTAACGTGAGTTGAAAGACCACTTCTAAATGGAACATGGCTATCAATATTCACCTTTAAATATAACACTTCATGTAATGCCCAACCAGAATCCCTTCCGGAAACCTCCTCTAATCTTTTTGTGGTTTATAATAAACATTTTTATTATACCACACACGTAAATTGGTCGCGATACCGATGACGTAATTTTTTATGCCGAAAGTCCTCAACTCGATAACTTGATTTTGAGGGTGCATAAAATTGCAAGCTAAAAGGACATTCACCTTTAGCATCGATTGCCATAGCATTAATTTAACCTTTCGTACAAAATTATTGTATGCATTTTGTAAAATAATAAGATGGTCCTTGATGTTTGCTATATTGACTATAATTCCCGTAAGTAATCTACCATTAAAGCATGAATCGAGAGAGAACCAACCTAATTTTCGTGTACGTTTGTTAGTGAAAATTCCACTACCTGTTTTCTCTGAAGCCTTCTTTAACCGTTTAACTCACAAGATAACATTTCAATAATGATAAATTGCTTTTGAGCTTAAGCAAATTCTCATTCGTCTCTAAATAAATTGTATTTTGAACTATATCTTGCAACAGCTTAATAATACTGCTAATTATACGCGTGTGCTTCACAAATTCATACTTGTTTTCAACAGTGGAACAATACGCCTTGTTAAATTCACAATATCACCACTATTCGGTATAACCCCTCATAGTTACCTTCAAAACTGTATCCATCAATATGAAAATATGAAGCGCGCGCACACACACGCGCGCGCGCACTGTCGATTATGCAGTAATGGCCTTTTTATAACTATAGAAGTGCTTTAAGTTTACAATTAAAACTGTTATGAATGCAATATACTAAGTGGTATAAAACTGCTCCTTATCTGCTTATATAGTCATATAAACCCGCGTTCAAAGTCAAACTGGTTATAACTTGTTGTAAGAGCCTCAGACATATGCATATATTGCACTTCCTTTACTGAGAATATCTATTGCTGATATCACGTCTGCTACTCACGATTGTGGAATACTTTTCACACGCTTTAGATTACGATGCAAGAGCCTCAGACAGACGCACACATTGCATTTTCGCTACTGGTAATATTGCCAATCATACACATGATTGTGGAATACTTTTCGCACGCTTTAGATTATGCTGCAATAGCTCTATGATATCAACACTCTCTTATGCTGCGCCACCCTTTTCTACAGAGGTAAGTTTCGCCCGTAGCAACCACTTCCATTTTTGCCCAATTCAGTTAACGTCAGATTTATATGTATACAGGGGTTAAAGTTTTATACGAATACCCATTCATTACCTAGTAGTACTCATGACGATGTTGCCTCCACCTACTAAGAAATCTAAATTATCGCTGAAGAAGATGAAAGGAGTTAGTATCTTGCAGAATATCTTGCTGCAACCCTCAACAGACCCGATACCTCCACTCACCACAGCACAACCCTCGACACCTCCCATCTCCATCAGAGATAGTGATCTAGAGGATGATGACTGCTAGAGTTTTTGAAAAGTGAGTACCAATTTATATATTTATTAACATATTATTAATGTAATTTATTATTTGTTTCTAGTATTACACCAGTTGTTATTGCTGCCGCACGAGATCCGCTACCACCAACACTTCAGCCCATTCAATATGGTGGAAAAAATCTTGCATTAGTACAGCATAATTATCAGGAGGACTTAGCAGTAGAACCACTCACACAGCTTACGCAATCCCCTACAACAGTGAATGACTCTAAAGCTAAGAGTGTGAGGTGGTTAAGCAATATTCTTGCGGAATATACTAGCAGTGAGGTATCGGAGGTGGGCTATGTTGGGTTTTTAACTGTTGCTTTAGCTGAGGCTAAGCAACAGTCAGAAGAAATTAGTCGCAATAAAATAAACAGTGAAAACCTGTTACGTACTTAGTTATGATTTAAATTATTATAGTTTTTGAAATTTTTGTATTCATTAAAAAAGATAAATGTGAAATTTTTATTTAAAGCATATAATTTTATATCTTAAATTTTGTGTAAAACAGTGAACATTTCAAAATTTAACATTTTTTTAAGATAAATATATGCATAATTTAAGTTTTATATAAACTATTGCAATAAATAGCTCATACTTCAGTTTAACGCTTTATTTATTCATCGCTTTATTTAAAAGTGAAATATTTTTTCCTCGTAAACATTTCCATTATCCTAAAATGTTATATAAATGTATCCTTGCGTTATTTTTCTTATTGAAATATAATACATATCTAGTTTTAGCAAAAACAATACATATACACTGAAACTATTTAACAGTTTTTTAAGTGCAGTTTAAATAATAATAATAATAATAATACAAACTAAATTGTAACTTTTAAGGCGGAAAAGCAAAATATAGCTTAGTTTTATATACAGAACCAAATATATTGTAATAAATCATATTTTCATTGCAACGCTTTACGATAAACAAATATTTTGTTCATATATATATATATATATATATATATATATATATATATATATATATTATGTTCGTGGTAAGACAGATAGATGGTGATTGTGCAAGTGAGATAGATATTCGATGTGTGAGAGAGCAAGTATTCGAGGGTTTGGACGCGCGCCGCCTTTAAATACATGAGTTTGTAATCATAGAAAAAAAATTTAACATTTCAATTTATTCGTCAGTAATAGAATTTTTTTTCCATTTAATATGAAACAAACTAGAATTTGAAAACACTTTCTTTTCCATTATATAAAACAATGTGAATGTCATTGTACTATAAATACACGCTAAGAGCTTGCAAAAATGCTTAATTATCCTGTCTGACACCTGCGTAAAAAAGAAAATTACTGCTCATTATGCTTCGAATTGTGCTGTTTAACTAAAGGACGCGTATTCTTGTGCATTTAAATTTGAAAATTTGCCATATTTCCAATCAATTTTTTTTTTTTAAACATGATTGCTCTTACAAAATTGTGCATACTACTAGTTTTAAAAATTTGAATGTCATTTTATTTTGCGAGTACTCGTAAGTAGTTTCAAATATTGAATATCACCAGTTTTTTTGTTTTTTTTTGGTAAAATGGATAAAGTGTCACTTGTAAAATGCATTCATGCTTTCAAAAAAATTATTTTGGCAGGGGAATAGGGGCAAATTTCAAAAATTTCAGTAGAGCGAAAAGACTGTTTACTCCGTGCGCCCTCAACTCCCTCTGATACCCCGTGAAGCGGCACGTCCCACATTCTCTCGTGGTTTGTCTCTTCCACTTCAGAATAATGTATGTCTCTGCTTCGGTTCTCAAACTTGCACATAAAGTATTTTTAGCTTCAGAAGATTAACAGTCTTGCATTTGCACAATTCATACTGCGTTTCATTCATTCCATATCATACACATATAAAACTCTTGGGAATATAAAGCTTTATATATTTTTTTTAAATATTACATAACATTCTTATTACATATCACCTACATATCACTATTTATTAAACATTATTATTACATACCACCATAAAACAATGGTTTATTTCGCTTCTTTGTTGTGTTAATATTTTTAAATCAACACCCATTACTTAAATTTGCGGATGGCTATCAATCACTATAAAATAAAACTCTGCTTAAAATCGACAAAATAAATAAGTCCGCGGCCGCATTTAAAATTCACTTAAACCGAAGCCCAGTCATTTTTCTTCTCAAAAGAATGTAATGCTTTCTAGATTTTTTTAATATTACAACATCATATTACATATCACTATAAAACAATGGTTTATTTCGCTTACTTGCTGCGCCAATATCTTTCCATCAATGCTCATTACTTAAATGAGCGGATGATTACCACTACAACATAAAACTCTGCTTAAAATCGGCAAAATAAATGAGTCCGTGGCCGCATTTAAAATTCACTTGCTAAGCTGAAGCCCAATCATTTTCCTTTTCAACTCAAAACCATCTAAATCGAGTTTTAATTTTCTTTCTCTCATGTTCACTTACTACTACTTTTTCTCTTCGCATCACACGTACTAGTTACGTCATTTCTGTTTACTGAATCGTACACATACCTAAGGAATCCTTTTATAATAAATCGGCATCCTTGAGACCATTAACCATGAAAATATTTCAAAGAATTGTAATTTGATACACATAAGCTTTATATTGCGATTTTGACTCAACCACACTACTTATTAGCATAGAGCTGTGAACATTCTCTTTTTCTCTCACATGCTTTTCGCTGGGTCAGGATCGGTCCTATATCTTCCTCGTGGGGATCAGTATCGGCCCTATATGATTAACGAGGGATTCCGCACGTGCACGGCGGACTAACTGATTTGACCTTGAATGCAAAATTCTTATAATGTGGATCATAACCGGCCCTATATCGCTACTATTATAGTGCCAAATAACTTTTCAAATCTTGGGACGGCTTGGGGAAAATCAAGTGGGCCAAAGGCTATCCGTCTGGGTTGTCTGTAAGTTTGGAATGTGGATTATTGGGTGCTAGTCCAGATGCTTTGGTTGGTAACGATGGAATAGTTGAAGTAAAATGTCTATATATGGAAAGACATGGAGCTCCTGAGATTATAGTTCATAGAAAGAAAGATAAGTTCCTGGAAGAAGTTACGGTCGACGGCAGAAAGTGTATTCGTCTGGTAAGAAGCCAGAAATATTACACTCAAGTAGTGATGCAACTTCATGTGACTGAACTTGACTGGTGTGATTTCGTGGTTTGGACACAAGGACCATTTAATCAACACCAAATGCCAATAAATCTATGTGGAAGGTTCTGGCGAGAGAGGGTCTTCAAAAAGGACATCGAAGACAGGTGGAAGGTGACGAAGACCAAGTTACTTCGATTTGTGTACGAAGATCTTTTGCCATAGATTATGGGCTCAAGAAACGACAGAAACATGGGATATCATCAGCCTGAATATCGTTTGAATGCCATAAGAGCTACAGCAGCTAAGAAGTAAAGGGCATGCAGATTGACGGTGCAACTTCTGGCACATCAAATTCGACAATTGATGACATGATTGAGAAAGTGATACGTGGAATGGATGAAAGTGAAGTGAGTGACGAAAGTCATAGTGAATTGTAAGTGAGGTTCGCGTGGTGGATGGGCGGGACTAGTTAGCACTACGCTGGTTGTTACTTTTACTCAAAGTTATACACATTTACATCACCAGCAAAATGTATACTACTTGAGACGATTACCTTGTTTCCTTCAACATCACTCCGCATCTAAAAATTGTTTAGCACGTAGAATACAGAGTTATTATAGGCGCCCCTTGACGCATGAAGAAACAACATACACAATCACCAATGGATTTCAAATAATCATGTACTTATTAGATGGTAGCGCTATATTTTTCATTCTTTAATAAATAAATATTACAATGTTTATATTACCATTTTTCAAAAAATTTTTTTTATGATTGTGGACCTGAACAAGCTAAATTTGGCCTATCGTGCTAAAGCACTGAGGAACACTTAGGAGGATGGATAGAGGGATAATGAAGTGCCAATAGATGCCTATAACCAGCTACCTTAAATTTTTTCATATCATAAGTGAGAGGAAAGCAGGATCTAGGGAGATCATTCCAGAGTTTAGAAGGCGTTTAGGAAAATGTGGATTGTGTCTGTTTGGTACGACAAGTGGAGATTTGTACTGCATTCTGATGATGTGAATGAGCGAACCGAGTGTTTCTCCCAAAGATAGCCCGAGATGGTATCAAAGAATATAATTCAGCAGCACAATAGCCGTTGTAATAACGATAATACAAAGAAAGAACTGAAACCATCCTTCTATGCTCAAGGGACTGTACGTGAGAAGTTAAGGACGGGACATTTATAAGCCTAATCGCTCTCTTTTGAATACGATCAACGATATCGAGAGCGTATTGGGGAGCACTAACCCAGAGGTGAGAATTATATACCAGATGAGGCCGAATTTGGGCCTTATACAGCAGAAGGAGTTGTCGAGAGGTAAAGCACTGCTTAGATTATTGAGATCAAGCCTACTGATGATCGATTCCAAGAGCTTGTACCGAAAATGAATTGGTTTCATAGCGTATGAGACACGAGTTTGACGCAAACAATTCCACAAAAACATTGGTTTGTCTACAGAATCAGGAACTACCGATCCGTCAATAGATGTCAGGGGAGGAATTGAAGATGTTCGAAAGTTTTTAGTTATGGCTTTAACCAAAAACCAAAATTTACCACTGCCTAAAGGAGATGTAGCTAGTTCATTGCATTTTCGTTGTTCGAACAACTTTTTAGTTTTAGTGATGACACTTTTGCAGATATTTCTAACACCAACGTATTCAGCATGACTGTCAACCGATTTATTAGATTTCCATTTAATGTAACATTTATTTTTTAAAGATATTGCATCAGAACAAGCCTTTTTGAACCAGGGTTGGGAACGTGAATGACCTACACGGTACTGTTTTTTCGGAATGTAAAACTCCATTCCCATGAGGATGACTTCAGATACTGAAAGAGCGATGTTTGAAGAAGAGGACGACTTAAAACAGTATTCCGCCATGGAAAGTTTGCAAAGAAATCCCGTAAATTACGCCATCGAGCTGACTCAAAACACCACAAGGTTCTATCGGTTTTGCGAACAACAGTGGAATTAGGTACAGTAGAAATGGTTTCCATTAGACAATTGTCGGAAAGACCTAAAGGCAAAAGAACGGAAGTTTTATAAACAAGAGGGTTTGGTGTAAGAAAGGGATCTAGAAGATGTGGGGTATAGTTAGGGTTATCAGGGATTCTTGTGAGTTCAGAAATCATTTGTGTGAGATCACATGAAATAGCAAATGTTTCTGCACTATGACCAGCAGGATTTGTAGTAGATGAAAACTGAAGCCAATTAGAGTTATGAACATTAAAATCGCCTACAATTGAGATATCGCAAGATGGAAACTGAGACAGGAGATAGTCAACTTTCACACTAAAGTAATCGAAGCAGTGTTGAAAGTTACTGTCATTAGGAGACCTATAAACGCAACAGTAGGATTTCACAAAATTAGCACCACAAATCACGTCAAAATTTTTATTTTCTAAAGAAGAAACCCTCTTGCAAGCAATTCTGTCCTTGATGTAGGCACATACGCCTCCTTTATATAGTAAGTTAGAGTGAAGGTGGTATTGAGGAAATTGCAAGTCGGGTGACTCGGAGCTTTAAGATGAGACTTGTGTTTCAGATAGAAACAGGTTGTAATTGTTCAAGATGTTGGTGAGTAGCATTAAAATTAGACATGATACCGCGGATGTTGCAGTAGTGAATCGGAATGTTGATACTTTCGATGACCGTGGTCGCTTTGGTCCTGCCCTCCCAGACATCCGAATGGGGCAGGATTTTACTTCCGGAATTTATTACACTATAAACCACAGCCATCTTATTTTTTAATTTGGGACTTTTAATCCGATAGGAAGACAGTGAGGGTGAGAAGGAAAAATAAGGATGAGAATAGATTAAGGAAGAAGGAAAAGGTAACCGGCAGCTCTTACCGAGCTCATAAAATCGGAGACCCAATATTAAGGAGCCCATGGTAAGGGTGGTAGTACCTCCCCGGCTGGCATGGAGTATATATGCCTACCACCTATCAAAAGTATCGCTTCGATAACAATTAAAGACTAATTTATCCCCTTACTTAAAATTTCCTTTACATCACAAATTTAGAAGGTGACTCTTAAACTAACTTCATGATCAGCTTGGTAAATTTTTACCGCCCCTGATTATATCTACACTTTAATTAACTATAAATTTTAAATAATTTTTTAAATCCAATATGAAACTTTGGTCTGAATGCATATCAACTATCTTTTTGATCGATCAACTTTATTTAGTATCCCTTGTCCAAATTCTTACCAAAATAGCGTAGTGGCCAAAAGTTATATGTTAAACTAGCATGTAAATTTATCTAAGAAGAATGTGGGCTATCAAACGCGAGTTAATTTGTTTAATTCCATAATAAATTTTATAAATTTTTATACTACTTTATTTGAGTGCCGCCTCTATATTAACTAATACTACATCAAAGTTTTTTGCTGTGGCGGTTCGCTACTTTGTAGAACTTCCAAATTGAGTTTTAAAATTGATATTGATATAAAGACTAATTATGCTTCGTTTGAAATTATTTAAGAGTTTTAAACGTTACTTCATAAACTTAACGTAAATTCATGCTATATTTACGCAAAACGTTTTAACACATTTTCAATTCATTTTCAACCCCATGCAGTATAGTGGCTTGATTCTTAATTTATAAAATTTTCGTATGAGATTCATTCATGTATACGAATAATATTTATTAATTCATTGCATAGTACACTTAAAATAATAAACACAAATCTTCTTTTTGTCAAATAAAGTTAACACCCAATAACAAATAAAATTCAGATGAAACTAAAATGTGCACTCAAGAAAGTGTATTACTTTAGTACACACCCAACTCTATATACTCAGGATGTCCATGTACATGTACATTCGTACACTCCTGCACGCCGACAAGCCAACATAAAACTCGGGACGATAGCGTTACTCACGCTTACCTACGCCCATACCATCACTAGAAGACTTTTTTACACGCCGCCTTCCCGTAATTCTATCCAGAGAGAACCCAGGAATTTCAGATATTCCCATTCCGCTCTTTGTTTGTTGGGTTCTCGTTACTGTCAGCTTTTTGCGGTTGGTAATTTTTTTGGATGATCTTAAGTAGAAGTTATTTAATTATTATTAGAGTTGTAGGTAAAGTCGGCCAATAACTCTATTAAACCATTATTGTATATTTCGGTAAAGAAAGGTTAAAAGAACTCATGTCTTATCTTTGGCTGAAATCAGAGGCTGTGGTAAACTAGTAAACTACATTAATAAATAACAGATTAATTATAGCAAAAATTGCTCATTACGAGTGGTTCTAATAGGTTAAGGACAGGACATTTATAAACCTATTCGATTTTTTTAAACACAGTCAACGATATCGAGAGTGAATGGGGGAGTGCCAACCAAGAGGTGAGAATTTGAGTATTATGTAGTAGAAAAAGTTATTGGGGGTAAAGTACTGCTAAGATGTATATAAAATACCTATTCTACGATCAGTTGCTTTAGTTAGCCGACAGAAGATGGTCATTAATCTTTACAACCAGAAATATCTACCTTTTTAGGCGGAAACAAGGAAAGTTTGCATTTTGTTAACATCAAATTGAACTATATTATTACATCTCCATTCAAGTCTACGTTATATGTTGATTAAACATGACGATTCGACTTTAATATATTGCTAGTAGACCGCTGACTTAGCTCTGGAAACACATTCAGTGTTCATTTTCGGTAGTGCGGGGGTGTATCTTGTTTGTTTAATTTTTTGATTTGAGCTAGAAGGTGGATTAGTATTATGAGTACACTACAATGAGCTACGGTAAAAGAGTGATGTGTGTAAAGCAATAGATCGAGTTGGTTGTTGAAAAAATTAGATCATATGCGTACAAAAATGTGTTATCACTGATCCCTGTTACTACTACGATATGTATTCGCCTTCTATCAAAAAAACTGGGATGAGCGTATCAATTATTCCAAACGAGTTTGGTATGTAAACACTTACAGCAAATACTTTGAACTGTCTAAAGCAACAACAATTATTTGACCGGGTTGTTCTAATACATCGTTCCAAACTTGTGTCACGACTCTGTCTAAAACCATATTGGTGGTTAATACAACGTTGTATTAAAATAATCTGTTGGTTGAGGGCTTTTTGCATGACAAAATGGAGGAGATGGAAGTTGTTCGATCGTTTCTTTAAGACAGAGGTAGACCAGTCGCCTAATTGGAATTAAGTCCAGTGGTGATTGATTCTAGTAATGATTTGGTTTCAGAGCGTATGAAGAAGAGTTTATCCAGTGGCACATGCAGAATCATAATATGTAGAGAGAAATAAACATGAACCACAGCCTTTGCTAAAGGCCTTATATAAAGCTGGGACGAGAATGTTTAAGTCAAATCACGTGGAACGTTTTATTCTCTAAAGAAGCAGTAAGGTGCTTGTGAATAGCATAAGGATGTTACAACAATGATTCTATGACTTTGGCCGCTTAAGCACTGATATGTCTGGACGGGACAGTGTTCTACGTTCGGAATATTTACAGCCATATTTTGGTTAATTTTGGATTCTTGTTCCGGCAAAAATACTACAGTGAATGCGTGAGAAAGAATAAAATCAGAGTGGATTAAACATAAGGCAAATGTATCAATAATAAGAAGCGCATGGTGAGAGTTGTGGTACTTGCTCGGCTGGAATGCGGTACACATTACTCCTACGTATCCCACTTACGTTCAGAACAATACATACATTAAACGACGGATGGTCAGGAGCTGGACAGAAACGGCCAGGCGGTATAAGGACGGTCGGTGGGAGAGGCCGAAGTAGTGAGTTAGTCAAGATCAATTAGAGAATACAGAGGTAGATACCCCGAATAGCAAAGTTTCAAGAACAACTCAGATTTCACAGTCACGGCTACTGATGGTGGCGTCAACGTCCTTGTTAGTTTATAGTGGGAGGGGTAATCAGTGGGGCTCTCACATACAAAACCCGGATATTTAATGAGAAGAATTTCAAATCTTTAGAACTTCACAGAAATCCTTAACGAAAGTTTTAAGAATCCGACGCAAAGCATGAAGTTACAATAAAATGTAAATATCCTTTTAGTGATTTAACCCTTACCAATTATTGAAAATGATCATAAAAATTACCAAAACAGAGAATAATTAGGGTTAGACAGACTTAATTATCTTTCATAACGATAAAACACTATCCAAGTATCCAAAAGTAGCAGGACACATTTAAATCAAATAGGACTAATTAACCAAAAATAAGAGTTTGGTTAAGAATACTCTAACCCCTTGATGCGCGACCTTACGTTTTTGATACGGTTATTATAACTACGCAAAGTTTTCATTTAAAATAAAAGAAGTCTAATTAGTGCAAAGGAATAAGTAATAAGGCACTCAATTGAGTGAATATTTCAACATTGCTAGCCTTAACTTCTAATATGAGTAACATTCCATATTGATTTGTCATATTTTATAGAAATTTAAAACAAAAAAAGAATAACGTTACCTTCTCAAACAGTTCCTTTGCTTAATCTATATGTGATAATTTTAATAGTATATTAAGAAATTAGTTTCAAAATATGGGTTTTTATCGCACAAGTGCAAGTTTATGAAACGAGCCTCGCAGTGGCGACCTTTTTAATAGAAAGCGCGGCAAAATGTCTTAGGAAACGTTTTTTTATGCTATTTTTTTCTATTTCGCGTATTTATGTTGAAAATTTGTAAAAAAGTAAATTCCATTTATTCCCTTCTATGCCAAGTTTCATAATGTTGAAAATAGGTTGGCACCACTGTTACAATTTGATTCAGATATAGTTCATTAAAACTTTTATTTGCTACTAAAGCACTGCAAGGGACCTTAAATATATCAAACTAATAAAAAATGAAATGACTTGAGAGCATATTAGCACCTTATCTTGAAACACACAATGAACGGGAAAAATTGTCCATATTCGGTTTTGAGTATCATATTACACTATATTAATCAGGAAGATAGATTATAGTTATTTCCACATACTGGTAAATATCTAGGTTTAGAGTTACATAACATTCCAAAATTTTACGCTGTTGACAAGACAGTCTTTTTGTGTGTGAAACAAGCAGAAAAAATGGAGATGGTTCTGTAATAAACCATTAACGTATTGAGCACAGTTAATGGTTGGGGTACAAAGCTTACCTCAGATATAGATTAAAGTAAGCAAATCATTGTTTACAACAAAATTTTGTAATACTCGCACAGCATTGTAAATTTATGTAAACAGAATTGTTACATTTAATTCAGATAATAATAGATTACATTACATTTATGTTTACATCAATAAAGGACTTCTTTAGTCTACCTACCAAAATAGAAAAAAATTGTTGGTTTCATAAAGTCAAAAATTAAGTCACCCGCTTGAGTGTCATAATGTGCAACACTGAAAAACGGAATTTAAACTTGTGGATTATTTTTATTTACATAAAAAGATTACACTTTCTTGTGACAGTATGTTTTATTTCGTAATAGACATACATTACACTAAACATTAAGGCTTGACTTTCCAAATGCGTTGCTTATTTAATTGATGTAAATTACTCATACTTTATATGTGTTGCATGTTAATTGTACGTGGGATTAATACTAACGTTTTCTTAAAATGCTATAACGAAAGCATTGAATTCTGCTCTATTTAATATTTGAATTTTATGTCCTACTGCTTTGGCCGTAGAATCAAAATTATAACGGTCGTAAGGGTCGTTAAGCTGTTAAGATCATATAAATCATTGAGGTCAGCAACATTAAATTTATAGATTGTGGAATCAACTTTAATCCTAGCTTTATAAGGCCTTCTCTATATACATAATTTTCTACGTTACATAATACATTTAATAATTTAAAAGATGCAAATGATATGTATAAATGTGAAACAATATTTAGATTAAAATTGGTTACTTATAGCATAAATGGAGTTTCATTTCAAAAAACGTTCTAATTAGTATTAAATAAAGTTTGCTTTAGGTTAATTAGTAACACTAGTTGTGTATCGAGTTTTTCGCATTAACAAGGTCCTTTACTCAGGTAGCAGGACAATCACTTTCTATAAATCCCAACGGATTTCTTCTAAAATTATAATACCCCTAAAACTTTATGTTCTCAAATTAATGTTGCATTGTTTTAAATGAAAAATACACGATGTAATTATGTTTGTGTAAGTGCGTAACTTTGTCACTGTATATTACAGTAAACTACCAAATACTTGTTTCTCAAGCAAAAGAAAGTAACTTATATCAAACACTTATTTTATATGGCCGTGTTCTTTTTAATAATAAGATACGGCATTAGATTTGTTTACCTTTATTTTTATTTATTTATGTTTCGAAATGGACTACTAAATAACAGCTATTCAATCAAATCAAATTGGCAATCATGGAAATAGTAAACTATGTGATATCGAAAATGCAATACCTAGTGCGTGAAAGTATATCTTTCTAATTTCTTAGGCATAAACTGAATACTTGTAGTTGTTTAAATGAATAAAGTTCCGTGATGATGTTAAAAAGAATCCAGTACCGTTATTAACCCATTTGAAATTACCGTCCTTTTAAACGGACAGCGAACAGTCTAAAACTAGATTGCACCACCACAGTACTGCTCTAGAAGCATGTAGAAGATATTTTGTGTTATTGGGAACTGTTATCAATAGTAAGCCGAAATCTAAAGTGTTTTATTGAAAGTGACCTTGTGAATACATAACCAAAAATGTCTAGGTAAGTGAACGTTATTTTTTAATTGATAATTATTGCTAAGATGTGATTGAAAACCTAACCCCAATTTTATATTTTTGTATTTCAAAATTCCTTTTAAAAGGACAGTAGGATTATATGCAGTGCATGTTAACAGTATTACCATATTTACAAATATCATGCAAGAACTCTGCATGTGGGTTCCCTAGCATTGGAAGAGAATATTGTTACCTATCCTGCCGGGAGATCCGTTGTTATTCTTCCCAAGAAAATGCTTGCGGCAATATTACCGATGAAAATTCTGGCAAAGAAGAAGTCATTGGCATCAATAATTTACCTGATTCGCAATTGCGAGTCGAAGCAGAGATTATTTTACGGAACTCTCATTTTGATAGCGATGATGACAATATTCCCCTTTCGTTATTGTTACCTCTGAAACCAAATATGAATGAGCCTGAATGGATGCATGTGCAAGCGCCTAAAACAAACTTTTCTGCTATATAAGTATTTTTCAGTTTTCTTGATGATAAAGTCTTTACGATGATGGTATAAGGAGTCAGTATGTATGCGGGACAAAAAAATTTGACAGGTGATGCATCCTATCAAGAAATGAAATATTTCATTGGGGTTTTATTGCTGGGCGGGTAAAATATATTGTTCCTCGCCGAAAAATTTCTAGAGTGTGCTCCAATAAAACAATTTCACAGTTTAGATGAAGCCATGGTGCCTTATTTTGGGCGTCACAGTGATAAACAGTTTATAAAAGGAAATCCGATACGAGGGATATAAACTGTAGGTTGGTATAGCCAAATTGGGATATATAAATTGGTTTGAACCGTACCAAGGTTCTGGTTGTGACACGAAGTATAAATACTTAAGTCTAGGAGCAAGGGTTGTGCTCACATATACAGATGTTTTGTTATCATTGCATTATAATCTGCCGTACCACATCTTTTTTGATAATTTTTTACATCAATCCCATTACTACAAGAGGTGCGAAACAGAGGAATTAAGGGAACTGGTACCATTAGGGAAAACCGATCATCAAAGTGTCCGCTAATAGATACTACTACGCTAATAAAGAAGAAGAGCAGGGGAGCATATCATTATTTATCTGCCATCGGAGAAAATATAGTTGTATGTAAATGGCACTACAACAGTGTTGTTACTTAGGGTCTCAAATTCTGCTCCAGTATATCTAATCAGACAGTTAGTCAATTTTCGCAAAACGAGAAAAAACAAATACAAATTCCTCAATCTGAACTGGTACAGCTGTACGACGAAAACGTGGGAAGATTTGACAGAAGCGAACAGAATATTAGTTTGTATAGTGTCGATTAGAGGAAAAAAGTGGTATTCTCATTCATTTTCTCATTGTTTTGATATGACCATGAAAAACACGTAACATATTCACAAATTGAACGGAGGAAATATGGACCTTGTGGCCACAAGCTTATTGGAAACTGACAAAATGGATGGAAAAGGGGACCCTCTAAACCACAAATAATTTACATGATATTCCAGGTATGACAGACTTGACCATTTAGTAATACACCAAGATAAAAGCACACGATGATGGCTCTGTCATAAAAAAAGTGCAAAGTGAATGCATTAAATGCAATATTCTTTTAAAAGGACGGCCTTTTTTGAAAAAACTAGTGGTGAAACAAAATTTTTTAATGAAATTATCAAAAAAAATCACGAATCAAAACAAAATTATTTCAGGCTTATTACTGCTGTTGCTTGAAACTTTGACGTATAATGCGAGTTTTATCCCTAATACTGCCTTTTTTTCAATGCCTTGTATACGTTGATGGAATAATTTTTACCAAACAAATAAATTTGAAAGACTGCGAATACAGACGCAAGTGCCTGAAGTAGTTCTGTAAAGGTTTGATATTCTTTACGAAAGGTACCCAAACTGATAACTTATTATTAAATTGCAGCTGTTTCAGTTCCAGATTTCCTAAAGTTAACAACGAATTTCATAATGTCCGATAAATGTACAGCGTGTAATAATGGTTTTGCCCATAATTCCTATAAAATAAGTTGTGTTAAATGTTGCAAAGTGTTCCACATTAAATGTGTCAGTGTATCTAAACATGAATACATAATCTTACATGAAAACGATAATGAATGGGAGTGTGTTAATTGCAAAAATTCACAGCCCCTCCGTCCACTTCTTGTTCGCCTTGTTTCTTTCGGAACCTGCTTAGCTTCAGGCATTTTCCCCTTACACCGCCAAGTTTTTCCTGATCAGCTCCCAACCAGTAGATACCTAGTGCTCAATATCGTCCACAAGTAATTTCTTAAACAATACCTACACTATACGATACACAGTCTGAAGTGTGATCGGAAGAACGGGAAGTAAGCTTAGTTCACCGATACACAGCTGAAGTTTGCTAAAAGGAACGGATTGTTTGCCTTTGACCACTGGTGACTAGGAAGAAAAAATATGCAGAGTGTAGTTGCGTAGTTAACTCTGTCTCATTAACCGCTATTCAATTCCTGTAATAGAATTACGTTATAAAAGAAAAAAGCTCTGTATACTTACCCGCGAAGTATAAACTAATCCTATTTACTTTACGTCCAGTTTTACAACATCCGGATGTCCCGGCAGCAAGCCCGATGGTATTTACTTACAAAGTATTTTCGTGTATCCATTTAATCTTAAATTCTCAATAGCGCCTGTCTAGTAAGAAATGTGGAAAATTTAAGCCAAGAATAATTTTTCTGCTTAATATTTCCTGAAGATTAACGCTCAGACCTGAAAGAATGCAATTCCTGTGTAGAGATTAGACTATGTTTCCGGTTAATGTTGATAAATATAGTAGGAAAAAACCCAGTATACTTACCCGCGAAGTATAAACCACGTGTCTTGTTAGACCTAATTTAATAAGTCTGCTGTTTGGTTTGAATTGAGAACAGTTTTTTAACACCGTTTGTATTTCAAATAATACGCGGTTGATCGATTCGAAAAAATATTTTCCGCTCAAGTTTGTTAAAATTTTTCCAAATACTTCGTTAAACGTGGGCGCCATTTGCATTGCTAATAGTTGTTTGGGGGCTGTTTACATCAATCCAGTTTGTACACTTTGTCGTATTTCCAAATGGAGAAATAATTGATCAAAGAGTATGTCTGAAGTTTTGTGTTTCCAATGAAATTTCTTTTGCGAACACACATAAAATGCTAAAAAACCTACGGAGACTCTGCTCTCTCGGAAACTCAAGCGTACTAGTTGTATTCGGCGTATAAAAAGAGGTCTCCATGAAATTGACGATGCACCTCTTGAGGGACGCTCTTCGAAATTGTTATGAAAGCCTCACAAAAGTAGCTGGTGAGCGCTACGTCGCGTACGAATCGCAAAGGACATTGTAGTGGATATTATGGGTATAAAACGCGTTTCAGTACGACCTTTGTCAAAACACCTGAATTTTGTTCAAAAACAGATCCGAAAGCAATGGTCTAAGAGATTATATCAAAGGTACGAAATAATGCTACTATGGTAAAAATACATAATTATTGGTGGCTAATATGAGTTTATGAGTATGATGTCGAAAGTAACTAACGATCATCCGAGTGGCGCTATGAAAATGAACCAAAACCGAAGAAATCGCGTTAAAGTCGACCAAAAATCCAGGGTATGCTCACAGTTTTATTTAATCATCGAGACATTGTTCATTATAAGTACGTGCGAATGGGTTAAACAGTCAATATTATGTTATAATGCTTAGATAGATAATACAGCGACCTTTGATGTACCAGACCATTTTACAGATTTAATAACCGTGAACAGCACTTAAAACAAATTATTTTATAAACCGGTATATGATTAATTTGCCTATCAATAAGGTGTTTTGATATTTACTCCTTTCGACCAGGGCTCATCCTGCCATTAACCGCACGGAATGAGCTAGCAGTGGTACCAAGAATTGAACGGGTGGGACCAGTAATGAAACTGGGTTATGTTTAATGGTAAACTTCGATTCTGTTTGTGGGTCAGCAAAACACATAGAAGGGTTATGCGGAGAATGGTGAGGTTAAATATTATATGGAAAGTTGTGCGGTGTTTATCATGAGTCTTACTGGTGCATCGTGTAAGTGGGTCCTCTCTAGTACTTCTGGAAAGGAAAATGAACACTCAGAAAAAAAAGAACTCTATTTTTTAGCCAGATAGTGCTAGATCGTACACTGCAACTGTCACTAAAAAATTTCGCAAGCCAACATCAATGAGTAGTGTAGCTATGTCACTTCTGATCCACTTTGGTCACTAGAAAAGTAACTAGATTTTAAAAAAGTCACTAGATTAGTTTTCAAGGTCAAGGTTGCTCACACCCCACTTCTAATCCCACTTTCCACCGTCAGGGGTATCGTATTACAGTTTAGACGGATTGCTGTCTATGCTAAAAGTAGATCAAGTTTAAATAGTAGATGTATTGGCTAAATGCTCCTCAAGCTCAAATTCTTGGAAGTTCGTTACCCGGAAAGAAAACAGCCTAATAAATCTATTTTCAAACGAATAAAATAAAATTTCATTCATCATGGAACTTTTAACAAACCAAGAACAACAAATTAAAATATTGAAGATGCTGAGGCAGTTGCCGTCAACGTTATCGGAATGGTAGACGCAAATCCTTCAATTTAAAGCCGTCAAACTGAGACCGAGTCTGGTATACGACGAAGTATAGCAGTGTCAGTTTTAAAAAAATACAAATACAGACCGTATAAAATAAGGAAATAACAACTAGAATTGTGTAATTGGTATCATCAGCAGATATATCAAAAGGCATTACTCTCAACAAATATTGTTTGTATCGATAAAGCATACGTGAGTAGGATTTTCAATCGACACAACGAGCACTGAAAGCCCGACGTTACTCCCCAACATACTGTTGACGTTCAAAATCAGGGAGGCTTCGGTTTTAGTTTCGGTGTGCCCTATTCGGAAATCGCATTTTAGCCTATCACATTTATGAAAGAAAACTGAATGTTCAATGATATTCTGAAATGTAAACCAACACATAGTAGAGGATTTTTTAGATGACATATTTTCAGCAAGAAGGGGCACCCCTTCACAATAGTAGAAACATCTCTGAACTGTTAAACATTCATTTTCAAGACAAATGGATAAGAGCAAATGGACCCTCACGTTCACCCTATCTAACGCCACTACATTTTTTTCTTTTTGGGACACATTAAAGGCAATTTATATACAAATAATAATGAGAATAATATAAACGAACTAAGACAAAATTTTATAGAGTGTATTAATTCCGTCTCTAATATTCATACTTACAACGCAATTCGGAATGTTTCAAACCAATGTCAGCTGTGTTACAAATAATGGACATAAATTTGAAAATGTAGTTTAAGTAGCTTTATATATATATTTATTAAGTATCTTGTACTTTGTTTAACAGCATGTTCAATATATAGTTATTTGTCATTGGTTTTTAAAGAATTTACATAATGTATGAGTTTTTTTTTTAATAATTATTATTACTTTGAACAAAACAGTATGCCCTAAAAAAATATTATTACTAAAAAGTAGTAAGATACAAACTAAAACACAAAGGCTATGAGAAACAACTAAAATTAGAATACTGAGCAGAATAACAGGAAACACATTAACAGATCGAATGAGAAGCACCGAAATCAGCAGGATATGTAACGTCCAAAAAATAAATGTATACACACTGAATAGGGAAAAAGAATGGGACGATCACATAAGTAGAATGGCAGACGATAGAGTAGTGAAGATAGCAAGGGATAAATTACCACTAGGAAGAAGAAGAGTTGGCCGACCACGCAAAAGATGGAGCCACAACATTACGTAGAAAAAGGCATAAACCTAACAACAACAGGCATAATTGCCTATATAACAGAACAAGAAGGTGATGATATATACGTTTGGAATAAAAAAGAAAGTGAGTAATTTTTTGATGCCACAGCTAATTACGAGTTCCATTAAAAAAATTTTTATGCTGTAAATCCAATTTCAAGAACGTTTTCTAGAAGAACATAGAAATTATGTTTTTCTACTTTCATGAATAAGCGAGCTTTGACCATAAAATGAAAACTCGAAAATCAGAAGTTTTTGCAATAACTCGAAAATAAAAAACGATAGCCAAACTTGAAATGAACTATTGACTTTTCCCGAAAAAAAGAGATCGAGGTAGCGAGGTTCATTTTTTCATACGAACTATAGCCATGAGATTTCCTATTATAACATCGAAATTTAGCCACACCGTACTTTTAAAATATTAATAAGTTAAAAATATTCGTATAGCAATTGATTAACTCTTGACCTTATTTGCTAACGTACCACAACATGCGCATAAGAAACAGTAATGAAATATACAGTAGTAATTAATATATGGCAATAGAATTGGTTATACTCCTTTTCCTGTAGTCACTGGTGGAATCTCCTTCTTCTGTTGTATTAAGTTTTGAACTGAAAAAATTCCATAAGCAAACAATTATTAATTAATCAATTAGTATTTTCTTTAATCTCCCTACCTGTCTGCTCCATGGTTAGTCGAAAAGCATGATTCACGTATTTTAATGACCAACTGTACCGAAACAACTCATTACTTTAACTACTGGTAGAATGAAAACAAGTTAATTAAAATGATTGTCGTTTGGGAATTAAATCGTATATTTTTATTTATCTTTTATATAAATCTAAACGTTTCGATAACATTTACAGTTACCGTCCTCAGTAAATGGAGGTAGCTTTACGAATTGATTGAGTTGTCAAAATAAATTTGTGAAACCTACAAAATAGAGTAAAGAATCCTTAAGGTCACCTAAATGCACGGTAGCTGACCATGTTATAAATAATTTAAATCTTGAGATTCAGTTTGATAGTATAGAAACATCGTTCAGACGAGCTCATTATGATCGTTTGCAGCGTGAAGCTATTGAGATATATAAACCTTGACCTTGAAGTGGAAGGCATGTATACCACATGCCGCCCTGTGCAATACCACCACCTTTACTATGGGCTCCTTAATATTGGTGCTCCAATTTTCTGAGCTTGGTAAGGGCTGCAGGTCACTTTCTCCTTTATTCCTTATATACTCGCCAATACGCACTAGCCAAGTGTGTCGTTTTAATGGCTAAAATGACGAGTTATAAAACAGACCCCAGGTGAGTAGGGAGAGACGCACACACTCTCACGTCGATCAGTCCCAAGGATTCTGGGGGTGAGGGAAAAAATTTGTCAATGCCAAAATCAAGACTAAGAAGAGCAAGATCTGCCAGGAATAAAATTCTGCTCCATTTGGATGCCCGGGAGGGTAGGGCTCAAACGACCTCGGTCATCGAAAGTACCAACATCCGGATTCATTACCGAAACATACGTGGTATCAGATCGAATCTTAATGCTGTTCACCAACACCTTGAACAAGTGCAACCGGGCATTCTGTTTCTATCAGAAACACAAGTCTCCTCTGGAAGCACTGATTCGCTTGACCTGCAATTTCCAAGATACAACCTTCACTCCAACTTTCGCCTTAAAGGCGGAGTATGTGCGTATACCAAGGACAAAGTAGGTTGTAAGAGGATGTCCACTTTGGAAAACAACAAATTTCAAGTGATTTAGTTCAAACATTCTGGGTCCCAATTTGTGAAATTCTACTGTTGTTTGTGTAGGTTTCCCAATGATAGCACTACGAAGATCTTTTTGATTGCCTTTGTCTGAAAATAGACTACCCCTTATCTATAAAAACAACAGTCCTTTCCTACTTGGTCAATCAGACCACTGCCTAATCGAAATAACTTCTTCTGTACTCAATCCCAATGTTACTTGAAAAACAGATAGAACTATGTGATGTTTTAAATCAGCTAACCGGGGCGAACTGCGAGATTTTTTTGCAACCGTCCCCTGGCGTGAGTACTGCTTTAAATGGTCCTCATCTTCGAACATTGCTCTTTCCATAACTGAAGTTATCCTGATGGGTATGGAGTTATACATTCCCAAAAAACAGAATCGTATATGTTATGCCCGTTCCCAACCCTGGTTTAATATGGCATACACTGATGCATTATCGAAAAAGCATAAACCCTATACCAAATGCAAATCAAACAAATCTATCGAAAATCACGCCAACTATATTGCAGTACGGAATATGTGTAAAAGAAGTATCACCAAAGATGTTTGAAAAACGTAAAGAATTAGTCGCATGTCCTTTGGGTGGCCGTAAATTTTGGTCATTAGCTAAACCCATCAGTAAAAGCTTTAGTACATCTTCCTTTCTTCCCATGAGGTCTCGTGATGGAGCTGTAGTAGCTGATCCTGCTGCTAAAGCCAACCTCTTTGTCGATTACGTTGCACCAAATTCTAGTCTCAATGGTTCTGGTAAAACTGTGCCGTCGCCCAAATCTATCTCGTACGCTATTAAACCAGTACACTTTCGTTACAAGCTCCTGGAATCAATTATCAATAAACTTGACTCAAACAAGGCGACTTCCCCTGCCAGCGTCGAAGTTGGCAAACGTCCAACCTATTCCTAAAAAGGACGACAAAACCGATCCCTCAAACTATCGACCAATAGCTATCACTTCCATTCTGTCGAAAATCATGGAGAAAGCCACCAACCACCAACTACTTTCGTTCGTCGAGTCTAATAAACTCTTAAAGGACCACCAGTATGGCTTCAGACACAGTCGTTCTACGTGTGATCTTCTTTCATATGTCACACAACTTTGGAATAACACATAAGAGAGGTCCGATAAAGCAGTCGTAGTATATATTTCAAAAGCTTTTGACCATGTTTGGCAAAAGTGCCTACTGGACAAGCTTACTTCTGATACGCTCATGAATTGGCTATCCAGATTTCTTGACAAAAGACGTATAAGCGTTGTCGTCGATTGCTCCTTTTTGAAAGAAACTACTCTTTATCAACAACTAACCCGACCCGTTGCTTTGCAGACGACAGCACTCTGAGTTCTTCTCAGTTTTCCCACAACAATAAGTCTAGACAGGACGTTAAGGTGAAAATGGCAGCCTTAATCAACAGTGACTTAGAACGTGTCCTTGTATGGGGAAGGAATAATCCACTCACGTTCAACGCCGACGCATGCAGTGTTGCCCTGTATCCTGCTGTAAATATGAATGGCTTAGGACTCAAGCTTTCAAATCCTATTTTTTTGTTAGGGATGTCCGTATCATCGAACCTTTCATGGGTTGACCATCTTTTGTCAGCCAATAAAATAACCACCCTTACACAAATCGAAACAGTACTTCACGTTGTAACAACTCCTTTTACTGCATAAGGCTCAAATTCGACCTCATCTTGAATACAATTTCCACCTCTGAGAAAGTGCTCGCCAATACGCCCTTGATAAGGTAAACCGCATCCAAAATAGAGCTATCAGGCTTATAAATGATCCGTCTCTGACCTTTGATCTACAGCCTCTTGAGTATAGAAGAATAGTTTGAGTTCTTTCCTTGCTATTACCATGGCAACTGTGCCTCAGAAATACACTCCTTGATACCTTCGCAGGCCACCTTCGCTAGGAACACTCGATTTGCCCATTCACAACATAATTACGCACTCACAATTCCATCATTTTACACTAAACGGGCTCAATCTACATTTTTTCACACGGCGACCAAATTGTGGAATGCACTACCCAGTTCCTGTTTTCCTCCAAACTTTGACTTAAGTTAATTTAAGGTAGCCATTCATAAACATTTCTTGGCAGTCTAACAATATTCCTAAACCCTCCCAGTGTTACAGAGTGCTTACGAATTAATTATATTAATTTACCACAGCACTATAATTTAACATATGAAGTTAAAATTAAAAACCATGTTAAACGTACTAAATTGTGTTTTCACTGTACAATAACAATTACAATTATTAACTAAATACTATTCCTTTGTTCGGGTTGACTAGATCTTAGTTGGTATGTCCAGTTATTATTTCAAATTAAAGTTTTTCGCAACTTTACGTCTACGTTATAATTTGAATCAATTTTGTTGTATTTGCGCTTTGATTATGACATCTTTCACGGGGTAAAAACCTTCTGATTTGTCCTCTTCAAGAGAGTTTAACAATATGTAATTTATTAAGGATTTAGCTATTCTTTATTAAAATAAAGTTAGATTAGATAGTGAGCGTATATTATTATAAACTGTTGTATTGGCCGGCTTATAATTGCGTTTTCATATTTCATAAATTGATTTTGACATCTGAATTCTGAGATCTTTTACTATTTATTGAGGACTGTAATTATTATCAAAACGTTTAAGCGTATATGAAAGATTAAGAAAACACTCCAACACTCAATTGTAAGGATTTTAATAGTGTGTTATGGTCGTGAAAGTTAATATTTTTGTAGGAATACCTTACCGCTGTCATTTATACAGATAGATGTACACGATTTTAGCTCAAGTCGGCACTGTTGCTAACTTCGTTATTAAAGCTACAAAATCAGTTAAATAAGCAAAATAGTAGTATTTTTCCACTGATTGCGATGGTTAAAACTGCAGAAAAATCGGCCACCGCGTTCACGGGTTATGTCAAATAGTTAATTTTTTTCAAATGGAATACCCAGTATATTGTATTTTTATCGCAAGGAAATTTAATTCAGAACAAAAGTTGCGCTCTGATCTTTTATCCTAAAGTCAAAAATTACAATGCTATTGCAGATTTTTCAAATTAGTCAAGGTGGCTGTTACTTCATAAACAAAATTCTTTTGTATTATAAATTTCATTATGTTTTAAAATGCTAAATGGAAGTTTTATTATTAAGTAGTTTACAGTTTATGTTTTTTTGGGAAAAATTTACGCACTCAAAAAAATGTTATATCGTCTCTACAAAAATTAGCCACCAAGCTCGTGGTTTGTATAGTAAGTTAGGATCGAATGAAAATGTATTTGAGAATACCAGAACCAAGGAAAAATTCATAAGAAGTGAAGCAATTGAAATTGACGTCTTCGGTTAATTTGAAGGTAATCCTAACAATTCAATTCCCGATTTAAGGCAACCATGTTTAAGAACTATTCACAATATTCTAAAACAACATAAATTTGTACCGTACAGGTATAGACGTACACAAACGATGGTACCAGGAGATCAAGAAAGACGAATCCAGTTTTGTCAGTGGTTCAATAATAAAATGACACTTAATGATGATTTTTGGCACTTGATTCTTTGGAGTGACGAATAAAATGTTTCTAATAAGGTCATGTTTAACAGGAAAAACAGCCACTATTAGATAGAGAAATGATGTTTTTTCGACCTTGTAACCCGTAGAGACGCTACAATATTAAGTTTGGTGTGGTTTAACCTATTCAAGAATTTTAGGCCTTGTACTTTACCAAGGTGCATTAAGTTATGATCGTTACGCCGCAATGTTAACAGCTATGTCTCCCGTATGGATCCTCAATCTCCAGACATAACGCCTATGGGCTTTTTCTTTTGGGGATATTTGAAGAATGTGGTGTATAAAAAGCGTTAAAAGTGTTATTATTTTTAAGTTTATGTGGTAAAATCATCAATAGCTTTGTCATTTTTGACAAAGGTCAAAGCACAATTTTTGTTCAGAATTAACTTTCCTGCCGATTGAAAATATTGTATTCTGGGTATCCTATTTGAAAAAATTAAATTTTTGGGCATAACTCGCGAACGCGATGTTTTGTTCAGTTTTAACTATCGTAATCAGTGAAATAAACAATAAACATCACTAGTTTGCCTATTTAACTGACTTTGTAGCTTTAAAATCCTGGACAAGAAAATGGCAGATATAGCCTATACTTTTTAGCTTTTAAACAAACACACGTAACATTGTATAATGATCAATTGTAGCGAAGCCATTTTAAATGGTGTGCTAGTGCAAAATTTAATTTTACTATTGTGCTAAAGTTAAGAATCGTCACGTATTCTTATCATTTATAGTTGAGTGTTTAGCACTGATTGTAATTTTTGTTAATTTTGCACATAAAAATTGCACCTTGGAAACTTCTGTAAGCCATGAACGAGACGTGCTAAAATGCAAAGTCATTTTATAAAATACTTCTCATTTCTCATTTTTAATTAATCCTGACAAATTATACACTGTAATTTAATTAAAACACTGTGATTTACAATAAATCAATGATAAATAATAAATTTACAATGGAACTGCGTAAATAGTTCGATGAGTGAAGGGCAGTTAAATTCCGCTTAATTTTACACACAATCTAATTATAAATTTGGTTCGTTAATATCTCTAATTACTCCTGACTTCATAAATCTAAAAGCAATTTACGTTAAACGGTAATGTAATTATTACCGAGTTTATTATTATTTAATCCATAAAATTATAAAAAAAAGTTTTGGAACTTGATGGAATACCGAAATCGAAATGGGAAATGGAAAATGTAACAATTGACGATTATAGAAAAAAATGTTTACTTTTCAATACATTTAGCAGTTAAAGGAAAAAAGTAGAAAGCTGTAAGTAAAATACAAGTTTGAACGATGATTGTCCCTTGTGATGAAGTGGGAAATAGGCATTGACGAATTTCCGACAAATAGGTAAGTTTTTCACGAAGCGGCTGTCCAAATCTGTAAGAGACTTGATAAAAAAACGGGTGGAAATAAACGGACGACATTAGAGTAGATATATTGTGGAGTGCTGTGAAAAACCCTTTTCGAAAGTAGATTTCCTGAAAATTTTATGCGCAATTTCTTAGCGGTTTGACATGCAACGTTGTTGCTGTTACTCCTGATATCTTTAACTACCGAATACATTGCCAATTCGTGGAATATTTACTATTTGTGCTACTTTTAAATTTATAGAATACTGGAGAGTGTTTTTATATTATTTCGAATCTAAAACGTATTTTGTTGCTTTTGTTATAAAGATTTATGTTATAAATTTAGAAATCCATTTTATGCATAACATGATATCCATATTTTTTTAACTTAACCTAATTTATTTTTAATCCCACAGATACGTAAAACTTGATATGTTTACGTTTCAAGAATTTTTATGACCAATGTATTAAACAGATAACTTCTAATTTGATATTCTTAAATAAGTACTAAATTTGACTGCCTTTTCTAATATTTCTGTTATCAAATTGTAGAATTTATGGATTTTACAGGAAGATAAATGTAAGTAATGCTAATTTGTGATATACACTTCATCCTGAACTGCACTATTTTGGTAATTTTAATGAAAACTTTACATGTTTCCAATTCTTCAACTTTCAAAGAAGGTAGATATATTCTGAATGTTTTGTTAGTAACAATTTACAATTAAAATCAATCTTAATAGAGATGAAAGGGTTTCAAGATTCATTCAGTCGTATTCACTTAAGTTAACGGACCGGAACTAATCAACAACTTGTTCATTATGTTATCTAGTTTCCTATTTCAAGACAAAACAGTTGAACATTCTAACACCTATTTTGCAATATTTGTACTTAACAAAATCTTTTCATCTTAAATGGGTAACCGTAATCGCCAAATTTGCAAACGACATCCTACTGACTGCTGTTCTTAACACGCATGTAAACATAGGAAGATATTGAAATATTTATTAAAATTATAGTTAAGTAGTGGAACCGAAACTATTTTTGAAAATTGTAAATAGTAAGCAAATAGACAATATTATATGGATGTATTTTGTATAGTATGTTTGCAGGTTGTTAATAATAAAGTGATCATCGTATCTACTAATCTCATGTAAAACAACTAGTCGAAAATGATATTCACTCCTTAAAAAATTTTTTTAATGTATTTCATTAACCGTTTGTCAGTTAACTTAAATATTTTTTAAGGTAACGCGTTTATAATTTTAAACTACTTTTACAATACATAAAAAATGAGAAGTCATCTAAAACTAAGAAAAAAGTGTATGTAGCCATATGTCCCAAAGTGGATTGTTATTATGGTACAGCTGTTTTTCAAAAAAAAGTCACAGGCGAGAAATTGTAACAGTCGTAACATTTGATTACATATATATATATATATATATATATATATATATATATATATATATATATATATATATATATATATATATATATATATATATATATATATGTACCAATCTTAATAAGTATTAAATAATAGCTTAAATAAATATTTATTTAATTTATATAAGTGTAAACTTGGGGATAGGGTTCAATATTTGAATTTCGTTGGCAAATCAAAATATAGCTACTTAACTTTATAAATAAATTAATGCGTATTCTTGAAATCATAAAACTTTTATTTCACACCCGGAAATGTTCATGTTAATAATTTAACAGTAATTTGCAATAATTTGTTTCACCGTGTGACAGGCTGCTACGCAATTTACAAAATGCACGCATGCGTTGCGTCCTTGCTCAAATAAGATATGTACTGTCTGTCAAAAATTTCACCAACTATCTGTTACTTAGTGAGTACAATTTTAATTTTCTTTATTTTAAAATTAAAATATGAATGGTTACACCTGTTCATTACCTCTCCAGATATTGATACACGTCATCGCACAATAAACATATACTCATACAGAAAACAAGACATAAATACAGGACATTAAAAGAATAATCAATGCAATATGTTGGGTTATGATAGCAAAATAAACTTACATTTGTTGTTGTAATCTCCACTTTAAACTTGTTCCATGTTACCATATGATGTAAACTTCGTTCCATCTAAACGATGATACTGCCTTCCTGCTGCAAATGTTACTGCTTAATTTCCATAACTTCTTCCAGCTTCACTAACTGATATAATAAATCTTCTTTTTAGTAAATACGTTGCACTTAGGTAGTATGCTCATATACTTTTATAGTTGCACTTTATTTTTCTTTCAATATTTAAATATTGATTTAAATGTTTATTAATTTATCGGATTAGACTCATTTTTATTCTTTGATAAAGTTTTATATTTACTCTCACTTTTATTTTAGATGCCGATTTGAAATTACTTTTATTCTTTAACCTTCATCACTTTCGAAAAAAAATAAACATCACATCCAAAACATCAGAAGAATTTTATTTACATAAAAAAAATCATCTGATGTTGAAACAAGATTTCGAATTGAAACAGTAATGTCGAAAAATATAACCGGTAACCTTAGTTTTAAAATTTGTAATTCGTTATATCAATTGTTTCTGAAATCGCAAACTCTACGTTGATCGCGGTTCACTTACGATAATGTTAACGAAAATTTTTAACTTACATGTAACGAATGCACTATAAGCACTATGACCTTTCAGTCATTTTAAAGTTTATTTAATAACTAATATGGCAGCTTCGTAAAACTTAAGAGAAATAGAAAAAAAACTGCTGCTGTAATTCAGCAGGTTGATGATAACCCCAAGATATCCCTATCAAAAATAAAAGAAAATACCGGTGTTTCCATAAGTTCATCGTGTATAATTCTACATAGAAACTCTTTTCGCCCATACAAAACTAAACTAGTCCATAAATTAGAACCAGGTGATCCCGATAGAAGAATGGATTTCTTAGCAAGATTTGCCGATTTGTATAGTCAAGATGCAAAGTTTCTCTTGAAAATTCTATGGAGCGACGAAAGTCGATTCCATAATAATGGAATCGTGAACAGACACAACTTTCGTTTTTGGTCCGAAAACCATCCTCGTTGGATTACAGAAAGAGGTAATCAGCGAATTTTTGGCATCAATGTTTGGTGCGGCATATTAAACGGATTCCTTATTGGACCTCACTTTTACGAAGGCACTTTAAATTCAGACCGCTATTTAAGATTTCTTCAAACTGCACTTCCGGAACTGTTAGAAGAAGTGCCCTTTGAGTCCAAAATGAATATGTAACGAGGTATTTAGACAGAGAATGTCCCAATAGATGGTTAGGTACTAAGGGACCGATAAGGTAGCCGGCGAGGTCCCCGGACATTGCACCACCCGATTATTTTCTTTGCGGTCACCTAAAGGACGTTGTCTATGAAGAACCTATCGAAGATATGGCTGATCTTATTAACAAAATTAGTGCAGCGTGTGCTGCTATTACAAGAAGGACGCTCATACAAGTCACCCAAGCTCATCTGTTGAAAGTGTTTGATAGTTGTATTCGAGCAGATGGACATAATTTTGAACAAAATTTTTAATTTGTTTTATCATGTAGTTAATTGCAATAATAATTTTGTTTATTAGTTTAACTCAGAAATGAGTAAAATAAATAAGTTCGAGTAAATAACAAAAAAGTTTACAAATAACATGTTCTTTCGCATGAGCATAATTTCAAAGTCAATGCAATCGATTTATATTTTCGACGCTTCGCGGCACTTAGCTCTTGGTAGGCGTCGAATTTTTTAAACTTTGAATAATATCTACTTGACCCCATACATTGATTACTTTTTACAGAAATTAAATATTTCTATTCGTTTTCGAGATATTGGCGTGCGGAGTTTTAAGTGAAAAACCCTGCATACATATGCAGGGTTATATGTATATATATATATATATATATATATATATATATATATATACGTACCAAGTGTACGCTGTTACGCCCGATATGTTGTCAGGTCGCTATGAATCCCGAATTAGAGGTTGCTAAAAATAGTTTATTATATAAGTGAGCAATGTTACATAGTGGAGTAGTGGTGACACGATCTGCTTAGCATTCGGGAGGTAATGGGCCCGATTCCCGTTACCGTCTACCTTTGATGAGCTTTTTTTCAGGGGGTTTTCCTCATACACATGTAGCGGCATGGTCACTGCATATATGCACACCATGTACGGCTACTTAGGCGAATGCTGAGGTAGTATTTTCCCCCTCAGAACCCTAACGCCATTACTTCCGATCCTATCCTGACCACACCCACCCTTAATCCCACCATGCATATATACGTAATGTATGTATGTATTCTGGCAATCCATGATTGTGGCTGAAGGAGCTTGAAAAGCTCGAGCAGCCCGCCCCCCGATTTTTTTTTTCGGATACTTTACGAAAAAATTTAGCTTGTGAACATTTTAAAGAAACAGGCTAATTCTTATAAGTGAATGATGTGTAATCACGTATAGTTTACAGTTTTTATGCAACCCTTTCCTGTCATTCATTTCTAGCAGAACAATAAAAATTTATGAAATTTATGCATTACTTGAGCTATTTACTATTAATTTATAGCAAAATGGTAAATTTAGTGGATGTCAAAAAAGCTAATTTTAGGTTTGTTCCAGAGAAGTTTCAAATATACTATAAAAATAAATGTCAAGTATTTGAAAATTTGAATGTTCAAACCCAAGAAGGATAAACAACTCTGATGTCAGGGGCAGCAATGTAACTTAATAGTCTTGGTTTTAGTTATTTATTAGGGGTTTCGTAGAGTGCGCCGATACTAGAAATTACCGGTGCTTGCCTTTACGATGAATTGACCTATTTCAACATTGCAAATATAGTATACAAAGGCAATTATTTTATTCATATGTTGATACCAAGCTGGAAGCTTCATAGCTTTACAAAACAACGTTGGTAAATCGGTTTGATTTGACTGCAATATGTGTCTGACAGATGAAGATTTATATACTGACCATAGCATGCTTTGTACTTCCGCAACACTTCTGGAGAACATCGGGAATCATATTAACACATTTATATATCACGGTGAGTGGAAATTGCCCATGATATATGTGAAACGTTAAATCTCTTTTAAATTGACATTGCGAAAAAAATGTAAGAAAAACAATATAGTGAGGCAAACTCCCATAAAAGGAACAGCTGCAGTCTGTCGCAGTACTATGTCCTACAAAATAAGTTTGATTTCATATTCAACCTAATGTACATATCAATGAATAAGTACGTAAGGTAGTCTTTAAAGAAAAATTAAGTGAAAAGAATTAAAAAAATGAACACATTGAGCGTTCCAGTAAAACTATAAGTTACTAGTGACCGGAAGTAAAGCTTAGCTCACCGCTTTAGCCCATAAATTTATACGTTACCTTATACTTTTAATATTTTAAAAGTTGTTTAGATAGATTAACACTAGAACTGCCGCGGTGGTCAATTTGACTGCGAGTCTTCTTTAAAATGTCTCCGTTATGCCTATAGTTACGGTCTTGAGGTATTATGACACTTTCTAGATTTTTATGTACATTTAGAATAAAATATATTAAGAAAGTTAAGCCGTTTTAGGGTTTTTTGTAGTATCTGAATAACTGTCGGAACCGTCATTTTGACCGTTCATATATTCATAATCAGTTTTGAGGTAGTAGAACAAAAATCATTACAACGTTGAGATAAAACAATGTATCTTAATATTATTGTGTTTCCTGATAGTCAAAACTTGTTTAGTCGTGTCCAAAATTATGAATAATCTTCGTTATTTTTACCTACGTCCCCAAGATATGAAAAATGCAAGTTATAACTTGTTTCTATATATATATATATATATATATTATATATATATATATATATATATATATATATATATTATTATAGTAGGAAGGTAATCTTGACTGTGTGGAATTCAAATTGATCAATTTATGTTGAGGGATCAGTCATCTATTAATGTCTAATTAGGCCAGGGTTTAAAATAAAACTCTTTGATATTTGTCAAGCTTTCGAGATAAATTTTAATCTCTTTTTCTAGACATGTTATATAGGAGCAAGTCATGCATTAAATAATCTATTAATAAAACTTGCATGTCGTGAGGCTAAAATAGAAGTAGAATCATTTCATAAAGAGAAGGACGTCAATTATTCTTGCTTTTACAACGGGAAAATGCCATAAACAACGGTGTACTATAACTTTGAAGTTAAAATGCTATATTATTAGAGATTAAGACTCAAACAATTGAATACAATATTGACAAATTTGTATCAGTGTGGACGGCGAGATAACCTATTTACAATTTGTTTATAATATATACAACAATTGGGAGAACACAGGTCTTAATATACGATAAAACAGACTAAGTAAACGTTCAACAATACAGCCATAAAATACGTATAATCTGAATTAATTAAACAACATAATTTAACTAACCAAGTAAAAAACACGTAAAAACCATAAGACAAACAATTATAAAAAGGTTATTTTTTATCTAATGTAATGATATAACTATAGATACTACTAAGGTTTTTTATATCCGATTTTTTGTTGACCGTAGGATTTTGATTTATATGTACCATCTCTAAAAAAATTCTTTTATCATAATTTAACACGGACTCTATTATTTTCGCGTTACTATAAGCAAACCCATGTTTTTCATTAATCGCATGTTCGGCTAGAGCGCAAGATAAATTCTTACGCTTCACATCACTTTTATGCGATGAGATTCTACCCAACAGACTCTCGATGTTTGACCAATGTATAACCTACTACAATCAGAACACGGTATAGAATAGATCACATTGGATTTTTCTATTGCTTTTAATGGGGTTTTTATTCTAGTGTAAAGGAGAATTACCGTTTTAATATTTCTGGTACCTATTTTTAATTCTTTTAGATTTTGAAAAAAGTTAATTTGGGAGTTAGGTTAGTTGTTATGATTATTCGTAGTAAATAGCAATTTAAAATCCATAAAGACATACTAACTATGAGACCAATTGTGTCCTCGATTAACGCTCCTAATGGCAAATGGGCCAAACATCTTACTGAAATATTGACTAAAACGTACAATAATAACAACGATTATTATATTAAAGATTCGTTTGCCTTCAGCTACTACATTAATAATTTAAAAATCCCCGTTGGATATATTCTAGTTAGCTTTGATGTGGTTTCCCTTTTTACAAATTTACCTCTCCAAGTTGTCCTGAAAAGCATTGACAAACATTGGAATGACATCACTTTAAACTGCAACTTGACCTTGGAAGATTTCCATATAGTTCTTAGGTTCATATTTGAATCTAATATCTTAGTTTTTAATAATGATTGCTACAAACAAATTTTTGGTACTCCAATGGGATCATCAATTTCTCCCATTCTGTGCAATTATGTTCTTGATGATCTTATAGATGAGTGTTCTACTAAGATTCCCTTTTGCGTCCCCTTTATTAAACGTTATGTAGATGACATCTTATTAGCCTTACCCGAAGACAAAGTAGACCTTGTGTTGAATTTATTTAATAACTATAATGAACATTTACAATTTACTTGTGAGAAAGAAGACAATCGTTTTATCCCCTTCTTAGATATGTTAGTCCACCGAGACACTAACAATACCCTCAAAACAGAATGGTACAGAAAACCCACATGTAGTAATAGGTTCATTAGTTATCACTCTCAACATTCTTTCAGGATTAAAATAAATTTGATATTAGCCCTGAAGGCTAGAGTGATAAAGCTTTCTCATCCGGATTATACTAATAAAGGTTTGACATTACTGAGGGGTGTCTTGATAGAAAACTCGTTTCCTAAGGCTATTATTAATAAATTGCTATTTACTACGAATAATCATAACAAAGATGAACACAATTCTAATTATAATTTTGTTGATGTAGACCAGGATAAGCAGGCCACGGGAAAGAAAACAACTAATTATGTTACCTTACTTTTTATCCCTAACCTAACTCCCAAATTAATTAACTCTTTTCAAAATCTAAAAGAATTAAAAATAGGTACCAGAAATATTAAAAGGGTATCTCTCCTTTACACTAGAACAAAAACCCCATTAAAAGCAATAGAAAAATCCAATGTGATCTATTCTATACCGTGTTCTGATTGTAGTGGGTTATACATTGGTCAAACATCGAGATGTCTGTTGGGTAGAATCACATCGCATAAAAGTGATGTGAAGCGTAAGAATTTATCTTGGGCTCTAGCCGAACATGCGATTAATGAAAAACATGGGTTTGATTATATTAACGCGAAAATAATAGAGTCCGTGTTAAATTATGATAAAAGAATTTTTTTAGAGATGATACATATAAATCAAAATCCTACGGTTAACAAAAAATCGGATATAAAAAACCTTAGTAGTATCTATAGTTATATCCTTACATTGGATAAAAAATAACCTTTTTATAATTGTTTGTCTTATGTTTTTTACCTGTTTTTTACATGGTTAGTTAAATTATGTTGTTTAATTAATTAAGATTATACGTATTTTATGGCTGTATTGTTGAACGTTTACTTAGTCTGTTTTATCGTATATTTAGATCTCTGTTCTCCCAATTGTTGTATATATTATAAACAAATTGTAAATAGGTTTTCTCTCTGTATAAAAAAATTTGTTTTGTTTTACAATTATGTATTGGTGTTTTCCCGTTGTAAAAGCACGAATAATTGACGTCCTTCTGTTTATGAAATAATGCTACTTCTATTTTAGCCTCACGACATGCAAGTTTTATTAATAGATCATTTAATGTACGACTTGCTTCTATATAACAATATTTATCTCGTTGTTCTTGTTCCAGCTGTCTTGAAAAAGAGATTAAAATTTATCTCGAAAGCTTGACAAATATCAAAGAGTTTTCTTTTAAACCCTGGCCTAATTAGACATTAATAGATGACTGCTCCTTCAACATAAATTGATCTATATATATATATATATATATATATATATATATATATATATATATATATATATATATATATATATATATATATATATATATATATATATATATATATATATATATATATATATATATATATATATATATATATATATCAGGGTGAGTCAATTTTGTAGACAAACTTTACCAGGAGATAGAACACATGTTTCTAAAAAGAAAAGTTCCTATAAACATGTGGTAGAAGGCTTCGTTTCCGAGAGACAGGGTGTTGAATATAATTTTTTTTCTCAAGTTTTCATTATAACTCATAAACGAATGCTTAGATTTTTTTCATGTTGGGGGGATAATGTCTTTTAATTAAGGGGCATAAAACACACGATAAGAATGTTCACAAACTTGCACAGTGGCGGAGTGGAGGGGATGCTCAGCCCCTTTCATAAGCAGAACTTCTACGCCGATCACTATTTTTTAAAAAAACTTTTATTTTCATTATCTACATACAGTTTAACAAAAATAATGTACCTTCTGTTTCGAAATTCCTGTGCGTTTCCGAGTTATTTTGATTTTTAGTGTTTGATGTGGTACTAAGTTAAGTTAAGTATGTGAATAATTGAATATAAAGTTTTTAATAAAAAAGATATAATAAAACATTTAGAGCCATTTCAGTACCTAACGATCGTTTCTTTAGAATTTGAAAAAAATTTTTTTTTAAATAGGTAGGTTATCGGTTTTTTCTAGTATCCATTATTATTATCCTCGTATAAAAAGAAATGCATAATTATTATTGTCATGCGGTCAATACTTTCTGTATAATTATGTATGTATCAATTTCGCCATAAACATGTATGTAGTTTTTAAGTGAGACTTAAAGACCGCTGCTCACTTGCTCTCATTAAAGAGCCGCCACTGTATCAAGCCATACCCAAATACAAGACTTTTGTAAATTGAAATCTGTTTAGTACACTAATTTTAATAATCCTTATTTATTATTGTAACAATACTTAATTAATAATTGTGAAATTAATAAGAATTCTTAGCAATAACGATTTATAAATAAATAACAATAACACTAGTATAATAAAATTAGACACTTTGTTCAAAATGTAAACCGTTCTTTTCAATACACATTTCTCAGCAGGGAAAGTAGCTGCATACAGTCGAGCAGCCTCACTCGCATTCCCTTGGGCAACACCATAATAATAATGAATATCGGCATATTCTTCATTTGAAAACATGACTCAGGAAGGAAAACACGAACACGAACAAGAACAATAATAATAACATGAACAAGAACGACTCAAAAACTAAATTACAATATCACTACAACAGAAAGAACTCGTATTGAAATCAGCAAAACTGTAATAGCAAACAAATTTTACAACTAACTTACTAATGTCAAGTCGTTGCTACGGTGATGAAAAGATATCAGTAAAGGAGACGTATTTCTTGCCGTAAATGTACAGATTGATTGAAAAGTGAGGGACAAATCGTCAATTCTCATCTACTCTACCATATTTTTGAAGGTAATTTTATGCTCTAAAAGATTTTCCTGAGGTATATTCCTGTAACAATTCACTAATTAGTACGTCCACCATAAGTTTTTTTCATATCGTTGTGAAGGTTATGAAAAAAGGAAGTTTCTCCTTTATCGGCCATGTATCAAATACATCTCTATTGGAAAAATATTCCTCTTGGAAATTTGTCTTGGGATTTGAAAAAAAATCATTTCTGAACTCATTATTTCATTAAAAGTGTTGAATGATGAGTTTGTCTCGAATGAATAAAATAAGTACACGAAATAGAAAAAATTAAAAATAAGTTAACATCTTGGAAACCATCAACAATAGACACACCCTGCATTAACAACTTTTTGTTCCTTTTGGCCAGAGGAATCAGCTGTTTTCGCTTTGGCCATCGAGTTTGTCACCCTGTATATATATATATATATATATATATATATATATATATATATATATATATATATATAATATATATATATATATATATATATATATATATATATATATATATATATATATATATATATACATGTTTGTACATCGAAAAGATTTAAAGTGATAGAATACGTGATTTTGAGCCGATTTAAGCAAACATACCCATATACCAAGTGTTGCCGTTTTGAGATAATGCCACTTTTAATATTTACATTTTACCGTGTTTTCTCCAAATATCGAAGTGTACAAGAGTAACAAGCCGTCTTATCGCAAATTTATACTAAGTTTTTATTCCTTATGAAGTGATTGTTCATATTCTTTTATCAGAAAACTAATATGTCTTTGGTTCTTGCTAGAACTTCTTAAACATGAAAGTTTTAATTTGTAAAAATCAATCACTAAAATTCAAACGTGGATTTAGTCTAAAATCTTTCGTTAATTTTTCCAATTTCAGTAAAACTTCCTTCAATGGTCTTTAAGACAGCATGAATAGATTTACAAAAAATTTTACAAACTGGAAAAATTGAATTTAATTACCAAAGTATAGGCCATTCAAAACGTAAAATAGCCTTCATTATTTAGTTTAAATAGTTTAAAAAGCAGATTTTTAGAAAATGTCCGATTTATTAAAACATTAATAGTATTATTATTAGTGTTCAAAATTAGTACTGCACGAGGCAATATTATATTGAGTATCAAGAACAGTAGGACGTTTACCGGTCGCCGGCCATGTTTGGCCGGAGACCGGTACAATAATGTTCGTGATGCTCATACTATTTTTGCACGATTGTATTAAATTTACCACAATTGAAATTATTTCCACTAAATAAACGAAAATAAACTCGATTTTGCTAAGAAAATTTTACATTCCAGTGTTAGTGAGGTGAAAGAAATCTTGAATTCAGAAACAGTTTCTGTAAACTCAAGTACTGGTGGAGCGATAACCGCAAAACATTTTCTAAAAATCTGCTTTTTTAAACTATTTAAACTAAATAATGAAGGGCTATTTTACGTTTTGAATGCGCCTAGTATTTAGTAATTAAATTCAATTTTTCCAATTTGAAAATTTTTTCTAAATCTATTCATGCTATTAAAGACCATTGAAAGAATATTTACTAAATTGAAAAAAAAATAACGAAAGATTTTATATAAATCACGTAATATTAGTGATATGTATTTACAAATTAATAACTTTCATTTTAAGAAGTTCTGCAAGAACCAAAGAAATGTTTAGGACTTTTCTGATAAATATGTAATATGATACAATCAAATTATGTTATAGGATATATAAAACTTATATAAGTTATCATTAAAGGAGCACTACCTCTCGCTTCTACACTTGATTTTTAAAAGACGTGTAAAATAAGGAGAATATTAAAGCTGGCATCTAAATCTCAAATATTTAACACTTGGTAGGGTGTATTCAAGTATTTTTCGACTTCAAAGATCACCTATTATCATCTTTAAGGATATTTGTCATTCTGTTTATTGTTTAAAATAAGTTATAAAATATAGTATATATATATATATACTATATATATTATATATATCATATATATATATATATATAAAATATAGTATCAGGAGGGCCACCACCAATGCGTCGGTCTCTAGCACCCAAACGACTGAATTGTTTCAAAGACTGTTTTGGCGAGAATATGTAAGCCTTCTAGCACTACAATCTAAAATTAGTTGGATTTATACAGGGTGATCTACAAACTTGTTACTTATCAAAGTTATATTATTTTAAATGGAATACCCTCCTTTTTAATTTTTTTTTTTGAAATAAGGTGTAAAAATAAGGTAGACTTTCATTAGAGTTCCCTATACCTAAACCTTACAGTTTCCGAAATATTTAACATTTTTTGAAAATGTAGGGTTGTCAAAAAATTCAAGTATTTTTCGATTCAGAAAAGATCAGACAATCTAATCTAGGTCATCGTAATAAGGATATTTGGAAGTACGTATTCTGTTGTTTATTGTTTCAAATCATAATTTATAAAATACAAAGAATAACGCGTAAAGTTAACAAACTTCAAAGTTAAATGTCTTTGTTATTTTAAATACAACGCCCAAGAAATTTTTATCGGAATGGAATAGTCTTCTGACAATAGTTCGAACTGTATTAGGGTTCCCTATACCTTACTTCAATACTTTTCGGGAAATTAGTGTATTGGTTACATTTTTAGAAATTACGCCATTAACTCATGTCGATCAGTTAGAATTCGTTGATTTATAAACATTTCTGTCATATTGACGTATTTCAAAATACGACAGTGTTTATAACTATTGATGATTTTTTCATTACAATGAAATATTCAGTGCAAGAAAGAGTGAATATGGTGTTGACCATAGGAGAATGCCATGAAAATTGTCTTTTGGCTTCCAGGGTTGATGTCTAAAAGTACCCTGATCGCAACCATCCTGATACGAGAGCTTTTGAAAGGCTTTTACAAACATTTCGAGCCACAGGTAACACTGCCTATCCAAAACCTAATAAAAGTAAACCGGTAACTGGCAATGAAGATAGTGAGTTTTTAGTATTAGGATCTATCGCTGAAAATGTCCACACTAGTACTAGAGTAATTGCTAGCCAAACAGATTTAAGTAGAGGAAGTGTGAGAAGAGTTCTCAAAAAACACAAATTTCATGCTTATCACATAGAAATTCATCAAAATTTGTATGGCAATGACTTTCAACAACGAATAGATTTCTGTTTGTGGCAATTGAAAAAATAGAGGATCAACAAGATTTTTAAAATTCGTTTTGTTTACTGATGAATCAACATTTCACAACAACGGTTTGGTAAATAGACATAATTTTCACCATTATGATACCGAGAATAGGCATGCTTTTAATACTGTTGACCGCCAAAATCGTTGGAGCATAAACGTATGGGCAGGAATTATTGGAGATCAGGTAATTGGACCATACTTTTTCAATGGCCATTTAAATGGTAGAAAATTTTTGAGATTTTTAAAACGAGACTTTTGGACACTTCTCGAAAACGTTCCGTTGAACATTGGAGGGAATATGTGGCTACAACTAGATGGTGCACCGGTACACTTTGATCGTAGAGTTAGAAATTATTTAACTAGGAAATTTGTTAATAAATGGATTGGAAGGAACGGACCATGTCATTGGCCACCAAGATCGCCTTGTCTTGCTCCAATTGGATCACTTTTTATGGGGCTATATTAAAAATATTGTTTACAATATTCCTGCTACTACTGCAGACAATATGAAAGAGAGAATTAGAAATGGTGGACACAATTACTCCAGATATGTTAAAAAAAGTCATACAAAATTTGGAAGAAAGAATTAGACTATGCATTCAAGAAGACGGTCACCAGTTTGAACATTTATTGTAGTGACAAAGCAGTAGGCTCTCGGTGCATAATGTAAAACGGTATTTTTCAAGACCAGCAACCGTATAACCTTGATAACCTTAATAAACCAAAAACCGTTTAACACATTTGTAACCTTTGTAAATCACATAATTCTAACTGATCGACATGAGTTAATGGCGTAATTTCTAAAAATGTAACAAATACAATAATTTCTCGAAAAGTATTGAAGTTAGGTATAGGGAACCCTAATACAGTTCGAACTATTGTCAAAAGACTATTCCATTCCGATAAAAATTTCTTGGGCGTTGTATTTAAAATAACAAACTTTGAAGTTTGTTAACTTTACGCGTTATTCCTTGTATTTTATAAATTATGATTTGAAACAATAAACAACAGAATACGTACTTCCAAATATCCTTATTACGATGACCTAGATTAGATTTAACTCTGGAATGATCTCCCTAGTTCCTGTTTTCCTCTCACTTATGATATGAGAAAATTTAAGGTAGCTGTTCATAGGCATCCATTGGCAATTCATTATCTCTCTATCCATCCTACTAAGTGTCCCTGAGTGCTTTAGCACGATAGGCCTTATTTAGCCTGTTCAGGTCCACAATCATAAAAAAAAAAAGACAAAAAGATTGTATCATCTTTTCTGAATCGAAAAATACTTGAATTTTTTGACAACCCTACATTTTCAAAAATTGGTAATTATTTCGGAAACTGTAAGGTTTAGATATAGGGAACTCTAATGAAAGTCTATGTTATTTTTTCACCTTATTTCAAAAAAACATTAAAAAGGAGGGTATTCCATTTAAAATAATATAACTTTGATAAGTAACAAGTTTGTAGATCACCCTGTATAAATCAAACTAATTTTAGATTGTAGTCCTAGAAGGCTTACATATTCTCGCCAAAACAGTTTTTGAAACAATTCAATCGTTTGTGTGCTAGAGACCGACGCGTTGGTGGTGGCCACCCTGTATGTATATATATATATATATATATATATATATATATATATATATATATATATATATATATATATATATATATTATATATATTATAATAAGTTTATTGGTATCGGCTTAGAAAAATTTTTCTTTATTGATTTTTGTCAAATTTTCGCCTGTGATTACAGGCTTCATCAGGACTAAAACTAACAAAATTTCTAAATTATGAACAATACTTAATTAATACACTTACATCTTAAAAGTAAATTTTGTTGAATGATGTATAATATAATTTTGAGGTGTAAAAACAATGTGTCAATTAGAATGTAATCTGAGCTAACTAAACTATATTAATAAAGGACAATTCTAAATCAAGTAACAAGTATTAAAGCGTGCCACTATATGAAAGGCTGTTTATATTTATTTACAATGAATTATTGGATTTTAAGTTTTTGTAAATTAAAAATAGACCAGGATAACTAGTGTTTAAATGATTAGTGTCAGACTTAAAATTCATTGTTTCATTATTATTAATGTGAAACATTTCAAGGAAGAGTCTCTCACTATAGTTTTCTGCTTTGTCAATTATTTTACCTCGTTAAATTTAATAGTATGATCTAGATCTAAACTGTGAACTGTTAAAGCACATCTCTTTTTGTAATTTACCGTCACTTTTGTGTAAAGCTATTCTACTTTTCAGCCAGTTAGTTGTGTGTCCTATGTAACACAAATTGCAGACATTGCATGGTATGGAATAAATTACGTTGGACTCTAGTTCTGTGGGTGTTTTATCTTTAATTTTGAAAATAAATTGTTAATCGTGTTTATGTTATAAAAACTATTTTTATGTTTTTGAATTTAGCGAAAATTTTGATTATTTTGTTACTAATTTGTGGTACAAAGGAAATTTTTATATAAAATTAAGTTAGGATCAATTTGGTCCGCTATCTCGTTTTAGTATTATTTACAACATTACGAAAAAGTAAATTATTAATTAAGTTTCTTGGATAATCATTATTAACAAGAACATCACTCAGTTTTTAAGATTTTGTGTATTAATGAGGGATGTACAATATTAATTATTCTATTTTTAAACCTAAAATGATATTTCTTTTCATAAAGAAAGGGTGGCTAGAATAATAATTTATGTATCTACCGAACTGGTGGGTTTAATGTACCAATCAATAATTAAATTATTATTTTGTTAATTAAATGCATATCCAAGAATGGAACACTATTATTGATTTCATGCTCTACAGTAAATTGTATATTAGGGTTGTAATTGTTAAAATTGACAAACAATCAATAAAGAAAAATTTTCTAAGCCGATACCCAATAAACTTATTATAATCTAAAAATACGGCCAGTACTTTGCTTTTATAATTATTAATATGATTCTACGATTACATTACTACCACCTATGGGATTAATATGACCAAGAAATTGAAACAATGGTCAAGACTGAATGTTCAATTAGCTAAATTAAGGAATAGACTCATTTTCCTCACAAGATGTAAATCGTTAAATCTGTTACCGAATCATATAAAACAAAATTTTAAAACCTCACAAACCTGATGTCAACCAATCATACACAAGTTGCAAGAAAAATACACAGATTTAATAATAGAGTAGGACTACAAATCATTAACTTTGAGCTCACAATTACCAAGTTAGATATTAACTTTTGTCTAAATAACATTAATAAACTAATGCTTGAAGTTGTACAAAAATTAGAAATGGATTTCATCGATCAATTTAAAGCCACTTTATCTACATCATATAAAAAAATATTTGAGAAGGTAAAAAATTCAAATATTAACAAACTAAATGCTCTAATTAAGAACAATGAAGATAATACTCCCAAGAGCAGCAATAAACAAAAATGGATTAAAACCTAACAGATGTAACTGTCCCTGCTATTATTAATGATTTTTAGCACTAGGTCCAAAATTTAGTATAAAACCACTAAAGAAAGACATTCATTTACCTTTGCTATTGGCTCAAAGCGAAGCCATCATAGAAGCCACAGATAAAGAAGCTAAAGACGCTCTAAGAGCCAAAGCTATCAACATTCTTAGCAATTATTACAAAACACCTCCCCAACCATTGGACGTTTATCAAAAGGCTTTATTGCAACTAAAAATTTCTAAAACAACATCAAGAAATTTTATTACTCAGAGCAGATAAAGGCAATGTGACAGTGTTAATGAATAATAAGGATTACGTTAACAGAGGAGAACTATTACTAAAAGATACTAAAACATATAAACTAATTCCTCGAGACCCTACTTTAACTATCCAAAACAAATATAACAAAATAATTTCCAACTTAAAAATTCACAAGTGATTTCCGATACACAATATAAACTAATGTGCACCTACAATGGAATTCCTCCGAAGTTCTATGGATTACCAAAATTCATAAAGAAAATTGTCCACTACGTCCAATAGTAGCTTCAATTGGCTCACCAACATACGAACTTTCGAAATGGTTATCACAAATACTTTTTAATGCTTTGGGTAATAACACAACTATAATATTAAAGACTCTTTACTTTTTCCAAAACTTACAATAATTTCAAAATTCAATTAACCATTCATTATTTTCTTTAGATGTTGTCTCTTTGTTTACTAACATTCCATTAAGTTTAGTTTTAGAAATCATTAATAAGAAATGGACGTTCATTCATAATCACGTTAATATTCCAAACCACACTTTTATTAGTATAATTGAATTTATTTTTGATAACACCTATTTTACCTTTAGGGATAAATTTTACAAACAAATTTTTGGTACACTATGGGATCTCCATTAAGTCCGATACTAGCTCAAATTGTATTAGATGATCTTATAGATGTTAGTCTACCAAAACTTACTTGTAAAGTTACTTTAATAAAAAATACGTAGATGATTTAATTTTAATTGGCCTAGAGAACAAATAGACAACATTTTAAGTGTTTTAACAATTACAACCCTAATATACAATTTACTGTAGAGCATGAAATCAATAATAGTGTTCCATTCTTGGATATGCATTTAATTAACAAAATAATAATTTAATTATTGATTGGTACATTAAACCCACCAGTTCGTAGATACATAAATTATTATTCTAGCCACCTTTCTTTATGAAAAGAAATATCATTTTAGGTTTAAAAATAGAATAATTAATATTGTACATCCTCATTAATACACAAAAATCTTAAAAACTGAGTGATGTTCTTGTTAATAATGATTATCCAAGAAACTTAATTAATAATTTACTTTTTCGTAATGTTGTAAATAATACTAAAAACGAGATAGCGGACCAAATTGATCCTAACTTAATTTTATATAAAAATTTCCTTTGTACCACAAATTAGTAACAAAATAATCAAAATTTTCGCTAAATTCAAAAACATAAAATAGTTTTTATAACATAAACACGATTAACAATTTATTTTCAAAATTAAAGATAAAACACCCACAGAACTAGAGTCCAACGTAATTTATTCCATACCATGCAATGTCTGCAATTTGTGTTACATAGGACACACAACTAACTGGCTGAAAAGTAGAATAGCTTTACACAAAAGTGACTGTAAATTACAAAAAGAGATGTGCTTTAACAGTTCACAGTTTAGATCTAGATCATACTATTAAATTTAACGAGGTAAAATAATTGACAAAGCAGAAAACTATAGTGAGAGACTCTTCCTTGAAATGTTTCACATTAATAATAATGAAACAATGAATTTTAAGTCTGACACTAATCATTTAAACACTAGTTATCCTGGTCTATTTTAATTTACAAAACTTAAAATCCCAATAATTCATTGTAAATAAATATAAACAGCCTTTCATATAGTGGCACGCTTTAATACTTGTTACTTGATTTAGAATTGTCCTTTATTAATATAGTTTAGTTAGCTCAGATTACATTCTAATTGACACATTGTTTTTACACCTCAAAATTATATTATACATCATTCAACAAAATTTACTTTTAAGATGTAAGTGTATTAATTAAGTATTGTTCATAATTTAGAGAATTTTGTTAGTTTTAGTCTGATGAAGCCTGTAATCACAGGCGAAAATTTGACAAAAATCAATAAAGAAAAATTTTCTAAGCCGATACCCAATAAACTTATTATAATCTAAAATACGGCCAGTACTTTGCTTTTATAATTATATATATATATATATATATATATATATATATATATATATATATATATATATATATATATATATATATATATATATATATATATATATATATATATATATATATATATATATATATATATATATATATATATATATATATATATATATATATATATATATATATATATATATATATATAATATATATGTATATATATTTAAGTACTTTGAGATTTCAAGTTAGTTGCAAGTAAACGTTCTTGTAAGATACTTCTCTGTACTTATTACGGGGTTAATTTCGGAGAAAAAAAGTGTGGTCGTCTCGCGGTGTTACACAACAACAGGCTTCAGATTATCTTGCGGAGTTGGAACACTTATCTGAATGCGAATCCGAGAAAGCAAATAACCACTCCGTAGATGGTGAAAGCCATGAATCTGTTCCTGTTGAAGACAAAACTAGTGAACGCAGTGAAGTATCTGATGGCAGTGTAAATAATGTCACTTCTGATCCGTGTACATCTAATGAAATTAGTGATGACATTGAACACCACCCAAAATGATAAAATTCATAAATTTACCTGTGAGGAGTAAACAATCATCCAAATCTAATGATATATGGGAAGTTGTGGAATCAAGTGAACCTTATGTTGGCCGTATAGTTCAAAGAAATGTTATGCGAAATACTCCTGGACCAACTCCTTATGCATAAAGAAATGTGTTTGCTAACTCTGTGCTAAGTGCATTTGGATTGTTTATAGATAACGCAACGCTAAAATACATTCAGGAATGTACTGAAATTGAAGCTAAACAACAACTAGGAGATGATAAAAACTGGTCATTGTCCCTTCAAGAATTTGACGCTTTTCTTGCTAGCTCGTGGTGCTTACGGCGCAAGAATATAACAGCTTGACAGTTTATGGTCTGTTACTTGGGGACCGTAATTTTTTTGTGATCATGTCACGAAATCGATTTCGTGAAATCATGGGATTTTTAAGATTTGATATTCGATCAACACGAAAAGGACGTATAGTTAGTGATAAGATTGCTTTGGCGTCGGAAATATGGGATAAAAATATTCTTATAACTGTAAACCTTGCTATGTTCCAGGAGCAAACATTACAATAGACGAACAACCTACCAAAGCTAGATGCAGATTTACACATTATATGGCGAATAAGCCTGATACATTTGGTGTAAAATTTTGGCTAGCTGTTAATACGAATTCTAAATACCTTCTGAATGATTTTCCTTATTTATCAAAACATGATATGCGACCTAACACTCAACCCCTTCCAGAATATGTTGATTTAAAGTTAATGGAACCTTTCCTAAATATGAGTAGAGATGTTATTACCGACAACTCTTTTACCAGTCAAAAGTTAGCAACAATGCTGGCAAAACGTAGAACAACAATAGTAGGAACAATGAACCGATCAAGAAGGGAATTACCAATTTGTATCATGAATAAAAGGGCAGAGTTACATTCTACCACAGTAAAGAAAAATGATAAAATCACCTTGTCAATTTATCAGAGTAAAGTTAATCAAAATGTCATATCGCTAAGTACGCAACATTCAACTGTGGCTATAGATGATGGCAAAAAGAAGAAATCTGAGACAGTGTTGTAATACAGTGAAACAAAGTTTGGGGTAGATGTGTTGGACCAAATGGCTAGAAAATATTCTACGAAAGCTGGTTCACATCGATGGCCAGTTCATGTGTTTTACAATGTTTTAGATCTTGCCACAATCAACTCTTGGATAGTTTATAAAGAAGTCGTAGGCAGTAAAATAAAAAGAAGAGAATTTATTTTCATTATAGCTGAGGAACTAAGCAAAGAGCATTTCGATTTGAAACAAGATTCTGGTGCCAGAACATCTGATACAGCGAAGCCTAAAAGACGTCATCAGTGCCAAATTAAAAAATGTGACAAAATAAAACTGCTGATGTTGTCACAAATATGTTTGGGGAAAATGTGAAAGTGTAACAAAGACCGTTATTTGTTTGAACTGTAGAGCGTAATACAGCATGTAAAACTGTACTGAATTGTAAATATATGAGACTCAATTTGATTTTTATTTAATTAAAATGAATATTTACCTAAAATGTGTTATATTTCTTTCTCAATTAAGTGTAAAATGTATAAAGAATACATCTCAATACAATAGCTGATGGTGCTAGTGTTAATTATATTTTTAGAACAGTAACCGAGAAATGAGTATTCGTCTTGTTTTTAACAACTGCGTAATACCATTATGAAAACTAATGCTATCACGATTTTAATAAGTTTTATAAATGAATCACAAAGTTGACTGACTAACTGATCCACCCATCAACTCACAGTCCAATTAGTTAACTTAGAGACATGAAATTTTCAGGTATGAAAGCCTCATGGTGGAGGTATAAAATAAGAAACTATCTCCTTAAGAAGGTGAAGCATGGAGTTGAATGTCGATATCATTTTCCTGGTTAATTCCATTAGGAGATTAAGATTTATATGATAGTTTCTTAATGAACAAGAGTGGATACCAGAGGGTGGATTTTCACATTTTTTTGTTTGGGGGGTTGGAACCTATCTACCGTTTTTAACCATATGAACCCCAAATGCCTTTTAGAAATATTGAGCCCACTTTTTTATAATTTCAGTATCTGTAGGGATAAAATACAAGGTCTCTGGTTAGGAATGACATCTAATATTATCTGATCTACTACGAGTGGAGGCTTCATTTTCGACAAATAGACGCATGGGTGCTTATATAACCCAATGCATCTACATTTTTAAAAACATTTTAAAAACCAGGACTGTACTTAAATGTTTTATAAAAATTTTAAAATGTGTTTAGAGTATACCAAGTTGTTGCAAAATATGAATTTACATGTACTCGTATACAACCGTAAGAAGAATATTTTAAATATAAACACAAAAAGCCGACTTTATACATTATGGGCGAAAGAAAAAATGTTTCACTTTTAAATTAAAAGAGTGACTTTAGACGCTGTAAATTGGGTAAATGTAAACTCTGCGTTAACAATACCAGGCCAAGTAGTTGACGAAGCCGCGGATAAAATTAATTGTAAATGTAGCGTTGAAATTGGTGCAAATACTTTTAAATTTGTAACCTTCAACAACAAAAACAGTAATCTGTAGTAGATGGTTTTACATGTTATACACAGGTGTTACAATAATATATAATGTTCGTGAATAAGAGATTATTTATTAAAATTAAGCAAACCTAAAATCCAAAAATTATTGGGTACATACAGTATTAGTAATTCACGCAAAATTTAATTTTAAGAAATTACGATGAATTTTAACATTAAAATTGAAATCTTGACAACTACAATATAAAATGTAGCAATTACGTGGAACTTATCTCACATGTAAGTGAAGATAGAAAGTAAGAATTAGTTTAGTATTTAATATTGTTTATTTTTCTGCACTTAAACTGAAAAAAAATAATCCTAGACATCTGGTACTAGTTTCCTATTTTGTATATTAGTTTTGTGAGTAATTAAATATTCCCCCAATCCTATACAATCGAAATAATTTAAGCATTAGACAGATGTCTTTTGTTGAATTATCTTACGCAGTTAGACACATATCTTTAAATGTTTGTTTTCATTTTTCAAATTTGACAAAATTGTTTACATCTTTAACAATTTTTAACATTGCTACTGGCGAAGATAACTGTAAGTGTTATCGAAACGTTTAGATTGTATAATTTAAAGTACACCATTAAAAAACCCCAAAAAAGATAAGTATTTTATTACGAGTGTTAATGGTGAAAGTTTACATTTTCATATATCTTTAAATTGATTGTGTGAAATTTTCAATATTCTTCATTATTTCTACACTAAATCGTTTCAAACTGATTGGTATCTAAATTTTATTGCATCTGACAATTACAAAAGTATAGTGTAAACTGAAAATTATCAATTTACATTTTAATAGCTTAATTTTTATACACTTCTGCCTTAGAAAAATATTATACTTATTTTTGTTTACCATCCTGCGGGCGTTTCTTAACATAATAACTTGCAAATAAATCGATGTTTCAAATTCGGACTCATTTGGTATATATGAAGTAACCCTTAAAGAGCTCGAACGTAACTGCCACTACTTGGGCTACACAAGGTTACCTTAGTATATTCAGACAATCTGTATACAGGGTGTCCCATTAAGAATGGGACACAGAACAACCGCAGATTCCTGAATTTAAAATAAAACGATTAAGCGAAACATGCTTAGATAAAATGTTACTCGTTTCCGAAATAAGGGGTGTTGAAGTTGAAAACTGAAAAACTATTAATGACCATAATTTTTTAAATACACTGTACAATTTTACTGAAATCGGTACGCTTGTACAATATCATAAAATACATAAATAGCAGAAAAATCAGTTCAGTACGCTTTACCAGTGGTGTACGGCAGAAGTAAGTAATACTTTTACCCCTTCTAAATGTCACACCGCTGTCCAAATACTAACTTTAATTTTTCTGTTATTTTCTAAGTAAATAATCTACAAGTTGTTAGTTTGTTGTAAAGCCATTGGTTTTCGAGATATTCGCAGTTAAAGACAGAAAGGCATGTACTTTTTATTTGTATTATTATTACCCATTTGCATTTTGCTAAATCACCGCTAGATGGTGATACCATTAAATAATTGCATATTACTAATACGGTGTTATTTGAAAACAAACATCTGTTTGAGAATTCTGTGGAATACCTTTCTCCGAAGGTGTGGTTCTTTCAACACGGCCATCTTGTAATGTAAAAATTATATTTTAGAGAATTACGCTGTTTGCTTTTCTCGGTGTAAACCACCATTTATGTATGAGGGTTTTTCAAGAAAAGAATATTTCTTCATTCGTTGGAGTAATATAAATCGGAATTAGGCGGATGTAAAAATATATATTACATATACCCACATGGTGAGTTAACTTGATTTTCTTCAATCTCTTTATAATTAGAATCTTCCTTCTAGGCTCGAAATATGTTATATAAAATTAGAAGTAGTATATTTAACCAAATCGTGGTAACTTGTCACGAATAGCTCGCCTTCGATCTACAGCGGTAAAATAACGTTATGCGATTAAACTGTTATTATATTCCTTACCTTTTTAGCTTCTTCTGCTTCTTTGTTTCCCTGCTTTCTCTCGCTTACTTCGTTTAATGGTTGCTGTTAACATTAAGTATACGTTGTATACATCCTTATCTCGTTTTGTTTTTGCTCCGATGTGCTCTTAAATTGGAACAACTCGTAAATGACTAGTAGCTGTGTCTCAATTGTGGATGTCTCGCTATCATTGGAGAGTACGAGTATGGAAAGGGAACGGTAATAACTACTGAGGTACTCGTTAGGAAAAGGCTAGATGTCTCCATTTTGTATTAATAAAATTGTAACATGGAATTTACTTGCGAACCTGTGATCGATTATATGCTACCGTCATATAACTACAGCATCTACAAAACAGTATTTTTAAATTCACCATACTACAACGACTTAACAAATTGCTACCTTTGTCACGACTTCCTTGTCATATTGCTATTTGAAACCATTTAACGTTTACAACCATTTCACTAATTATAGACTGTGCGTTTGTAGATCTGGAGAAAGCATATGACAGAGTGAATAGGGAGAAGCTGTGCGAAATATTAAATAAATATGGCGTAAATAAAGGTCTAATAAATGGAATAAGGGCAGTATACAACGGTAGTCGGGCATGTGTTAGGGCGAGAGGAGGTGTGAGTGAATTCTTTAAGATTAAGCAAAGAGTGCGACAAGGCTGTGTGATGTCGCCGTGGTTGTTCAATCTATACATGGATAAATGTCTTAGACAAGCACGCACCGATACAAATGGTTTAATGATTGGTGACGTAAATGTACGACTTAGGGTGTATGCAGATGACACAGTCTCATTAAGTGACAGTGCGGATGAGCTGCAAACCGCTCTGAGGAATTTTGGTACAGTCTGTGAGAGCATCGACCTAAAGGTAAACGTGAACAAAACTAAGATTTTGGTATTCAATCGGGAAGGTGGAAAGGAGAGTAGAGTATTTACTCTGCAAGATGAAACTGTAGAGCAAGTGGACGAAATGGTATATCTCGGTAGAATGTTTACTGCAGATGGTACAATTGAGAGCGAAATTGGACGAAGGGTTAATGCTGGAAGGAAAGTGATTCGAAGTATGTGGACGATAATGAGAAATGAAAGCATGAGCCTAGCTGCGAAACGAGCAATCTATAATGGTGTATTCGTCCCGTCAGTACGGTATGGAAGTGAAACGTGGGTATGTCAAAAAAAGCACGAAAGAAAAATAAGTGCCATGGGTATGAGATTCCTGAGAACCGCATGTGGTAAAACGAGAAGGGACAAGATAAAAAATGAATGCATAATGACGGAGTGTGGTGAGGAAAGGACGATGACGGATAGGTATAAAAGTTGTACATTATGTTGGTTTGGTCACATTGAGAGAATGAACAACGCAAAATTAACGAAAAAAATATATGTGGGTGAGGTTAGGGGAAAGGCCGGCCCTGGTAGGCCGCGTAAAACTTGGCTGAATGTAGTAGAATCTATGATAAAGGAAAGAAAGATAAAGAGTTTTAAAAACAAAGGGCACGTCAGAGACTATGTATGAATCTTGCGGAAGCTAGGGAGGTATTCGGAGATAGGAAAGCATGGAGAAAGATTGTGAATGAAAAATGAATAAGAGGCAGGGATTGTTTTGCCTACCCCGCAAGGGAATGGCGTGAAGGTTAAGTAAAGTAGACTGTTATAAATTGATCCAACCAGTAACTAGTAGTTTGCGTATTCACTTTAAACAAAGTCATCCGTGATTATTCTTCCATCTTTATTACCATTTTAATAACTGCTGTTTATGCTATTGTTTGCAAAGTAGCAGAAATTAACAGCATAACTTCTCAATGTCGTATACCGGTTGTCTTTGTTATATTACTTATACTGCACGTGTTAGCTTTTAACTATCAAGTTTCTTTTATTGAAGGTAAGAGTGTTCATATCATTGAACCTTAATTGTGAATTGATTAGTTATTAGTATATGCATGTTAGTATATGAACTGAGCAAGCTTCTCCTATCATCTACTTATATATGAGAATTTGTCATTTTTAAAAAGGGGGTTTTACTTGTATATTGTGAAATGAAAGACAAGCTGGATAGTTACTGTTCTAACGTCCACTATTACGGTGGTTTATATGTATATAAATTTCCCTTATTAGGGATTAAGCATGAAAGACCTTTCAGCGTCCCAGCGGGGTTATTAATAATTTCAGGTAATTTAAAGGTGACGTTATGACGATTAAATCTCACGGCTTACTCTCATCTGTGTAAATATTCATACTTGCGCTCAATTACATAGTTTTACTGTTAATTCCTTTTGTTTGGTGCTTACACTGAGATAAATTTATATTTAGTGATGGTTATGGGGAAAAATTGCGTGTTTTGATATGCCTGCAGTATAAGATGATATGCAAATGGTCTTATCTATGATTATTCATGGATACATATATATTAAAGGTTTGCATATAATAGTGTTGTTGGAAAATTAGAAATAAATTTACTCTTGTTAAGGGAATTGTTTAATTGCTATTCCTGTTGACTCCTGTTTCAAGCTGTACAGGGCCTCCCTTTCAAGAATTAATAATTTGTCCATTTCTTTCTTTAAAGCTTGTGGCGCCTATTTCTTGTCTGTTCTCCCTATCTGCCTGTCTGTACTCTCGTTTTGTTTTCTAACTAACCTAACCACCTTCTGTGCGTCTGCCCGTACTCCAAAACAACCACGCTATCCAAGTTCTTTACGGTCTCAGGACCGTTTGGCTGAGTTCACTAGTCGAGCTAACTAACTCCCCATTCTATAAAACGCGCTTGGTTAGACACGTAGCATGTAAAACTGTAGAGCATCTAAAATATCTCTGTAAATAAGCTTCTAATCAAAAACTTTCAAGAGATTTCTTTTTCTAAATTAAATTTAGAATTGAAAAATGCAGTGGTTTGAAGATAGGGAGGGAAAAGTGTCGCCAACCCTAAATATCTACGCCACTGGAAAACACTCAAATAAATTCGGAACATTATACGGATGAATACGCTTGTATTCAAAGTTAAACGATAAAAAAAATAGGAAAAGTTAATCTCAAAAGAACAGCGTATTTAACCGTTCGTACAACACAAAATAAATACACACAAAAATGTATTAACATTTACCAACCATAAGAGGAATGTTTACCTTAATTCATTTGAAGTTGCCCCTTTGTTATATAGACACTTTTGGTTAACCCAAAAGGTGGATTCTGCGATAGCGTCGGTGATCGTATTGATGTGACTACTCTCGAAGCTCGGGTAAGGCCCAACTCGTGAATGCTTCGCTTCCAAGTTGCGTTTTTATTGATATTACGATTGATTGTACGTTACACTAATTACTTACTAATTACTAATTACTTCCGTAAAATTTCATCACTTTACTATATACAAGTTATGAATAACACTTATTCCTTTAAAATATCAAAAAGCTTTTTATTTACAGCGAAATATTTATGTGGTCAGGTGCACACACGAAATTGGCAACAAAGATCTGAACTATGTTACTATTGATCCTCTCACAATATTCGATGGAACTCCAAATGAATTCATGACCGGAACTTTTCCAACACCGAATCCAAAATTTCAAGAACGAGAAGATGTCAACGACGATATGATAACATTATCCTCCAATTAAGAGTAACCGAAATACGTTTCTACGGTAGCTTTACTTGACCTCCAAGTAAGGCCGTAAAATGGTTCACTACCTCCCAAATAAGCAGGTGAGCCCTGAACTACTTCGTTAACAAGATTAACTTCAACCTTATTCAGAATTCGTATCTTCAATACCATCTCCCTACTGTGTTAATCAACCAATCATAAAAATTTACTACTTAGAATTTTCAATTACGCCAAAAACGAATTGAATTCGTGAGCCTAACTGAAACAAAAGTTACATCATGCATCGAAACTACGTTCCAAGGTACCTCTGCAATATGAAATGTCTATGATAACGATATTCTTCTATAATGAACCTTAAAATACCGTATATAAAATCCAAACTCTTTGTTTAAAACCAGCAATCTTATCGAAAGGCTATTATTAAATTCACAAAAGATGTACCAAACAACGCAATAATTTTATACTCAATATAATGTTTATCCTTAATACATTTTCCATGATGCACTTTCAATCCATTTAACAGAATTCACCAAAATTTAAGATAACGGGAACATTTATTTATACCAAAAACTACTATTATTTACAAAGAAAATAATTGATTGTTCCTTTCAAATTAGTAAAAGGGTTTCATTAATAATCGTTACCAATATGTAAATTACACCTCAATCTTTAAACTTCCATCAAAAGTTTATAGACAACCGAAGCTTTCTTTTTCTTCTCGAAATACAGGATTCTAAGTGCGACTGATTATTTGTAAAAGTCTCGAATTCTTTTAAATACTCAACTAAAGACAAAATGAAAACGTTACAGTCAAAAGCTTTCCATTATTTATTATTAATTTTACTGGCATGAACTCATATTACGTTTAAGCAGAAACCAACCCCACCTTATGCGGATTTCTATTTAACCACAAGACGTGCTACCGAGAGAAGACTCTTATTCTCTTCCCAAATTCTCCTGTACTCCGTGGCCGGCTGTCGCTCAAATTCACCTTCACATACACGTAAGCTTTTTGCAACACTTACGCAAACACTCGCAGAGAACGAATGGCGGTAAATAAATTTCTGTTGTCGTAGTCTTCTTACACCATCGGACAAAAAGGCAGTCCGCCTAAATTCCGCTGGCCCCACAGTGTCTAAGACGCGCAATGAAGCTGTCTACCCAGGTCTGCTAGTCCATGCTAATTTATATATTTACACAGAAAAATACACCTAATTGCCAACCCAGACAACTTGCTAAGTAAAGAGTCGTCGGAAGGGAAACGATCAACCTGATCGAAATCCGATACTTATTTCTTGTCCTAAAAGCTCTAGCCCGTAAAAACAAAAGTGATTATTAAATTCTCTCACTTAACGTACCTGCCCGTTTTTATAATCTACTTCCTTTCTGAAGGCCTGAATCCAATCACTTCGTGAATCGCACTTCGGGATAAAGACTAGTCTAAAGAGATATTCCCGTATCAAGCATTCTTTAATACCAGACCACATAAACGTTTAGTTTATCGGGCCCGCCTGCATAGAAATATAATTATTCAAGCAAATGATCGTTCGTGAATATTTAAACACCTTACGCAATTGTACTGAGATAAGAAATTTAGTTAGTAAAACTTCTCCTATCCATCGCCACCACCACTACTAAGGCAGTCCCGAACGGCGCATACCCCCCGTGAAAGACTAAATCGTTCCCATATCAAAGCATTCCATACGAGAACCCCCCCAATCAAGGACCAACTCCGACAAAGGGCAGATCAAGTAGACCACTCCGAGACAACTTACGACGCGGCAAAACCCGCAGATACCCACGTCAACGAAAATCCCCCGCCGAGGAAGAAGAGAAAGAAACGGAGTACGAAAACTATCAAACAGGCACCGAATGAAGAAATAATGGAAACACATACGACACCTTCCGAACAAGAAGCCGGAATCGTAGAACCCGAAGACGACGGGGACTTCACACCCGAAATGAAAAAAGGCGGCGTCAAGCGCCAAAGGATGGAGGAGGAAGCTAGCAATCCGGACGCGCGAACCAAAAAAGGGAGGATTCCTCCTCTGATACTGCACAGAGAGGAAGACTACTCTAAGGCCATGACTATGCTAGTTGGCTTGGGAATACGCCCAAAAGCAACGGGCATCACGATAAGCGGCGTAAAGGTCCTGCTTAATTCAGCAGAAGAATACAGAGCCGCAACAAAAGCTTTCGACGAGGAAAACCTCCAATTCAATACATACATGTTAGAAGCTGCCAAACCCTTAAAAGTAGTTATTAAGGGGATACCGAAAGACGACACCACGACACAAACAATACTAAACGACCTACAAGACATGGAATACGTGATTCAAAAAATCACAAGGATGCACGCAGGCCCCGAACGTAGAACTACCTCCATGCTCCTTGTGCACCTGGAGCGCACTGAAACAGCCAGCGACATTTACAACATAACGACAATCGGCAACCTGAGGGTGAAAATCGAATCACTTCATAAGAAAAATGGCACGGGGAAATGTCATAATTGCCAACGGTATGGTCACTCCACCAATGGCTGCCACGCAACCCAGAGGTGCGTTAAATGCGCGAAACCACATAATACACGCGACTGCTCTCTCGCTCGGGAAAGCGGATCACCAACCTGCTGTAATTGCAACGGTGCACATACGGCAAATTACAGAGGCTGCCCCGCACACCCTAAATACCATAAAAGCACGGACACAACGAAAACAGACATCAGACCACCAACGCGAAGAGTTGATGGCACAACCTACGCACAAATAACTGCAAACAAAACGAAATCAACAAACTGCAACGAAGACGAAAACTTCGCGTTGGCGATGAGAATCGTAAAGGCCATACGCGCCGAAAAAACCAACTAAAAACACCTCAACATGAAGGGAAACGTGACCCGGAGCGGTCCACACAGGACCATCATCCGGAAACAAATCCATATACCGTAAAACAGAAACTATTAGACGAAGGTATAAGGGGATAGATCCCGAACATACCGTTGTTAAGTACCGATCACCGATCATCGATAGGGACTTACGGCAGATTTCACACCTTTCAGTAAAACTGTAAGATGTAATTTGTTTATCGTACTCTCTAGTTCGCCCCAATAAGATGGACTTTATTTTGTGGGATTAATGACCAGACTGTGATTTTCTGCGCAATTACAAGTTTCTTTTCGTATTTATTAATGATAATAACAGAGCGTTATTTGGACGAAAAAAATAGTAAATTTAACTATCGTCTGCATAAAGATGTGATTTGCAATTTAGTAGTGAATTAAAAAGGTTTGTGGTGTAGAGATTAAATTGAAGTCATCCTAGAATGATCCTTGCGATACACCACACGGTATAGGTAAAACGTCTGACAAGTTATAACTGTCGCTGTACCTCTTATGAACAGTGTCACCTAAATAAAACCAGTTTAAATAAATTTCTGGCTAAAGAAAACGCAAATAGTTGGAAACGTAACGTACTGAATTTCGCTTATTAAAATTGTTTTTTTATTTAACATTGCCCTATTTTACAAAGTTGAGAATAGAATACCATTGTTTGGATATAACAATCTGATGAGTTTGCAAGTAATGAAGTGAAAATCAGAACCACTAATATTATAAAAAGCCATAGCAATCGAAAATTTGCCTTTTAATCGAACAAAATATAACACATCTAAAAGATTTAATTCAACTTTGTTAAGGTTAACTCATAGAAGGTTACGGAATAATATGTTTGACATGTACTATATACTAAAAATGTTTTTGATAAAATTCAATTAAAAATGATAACAATTTCTAGCTGTAAAATTGCCTGAAGGAATTGATGTATGGATGGTAAATTTGATTTCAAGTAGTTCTGAAATACCTTTTGAAACGTGTAAATCAGTTTTTCACTCAACATTCATACAATTAGTTACATTAAACTTTAGCATGGTGCACCATTCCATACAAGTCTAGTTTTATAAAATTTAAACTGACAGCGTCCGTGTCTGCAACCCCATTTACTAGAAACTCTTTGCCTACGTTCTATTTCTTTGCGAAACTTAATCTGTTAGTTTAGTGATATCGCTATGGAACAAAATTGTGTTTCAGCTTGTGAAATGTGTAGCAATAGCAATGTTAACAATCTTAACAACTGTATTCAAACACTTAGATAATGTAAAACCAAAAATCTCACTAAATGTGAATTTAGATGTAACTTCGTAAAACTCACATTTAAATACTTAGTGACGCATGGACGAAAACATTTATCAAACGTAAAAGCTCTTATGTGAATTTGCTGAATGCACTAATTTTTTTGACCTCTCCGTTTTTACTCATTTTTAAACTCACAATTTAACAGAGTTCCTTTTTTTAACAAATTAGCCGACCTATGCAGTGTTACCGTCCAATTTACCCGGTGTCAGCCTAGTCATGCATGTGTCCCCAATTTAGGATGAACTTTATACATTCTCTTCTAATTTTATACATTTACATGTTCATGGTTTACATGCGGTTGTTGTGGTATACCGTTCTGGATTTTGCATCCTGATTATAGTTCTGATAAACGAGCTTAGAGCAAATAACAATTTGAATTACTAAATATTAGGAAATCCATTCTAACGCATAAATATATAATAAAGCGCTTAAATGCATAGTGTAAAATATTTTCGTATGTAAGACTGGAAATAATTTCGTAATATTACTTCTGTGTTTACTGGAATAGAGAGTACTTTCAAGCTTGGCAATAAAAGCTATTAAACGGTTATGAAAATATTCTGTTTCTATAGGAGGCACTTCGACTATGATCTTGTGCTACTCGTAAAATAGTTTGAACGTTATAAAGTTTCGTTTAAACATAGGCAACGTAGCAGTAATGAAATTTAGGTACAACTTGAATGAGGCAATAGATTTTTATATAAACGAAGAGTGGGCTTAAAGATCTGTTAAGTCCGTTTTCAAATAGTAAAGTTATATTGATAATAATAGTGATTAGTTTTTATTACAATTTTTGTTCCGTACTAGAATTTTAATGTTCACGATCGTAAAGCAGCGCTTAAGATAATACGTGTTCTTTAGTGTGGTGTATAAGAAAAACTGCTTCAGACGAAAACCAATCACGGTAAATCTGAGGCTTGGAACTTTTGTAATTTGCTACCAACAAGGGAGTCGTACTTGATATAAATTAAATTAGCTGACTCTCCGTTTTATAACACATCCGTGAGATTTTCGGCTAATGTTTTAATTCAAATACAATTTATGAATGCAATTACAACTGCACTAACATTGCATAAAGTGGTTGTGTTTGGAATTCTTACTACCGGCAATAAAACGGTACTCATCGTGAACTTTATTACATTATTTAACAGAAATTTAGAATTTATTTACGCTGAGAAAATTTACTGGTGTAATCATTAAAATATTCAAATAAAACACATCTGTCATTCGTGTATTTGTAGAAAATTGTATTTATACTACATTACGCTGCATTCCAAGAATTTAACGGCAAAATCCTTCAAAATATGATAAAATGCAGGTTTTTGTACAAAACCAGATAATTGGCATTACAAATGTACAAATCCAACTCTGAGGCGCATTTATTGGTTAACAAGTTGTGACAATAAATGATACACTGTACATTTACAAAAAAAGGCTTTGAGAACAGTCTCACTCTCCAACATAAAGGCTTTACTCTTTTAATTAGGTTGGTTATACAGTAGGATCAATAATAGTTTCATTAAAAATATTAGCTTGTATTCACTAAGTACGTATCCATATTTTCAAACGTCAATTTTATTAGCCTTCATTTTGTGTTGTGGTGGTGCGTTGTCCTTGTGTAACTCAGTACCTGATTTCTTTAGTATTACGTTCTTATCCAAAGATTTGCCAACACGAAATGGAAGTTGGCATTTATTGAATTTATACCGTTAACTTGCTTGATCAATATTACTGTAGTGTTTTCAGAACTTGTATTTCAGGCGGGTTTGTGTGCTACTACTTCAAGTTTCAACGGAAATAAATACTCTGCTGAGTCGAATAACATCTCTTGAAATGACACAGTATAATCGCGCTTTCTTGTTTATAGATACCTCCCGCAAATGTTTTGTTTACCCAGATTACCAAAATTAACAGCGTCAACAGTCGTCAAAGACACGCTACAACATTAACATGTACGAATGAAGATTCTTACAGTGTGGCTTATACAAGGTAATTCCAAATTAGATTCTACCCTTCAAGAAGGTGTTAGTATGACTCATTTGTGATCGATTGAGCCATATTTATCTATATCCAAAAATCGGCGGTTTTCAAGATATAGGGTATTAAAGTTACAAAAAAAGTAGATTGCAGGTAAACCTCCAAAACGACAAAATGTATTTTTCTCATTCTTGGTATATTAAATAGAGATATAAAGTATATAGGTGATAGCTTACTAATACGTTCTTATTATGTACAGTGGCGTAGGCTCCAAGGGGTAGTTCAACCTTTTAATCTCTAATTTCTACGCCAATGTAGTAGATTGGATTTTTTTTACAGGGTGTCAAGGTAGGTAATAAATACCTAAAAATGCAAATATCTTAGAAAGTTTTAAAAGTTATCGATTTAGACAAAGTATACCTTTTTTATCTGAAAAACATCTATGTTTCGTATTTTAATAAAAAATTCCAATTTACTTCATTGGCGTAGAAATTAGGGATTGAAAGGTTTCACTGCCCCCTGCGTTCTACGCCACTGTACATAATAAAAACGTATTAATAAGTTAAAACCAATGTACTTTATATCTCTATTTAATATACCGAGAATGAGAAAAATAACTTTTTTCGTTTTGGAGATCGAAAATCAACTTTAACACCCTGTATTTTGAAAATCAACTTTAACACCCTGTATTTTGAAAACCATTGATTTTTGGATATAGGTAAATATGGCTCAATCAAACACAAATGAGTCATACTAACATCTACTTGTTAGTTGGAAGATAACTTGGAATCCCCTTGTATGTTGAATACAGTTGTTTCAGTCGAACTATTTGATTATTCATGCCAATTGTACGTTATCTAAAATATTGCTATTTAGTTAAATCAACCAATTCTACATTCAAGATTTACTTACTTACGTATTCTATATTTATAAATTATGTATAAAACTATTTAATAACTGTTATCCGCTATTTACTTATTCTTTTTAACTGTCAATTCGCGTTGATACAATATAACAATGCCTTTTGTATCGAAAAATTTATTTGTTTTGGGTTTATATTTGTTATCGGTTTAGATATAAGTATAAAGAACTTAAATGAAAGTCTTTACCTCTATAAGTATCAATCTTTCACTTAGGATAGGGGCAATCTCATATGAAGAGAGGTTTGTTAATTGCTAAATTTTTAGTTACACTATTGCCTATACCCTTACACAGTGTACTCACTTCTGTTTTATTTACAATTATGGCGTTAGTTAAGCAGTGGGATTTACAATTACGTAAGATTTTGATTGGTTACTGCTTTCTCCAGAATTAAAATTTCCTTTTAATATCTCGTTCTCTAAATCAATATTCAATATTCGTGGTGGCAAGCAGTTAATTTCAGTTAACATATAAAACCTAAAGTTTACATTAATTTGTTTACTGTAACACAATGTACAATATACAAGGTGTGAAACGAGTGCGTAATTCTTATGTTGCTCGGTAACCATTTTGGATAGAGAAAATCCTCCGTGATCTAAAAATATCTCCAATTCTACAGGGTGTTGCATTTTCGGATACCAGTATCCAACTTAAATGTTTTAAATTGAACAACCTGTATATTTTTAAATATTCTTATTCTGTCATCAATTGCGTATCTGGTAATATTTTGATCTTTTAATTATGAGTCGCCGTTATAGAGTTATACAACTTTTTAGGGAAAATATGACGTATGCCGTTATAGAGTTATACAACTTTTTAGGAAAAATGTGACGTATGCAAGCACAAGGAATAAAATCTACAGCGGCCACATTTTGACAGATTAATCAAAAATATTTTGTCACCCGAAAATTAAAAGTTAAATTCCGTTGTACAGAGTGTTTGCTACAGTGGTACAATAACTTAATACTTTGATTGAACATAACTAAATTTGTTTAAATGGAACACCCTGTACTTTGTAAGTGAAGCAGATAGAGAAATAAATTCTCTGTCGATTTTATATTGGGGTTCATATACCTAAAGTTTACACTTTTAAAATTATTGCAGTTTTAAGAATAACAGGACCGTGTTATGCGAATTGTAATTTTAGAAGGCTATGTTAATTGGTCCCAGAGCGTCATTTCTGCATATTGGAAGAGTATCATTAAAAAAACAAGTTGATCAAATCATCAACACAAAGCAACGACTTATTTTTATTACAAAATTTTAACACCTACACACCTTGGAGTAGTTTGGTACACAATGCCCCAAAGGAAATAATCTAGTACAGATGGGTCTGGAGAGCTTGCACACTAGATCTGTGGACCACCTCGTCCAACACAGTGCTCAGGAAATCAATTCATGTTCGACAAAGTGGAGATACATTTGTGTCCCGACAATTCCGCCATACACGTTTATTCACCACTGATGTTGATGATCAACTGCCCTCAGGAATTCGCGCTTATCGGTAGCGTAATGATAAAACTTTCGCTGATTAGGGAAGTGTCTATTACTAATAGTCGCCTCATCGGTAAAAATGGCACAGTTCAGAAAATCTGGCTCGGCATTCAATTTATTATTAACCCTCTCACAAAATTGCCTCCGGATTTCTATGTCTTGCGGAAAAGGTTTCTGTTGTTTTTGGATATGGAGGTATGGAATTTATTACTTTTCAAAATAAGGTGTACAGATGTATGACTTGCATCAACAGTTTGTTGAGAAATTTTTCGAGTGGACTGGTGAGGATTTTCAACCACTGCAGCTATTAATGCGTTATCCTCGTTGGTTACATGTCATGCACGCATGCGTTTTGTATCATTAACGTTGCGTGTTGTTTCACACCTCCGTTTGAGTCTTTCGAAGCTAACTTCAGGTGGGTGTCTTCTGTCAGGATATTTCTGAGCATGGCTTCGGGATGCAAGAGGACAGTTTCGATCACATTCTCCTAATACATAGATCATATCAACATACTATTCCCTACAAATATTTATTCTGATGCACAAAACAGTGAACTTATGCAGGTATACGAAACCCTATATAAAATCGAAAGAGAATTTTTGACAAAATATTATTGATTAATCTGTCACAGTGGGGTCGCTTAAGATTTTATTCGGTGTATTTGCGTACGTCATATTTTTCCTAAAAAGTTGAGTAACTCTGTAACGGCTGACCCCAATTAAAAAAACATTATCGGGTAGGTAATTGGTGACAGAATAAGAATACTTAAAAATATACGGGGTGCTCAATTTAAAATATTTAAGTTGGATACTGGTTTCCGAGAATACACACCCTGTAGAATTGGAGATATTTTTATGTTACGGAGAAAATTTATGAAGCCTATCATCTAATGCAAATAATAGATTTGCATACCACGCATCAAAAGTGCTAATTAATGTCGATAGTTGCTGTGTTATACTTGCTAGGTTGTACCTGGTTAAATCCTCCCACTCGTAATCATTTTATAGGATGTAAAGAAGTCGCTAATCAAAATTGGCCGCCGTTACAAAAATTTTAGCACCCAATGGATTAGATTTTTTGTTGTTTGCGTCTTAATAGTGATCATTTCCCTAAGACAAATTAATACACTTTCTTTTATCTAACTCACTACTTTCTTAACCAATGTGCTTCCTCTCGCTATTCAATATAACGATTATTTGTCAATCACGCCAATAAAACTAAAGTACAATGTCAACTCAATTCTCGTGATCTGTCTAGTGATGTTAATGTTCATCTCTTACGTGGAATTTACATACAACTTCCTTATGCATCTTCTTTACCTTCTAAATCATTATCGGTTTTTAAACTTGGATTATCATTTTCTAGAAACTGTATTGCTCCTTTATTAGATTTTATTACGGAAGTGGAAGAGTTAACTATCGCTCGTGGTTTAACACAATCTGATTCATTTGCTGGTTCTTCTGAAATAGTAACAGGTCAGATCCTACTTTTTTATCGCACTCGTAGAAGTTCTTTAAGCGCTTAATGGATGTGGTACATTTACTTAAATCAGAACGCTTACCTATTAACTACGACGAATATTTGCTTGATGACATTGAAAACCTTAAGTATGGGTTTTTTAGAAGCAATGTCATTTGAGTTGCTGTAATGTAAAATTTATTCAAACGATTATCAACAGCTTTCAATTGAAATAAATACTCTGCCGAGTATTTATTTATTTATTTATTGAAATAAAGTACAACAATCATGTCTTCTTTTTTTGTAGACACCGCTGCAATAGCTTTGTTTATGTAAATTGGAAGCAATTACTATACCGTCTAGGTGCATATAACGTGAGAAAATGTATACCACCAAATTACTATCAGTCTTTCAGAAACTGCTCTAGATAATTGACATACTATGTAGCGAACCTTTTTCAAACAACTATCACACCAGGTACGTTATATTACCCCCTCTCACATTATATTTATTGAAGCCTCCTTACGTTGTTGGATTGCACCCGCTTTTGACTTCCTTACATCACATGTATTTTTTTGCATCACTCAGATTGGAAAGCTGGAGCACACTTTACTGTACAATCCTAGATATCTACGTTCATAAAATTAGGTTTTTTCCAAACCATTTGCTTGCACTTGTATGTCACGAGTATGCACTACTAAAGTTTGGATTGCTTTACCTAACAAATGTTTCATAATTTATTCCGAACATTAGTAACTGGCCTCCGTTTAGATTATCTAATGTTATTGTATTGTTGGATTGTCCTGGTTAAGTACTCCTATCCACCACATCTTTTTCTTTTGCAGCATACAAGAGGTTAAGCTTTGAGTAAATTGTGTTTCCTAAACCTTAGCCCCTAACTATAACAACATTGAGCTTTTCTTTACCTTTTTCTCACATGCACCACTTAAAAGTTTGGTTTTCTCATTCTCACAAACGTCGGATAATCGATTTTAACCATTACTAATTGTACTTCCCCTTCACCAATTTTGAGTTATTGAAGATTTTTTAGGTCGTTGGATATCACTCCCTGCCACCATTTTAATAAAGCTATGTTTCTTTACGTACCTTCCGCGTGCAACTTTATACTCCACTACCACTAATTTGTTGAACGATTTGCACCGCCCAGGATGATAAATTATGAACAAATTGCGCTTCTGAACCCTAGACCCTCACTCTAACGAAATTAAGTTTTTTCTTACCTATAGATTATTCTTATACTTCACCACCGTGCATCTTTAAAACTTTGAGTTATCCTTTGTGAAAAATTTTCTGATAATGAATTCGAAACACTTCCTCGCACAGTTTTTAGTTCAATTGAGAACCATCTTTGATCAAATTGGCATTGGAAAAAATTTCAATCGCTCAGTTGACGTTTTGTAACGTCAGTAATGTTTGTAACTGTCACACAAATCAGTCTGTATTATTTATATTTCATAGTCATGTTAAATATTGCGACTTTGAAATATTATTTGTTCTAAAAAATCCGTTCAAGTTTGATCAACATGCGGTCATTCAAATTCTATGTGCTGAGGGTTTGCAACCAACGCAAATCCATTTCCGATTACAGATAGTTTATGAGAAAGCATATTTTTCCTATCCAACTGTAAAGGAGTGGTGCCGGAAAGTTTATAAATGCTAAAGAGGGAAGAAAAGATGCGCCGCGGCCAGGTGCATTGTGTATTGTATCAACATACACCAGTACAGCGCGTGTGGGCGGTTTGATTAGAGAAAATCGTCGAATTTCAATCATAGGGATATCATAAAGTATTGATGTGAATGTAGGAATGTAGGAATGTAGAAACTGGGTTACAGAAAGGTTTGTGTGCAATGGGTTCCTCGTCTTTTGTCTGAGGATCGAAAATGTTTGCGAATGGCTTTGTCTCAGCAACACCTTACGGAGTGCAACGGAATTGGTAATAACTTCCTGTTATCAGTAGTGCCATTATTTCGAACTACGCAGTAAATTGTCATCAATGCAATGGAAACATTTATTAAAAGTCACCACCACTAAAAAGGTTTAAGGCACAACCTTCCGCAGGCAAGGTGATACTAACATTTTTTTTGACAACAAGGGACCATCTCTGATAAAATTTAAAGAACACAGAATGAATATTAGTGCAAATATATACAACGAAACTCTGGATAAGTTTCATCAAGCAGTAAGACGAAAACGTCCACGAAAACTGTCCAATGGTGCCATTTTGTTTCACGACAACACGCAGCCTCATGTCTGAAAAGTAGTGAAAGAAAATTTGCAAACAAAAAATCCACCCTATAGCCAACATTTATGGCTTTTCGATTTCGATATCTTTGGCCCACTATTGGGAGGTGGACGCTGAAATACAAAACGCCGTCAAGGAATTCTTCAAACCAATCGCCACGAGAATTTTACGAGCAAGATATAAATCGGTTGGTGTTTGTATTTTGCATAATAAAGTACATTATTATATGTGTCTTAATTGTAGAGGTGATTATTTGTAAATTGATTTCCGAATATATTTCTTATATACCCAAGATGGGCTTCAATTAAACAACCCTAGTAATAATATTTGTGTTAGTAAACGTGATACTCATATTTGCTTAATAATGGAGATGGTAAACACGTTTGACACTGTAAAAGTCGGGTACCTCCTCAACACGTCGCGCTCTTACGTGCCCATGTTTATTTGCCCCCCACCTCCACTACTTTCAACCCTACGGCCATATTCTTCAGCTCCTATTTTCTCTTAAGGTCAGATCCTCAAGCCATAAGTCTTTCGCCATCTTGGTAGTTCTCTTAGACATCTTGGATTTACAACTGGTAGGCTGTCGTGAACTTTCCCCGCTCTATCTCTAAACTCACCATGTGACCTTTCTCCAAGTTTATAACGCGGCCCGCTTGATTCTGACTAAAGTCAAATGACCGCTTCCGATTGTTTGTTTGCGTGTTCACTAGCTTTTGCAATTTCTTCGATTTGTACGTTTGTGGTGTTTGGTTTGCTTGTGTACTTACGTGCTTGAGCATTTGAGTGCTTTGCGTAAAAAGCTATTGTAGTTTTTCACGATAATCTATGCACCATACATTGCCTTTCTCAAAAAAAAGTATTTGCAGTACGTAAATTAAAGAACTTAAATGAAGCGGTAAAACTTATTGAAAAATAATCCTGGTGAAAGTATTAATCTTAGACCTAATAAGCAGAGTTTAGGACCAAGATTAGGAACCGAAGATGATGCTGAAATCACTTTCAAGTGGATTCGAGATCCTATCATTATTTTATCATGTGGGGTATCGGGTGGAAAAATAATCAGAAAAAAGGAAAATGGAGAAACTAATCGGAAGCGAGATTTTAGGACTTATACATTGTGGTGAATATTCAATTGAACTTAGAAAAGGTGGGGAAATTTTAATATGGTCTAAAGGTTAGAATTCAAGAAAGCGAAAAGTCCATATTTGAAGTCCAATATGACGGAAGGTTTAGTTATTAAAAAACTGACCGTACGCTGATTGAAAATATCGGTTAAAAGTCAGGGCGGTAAATAAATAGAAGGAGCATAGTAGTTGAAGTTGATAATTAGGTGAGGCTTGGGAGTGGGAAAGTGTTCTGGTTAAAGGAATATGGGAAAGGCTTACAACATTTACTAATAACATGTGTAATTGCATTATAAGAATACTTATGTATTTGACTTTTTTCCCTGGAGTTATGATGGGCACCGTTTCTCCAACAAAGCACTAGCAATCTCCAGCTGAACTGATTAGCACGTATGGTTCATGTAGCTTAGCGGGGAAAACCCAATATTTAAGTACGAACAGTGAGAAATGTTTCCCTTGATTATATTTTTACTATAATTAGATTACAGGAAGTTGCACTACAATCCGGCGCACAACTACTGTCACGATACGTAACACTTACTAACTGCAACAAGACTGACGCAATTTGTTCATAACGAACTAGTGTCATGTATGTAAAAGAAAAAAAATGTAGCACATAGTGGATAGAAGAACCCAATAAGAAAAATCTTTAGAAAAGTTGGAGGTAGGGGATGTGCAATGTAATTGCAAGCAAAATGTATAAAGCACTCAATTTCGATGAAGTGGGAATCTAGGGTTCCGGACCGCATTTGTCCAGAAATACAACATCGGTGCATAAAATCGCATAACGAGTGCAATCCAACTATAAATTAAAAGTAGGGGAGGGGCAGCTAATAATCTTCCAAATAGATTATAGGACGTTTATGAGGAAGAGTAATCCAAATGTCTGGTAGTGCATAATAGAGCAATACACGTTCAAGTAAAAGTTACGAATAAACCTTAATTTTCTTTAAATAAGCATGCAAAGCGTCTTAAAAACAAACTGGTTTACCAAAGAAGTAATCCAAATATCTATAAAAAAAGCTACCCACACAATTACGATAAGTAAAAATCCAATTTCAACCCAGATTTTTAATTATATGTTTACATTCTGTATAACATTGCCATAGCGATTGAGTCTATTTTGGTTGGTAATATTTACCCGGCCGCCCAAAAGCATATACCGACTATCGAAGGGCGTTATAGATTATATATATATATATATATATATATATATATATATATATATATATATATATATATATATATATACAATGTGTCCCAAATTCACTTCTCTATAAAGGGATCTCGGCTCCTGTTATACTTACGGCAAAGGTTAAATGGGGAAACTTTTAGAGGAAGCTTAAAGCATTCGATATCCGGTTTCAGATTTACGATCGGTCAATTGGTTTTGAAAATAGCGGCGAAAAACCGAAAATGGTGGATTTCGTTTTTCGCCAGTAAATCCGAAATGGTTAATTTGACAGCTGTCACAATGTGAGATTATTCGGACAATTTTTTAAGACGAATAAGATGGCGTGTATGACATGTCACAATCTGCCTCAACTTTCATTTTTCTTATGGCCGCCTTATTGGATTTTTCGATTTTTGGAAAGAGCGCAATATTTCCAGTTTAGTCATGTCTCACAAGTGCATAAAAGATTAGAGTTTCATCGAAATATCACACTTTCTAAAGTTAGGTCTTATTTATTATTATTAGTAGGACATGATTTATTTGTCAGTAAAATTGGGTTTCATTTTTTCCATATAAGGTGGCTCTGACTTTGACGTTAAATAATTCAAAGTAGTGTTTTCATAAGTAGTACGCTTTTATGTCATTAAAATCATAAACGTGACAAACAAATTGTAAAAGCCTGTTGAAAATGGCCCTATTCAAATGAAGAAAAGGTTGACATGTTAGCGCTTTACTTGCAGTCAAACAGAAACGCCGACATTATCTCAGCGAGGTATTTGGATATGTACCCCGAACGACGGCAACCTCATAAAACCCACTTCAGAAAAATTGTAATTAATTTAATTAACTATGGGGCCTTCGAACAACCTAAAAGCGGATACAATATTGATAATGAAAATCGCGACAGAAACATTTTACAAGCTGTCAACGAAAACCCCAGTGCATCGGTAAGAACGGTAGAATGGGAAATTCGTGTGTCAAAATCAACGCTACAAACAGTGTTAAAAAAGAATAGCTACTATCCATACAAACCCACAATAGTTCAAGGACTTAAGGAAACTGATTTTCCAAGACGAATGCGCTTCTGCGAGTGGTATACTAGAATATGTAATGAAAATCCCGATTTTGTTAATCATGTCTTGTGGTCTGATGAGAGTAGGTTTACGAATTGTGGAGTTTTTAATAAGCACAACATTCATCATAGGGTTGTAGAAAACCCTCACGAAGTGGCAGAGATACGTCTACAGACCAGATTTGGAAGTAACGTTTGGTGTGAGATTATTGGTAATTTAATCTAACTTACCTACTTTAATTGGGCACCTATGTATTATAAATTATTAATCATTGCAAGAAATTGACCTATGGGACCATTTTTGTTTGACTATAACTTAAACGGACAGAGGTACCTAGAGCTTTTGCGAAATCAGGTTGTGCCGGCTTTACGAGCTACTCTCACCGAAGATGAGTTCAGAAGAACCTGGTTTCAACAGGATGGATGTCCGGCACACAACACCATTCAAGTCAGGAACTTCTTAAGGGAGCAGTTTGATGAAAGAATTATTGTATTAAATGGTCCAATATCTTGGCCTCCTAGATCCCCTGACCTTTCGCCCTTGGATTTCTACCTCTGGGGTCACACAAACAATGAGGTCTACGAGTTTGATCCTCCTGCGACCATAGAAATCCTGAGACAGAGAGTTTTGGATATATTTAGAAATAGTGTTAACGGAAATACACTTGCTAGGGTTGTACGAAAAACAGTCACCAATTGTCAAAAATGTCTCGATGTAAATGGACGTCATTTTGTAAATTAATTGTAATTGTACTTTTATTGTAGGTTGTTCAAAGGTTCTAGTATTAATTAAATTAATGACGATTTTTCTGGCTTTATTTTCAACACACTCATAGCTGGGAATTTGTCCCAAAACATCTGTCTTGTTGAGAGGTCGTTATTTAATTTCATTTTTTATTGAAATTTCAAAGAATTTTATACATTATTTATTAATGTTATTTTGCGACAAATAAATCATGGCCTACTAATAATAAATAAGACCTAACTTTGGAAAGTGTGATATTTCGATGACACTCTAATCTTTTATGCAGTTGTGAGACATCAATAAACTGGAAATATTGTGCTCTTTCGAAAAATCGAAAAATCCAATATGGCTGCAATAAGAAAAATGAAAGTTGAGGCAGATTGTGGGATAACAAAAGATGATTGTGACATGTCATAAACGCCATCTTATTCGTCTCAAAAAAGTGTCCGGATAATCTCACATTGTGACAGCTGTCAAATTAACCATTTCGAATTTACTGGCGAAAATCGAAATACACCATTTTCGGTTTTTCGCCGATATTTTCAAAACCAATTGACCGATCGTAAATCTGAAACCGGATGTCGAATGCTCTAAGTTTCCTCTAAAATTTTCTCTATTTAACCTTTGCCGTAAGTATAACAGAAGCCGAGATCCCTGTACAGAGAAGCGAATTTGGGACACGTGTATATATATATATATATATATATATATATAGATAATTCGAATGTTTTTGATCGTAAGTAAATAAAGGGAGCTTGAGGTGGTTAGCATGGTTGTCCTTGTTGGTTCGTCGTGAGACGTTGATCTAGTGTAACCCGTGGAATTTGTTATGGATATTTTACTGCTACACAATAAAATTGTTGAACGGTTGTTTGTGTTTAACTACGAGCCGAATTGGGGATTGATAGTACAATTTGTTATTTGGGTTTAAAGTATTTGTATGGGGAGTATTGAAATTTATGAATTTACGCTTGGTCCACTAAATAGTAAGAAAATTGTGACAGTAGCTTGGTGCGAAATAGGCAGGAAATCTTGCCTTTTAAGAGTTAAGGATGAATGTAAAAATGTACCTATCTAGAGCTTTACAAGTTAATTATTTTCAATAGCCGTTTATTGAAACAAACAACATGAGTCGGCGTACAGAAGCTTTTGATAGTGGTAGCTTTGAATAGAAACAAATTATGACTAAATTTTATTATTCATATTTTAAGTAAAATGAAGATTATAAGTACACACAACTAGTTATGGACTGTTTCTTAAAATAATTACTCATACAATCTTCAATTAGTATGAAGCTGAAAAATCTGTAGATGTAGCGAAACATTCTACAAAGAACATTTTATTAAATTAATGAATCTTCAGTAAAAAGACAAGGAAGGTTCCTTTTTTGAACTTGTATTTGGTATTATTATGCATGTCTTATATAAAAAGTTTAACCTGTAAAGGAAATACAAATGACCTTGAATCATTAGTACTCTATGAGAATATTATAACAATTACAAATCGAATAACAGGAATGAAGCTGATTGCATTTAGTAAGGATACGAAGCTAGCGTCTTACAGTCACATAAAAAGATTTGATAATAATCGATACTTCATAGGCGGCATAGTATAAATTAGTAATTTTAAAAGAATTTTCCCCAAAATGTCCATAAATTAATCAATTTTCAGGAAGTAGCTATAGCAACAAATAAGCTGGTATTTTCTGAACGTGTTATAAGTACTATTACGCATTTTTATATAAAAAGTATGTCTATAAATAAAACACAAATGAGTTGATATCATCAATACTCTTACAGAATATTATACTAATTGAAAACAGAATAACCGGAATGAAACCGACTGCCTTTAAAAAGGATACGAAGCTAGCATCTTACACTCACATAAAAACATTCGGTAATAATCAATACCATATGGGCGACGTAGCATGAATCAGTAAACTCAGAAATACACTAATACGAATATCAATAGTTCTGAAGAAAAGTGGATATTATTGTACAAGGTGTAGTACAAAGTACGAAAAAAAAGCATTAGGATGATTAACCGCTGTTTGAAAACCACCTTTTCCTAAGAATTTATTTTTAAAACCAACATACCAAAATTACGCCAATTACGATGGCATAACGTTTCACCCGGCTATGGTGAGATGGGCATAGTGCATTCGTGTTTCCCAACAGAGCTTAAACAGCGATAAGGTAAACTTGATTCAAAATTAAAAAGAATCTAAACAAAAATTAGAAAAATTACTTTTTTTATAGATTTCTATATCCTATTTTTGTAATGCCTAAAATTACATAATTTATGAATTTACAAACCCTTTATATTTTCAGGTTTCCGAGTGTCGAACTGTTTATTTTTATCTTGAACGCGGTTTATTCGAGGGTACACGCCTAATGAAGCGTTAATTCATTTCAACAGATACTCATTAAGTATTACAACTTGGGAAAGGTAAACTTTATTCATGATCATAATGTGTAATTAAATATTTTTTTAAGTTCTAAACTAACCAATTTGATATAGTGCTAGAATCTAATAAAAATGATAAGATAGTGAACAAGCAATTTTATGGTATAGGATAGTTTTTCATTACTTTTAAACTTGATAGGAGAGTTTATTGTGATTGAAATGGAAATGGGAGTTCTACTTTACGATAATTGTTTAATTACAAGTAACAGTTTATTTACGAGTACCTACAGTTATATAACTGACAAAGGATTAAAGCATTTTTACGTTTACAAAAAGTTAAACTATCTAAACTCTACCTTTTGATCTCTACAATGACATTTCTAATTCAACACGCGTAGACGCGCCGGTAATTGCTAGTCTGCTGTATTCCCTTCTACTATCGAAAGGGCATTTACAGCAAGCATTTTATTTATTTAGCAAATTAAATTTTCTAACTTTATTGCAGTAACTATAGTAACGGAGGTTGATTTTAATTTTTACTTAATGACACCAAAATAAACCTGTCACATGCTTCTACTACTTGTTTTTAGTTTTGCGCAAATGAAGTCGTGGTAATGTTACCACAAAATTTTAATACATTTCAGGGGTGTTTTAATTGAAATGGTGCTACAGCTTGAAGTAATTGTGTACCCGATACAACGTCACTCTCCGCAAACTACATTCTAAAGTAATCCTGGTGAATAAACTGTGGAATATTCCTTTTTGCAGCCGTCATTATTATTCCTTTATCAGAAGAGGGATTCAACGCTTCACGTTATAGTGGTGAGATCGTAAATGAGCGGTTAGTTTTAATGGTCGTATATGCAAATATCGTTAACATACTTTTGCTTTAATGACTTAAAAAATCCATTTTACGTAACATACCTGCATGAATTTGTCTGGAACATTATAGTGCTTAAAAGTGCGATCCACGTTTATTTCAATGAATGGGATAATTGAATTAGTTAAGAAAAGGATTAATAACTATTTTTTGTATGGAACTGTAACTCACTGAATATGCATATCAATTTAATCTACATCATAATATGTATCATCTTAATATGAACTCAATTGTGTACAACCGACAACGTTGCTTGCTCCTGCAGTTAATACACAGAACAATCGTCCACCTACTGCAATATCCCTGTGGTCAGTCCGGTCGCGTTGCGTTTCCGTATCGAAAACCCTGGAGCTGAGAACAATAGAAGCTAGTTTACTAACACAATACCGCAATTGTAGCAAATAGTAATATGGATTTAATGCAACCCATTTTGAGATTATATTAGTATTCTTAATTGAACGTGTATCTGGTCGTTATCCGACTTTGTCCTTTGCTACCGTTTATATTACATGCTTTGTTTATGTTGAAAAATCTCTATACTTAACGCGGTTACCACTTTTTTTTAGATAAAACGATTATCTGCCTTAAAAAAATTCTAGATTCATTGCATAACCCGAAACTCTCGGATGTTATTACGTTTTTTCAGTTTCCCTCAATTTATGTTTCAGCAAATACAAGGCACAAAAAATGAAACTCGACATTTTTAACTATAGTTGAAATTATGAGAGAATTCCGATATCGGATTAACTTTTTTATTCAAGCACTACAGTAGAACATGCAACGTTGTCGTTTTTATACATGTTATACGACGAAGACGAAAAGAAATTTGCTGTGTATAACCCCGCGGGTGGTGAACTACAACGCACGCTGCACTTGAAAACGTAAGTTCACTAGAAGAAGATGCAAATGTGCATCGGCATGTCCCTACATAAATGGCAACTGGATTTAAAATCATTTACACAACGGTACTTCAAACTTTTTTTACGTATATCGTTTTTAAAATGTTACAACTTAATTAAACTAAATTGAAAGATTTTCATTTATTTAAAATATGAATAAATTCATTGTGATGATATAAACAATTAAGTTCCTAAAGGTACCTGTACAATTGCAAAACAATTTCTGACGAGCCCGAATACCTACATAAAATATTAACATAGAATTTATGTAAAATCATTTTACCATATAAACTTTCAAGTTCGTAAAAGTACCTAAACAATTAAAAACCAATTAGATTTCTAGGGCAATTAAAATTTTTTGAATATTTAGGTATACGATTTGCATAACAACTTTCTTTTTCTTTATCCCAGATATGCCTACTGTACTATAAATAGTGCACCACCAACATGTTCAAATTTGTGCGTCAAGAATGGGTTTAATAGTTGAAAGTCAGTTGGTAATTACGAGTACATGCAGTGGTTGTTCCATGCAGAAAATTGCGTTTGTTTGTGTCCTTGCAGTGGATTTTTAACTTTATGTAATTTTCGAAAATGGCATAATTTAGAATTAGATTTGCAAGGTATGCGATTTACATATACTTGCTGTCAATTAATTTTTATTTTAAGAACGGTAAATACTTAAGAAAATGTTACTACTTAAAGATTATATTTTAAAAATTTAGCAAGCTTTCATGTAAGGGTCATTTTTTGGTTTGATTTTGATTGTAGTAAAAATAGTACAGTGGGCACTTGGGTATCTATAAATTGTAATTTGTTTTAGAAACTTCCCTCTCCACGAAGCTCTTGCTATGCTTGAAGATAGAAGAACTTGTTAAAAAAACAACTTCCATCGCAATTTTTGCCCCACGAATGGTACTGCAAACGTGACTGATGAAGATTCAGGAAGTGAAGATGTTGTTAGCATCAATAATTTACCAGCTGCTCAACCTCAGCCCCCTGCAGAGCTGAATTTTTACACAAATGAAGATGACTTTTCTTCCGATGATGAAATTCCTTTAGCTGAACTAAGAAAGGTTAATTTCACTAACACGAAGAACAGCTCTAAAGCGAGGGATGCTGTAAAAAGGAAAAAACCTACAACTGGGTAAAAGCAGACTTAGTTATAATTTTTTTACCTCCCATAATAACGAGGAAGGTACTAAACCTTTAGAAACCCCCTTAGCACTTTTTTCATGTTTTTTTGACAATGTATTGCCAGAATGAATTGTACAAGAAACAAATCTATGTGTGGAAAAAAAATCGTACTTCTAAAATTGATATATCAGAAATAAAGTGCTTTCTGGGTGTGCTCCTTCTCAGTGGGTATGTTCAAGCACCACGATGTCGCATGTATTGGGAGACAAGAGAGATAGTCAAAATTCTTCGATATCGGAAAAATTTGAATACATCGTTTCCAATTTACACCAGGTTGACAATACAAGTTTATATGTATCTGATAAATTAGCAAAAGGCAGGCATCTCTTCCAACATCTCAATGAAAATTGTTCAGGCAAGGGTGTATTCCAAGAGATACAATCCGTCGATGAAGCCATGATACTCTATTTTGGGCGTTATGGGTGCAAGCCATACATACATGAGAAACAAATACGGCACGGCTACAGATTTTGGGTTGGAGCAACACGTTTGGCGTAAGTTAATTGGTTTGAGCCGTATCAAAGTACCTCAACAAATATAAGTGACAAACAGAAATAATACGGAGTAGGATCAGATGGGGTTTTAGAATATACCGATTCACTGAAGAAGAAATGGCCAGATCAGCAGATCCACATCTTTTTTGATAACTTCTTCTCTATATTGCCCTTATTTAAACTCTTGTCAGAAAAAAAAAACGTTAGTGCTACAGGGGCGTTACGTGGAAATAGAGTTCAAAGATCTCCTCTAATGCATTCTAAAGTAATAAAGATAGAGCAACGTGGCTTCTATGGTTACAAAAGGGTTGATGATCAGTCACTCATTCTGGTGAAGTGGCATGATGACAATGTTGTAACTCTACGCTCTAATGTAGTAGGAGTAAATCCTGTTCATTCTGTGAAGAAATATTCTTAGAAAGAAAAGAAAAGAATCCAGGTAAAGTATAAAATTTTGTGCAAGTTGTTAAAAATATCCTATCAAAATATATGCTAAGTAGGTACCTCAGCCTCACATTGTCAAGCTATACAATGCAAATATGGGTGTTGTGAACATATGCGACTAGAATATTAGTTAATATAGAAATTCGACCCGCGGGAAGCAATGGTACTTTCCACTTATTGCACACTGTGTCGACATGAGCGTACATAATGCTTGGCAATTGAACCGACAACAAGTAGGAGAACTCGATCAACTAGAATTTCGAAGAAGCATTGCTGTAACCCTTTTAACCCAAAATAAAAAGGGACATTCATTTTCAAAAAATAGAACTGAAATAAGATACGATCGCATGGATCAGTTCGTAATTCCTCAAGATAAACAAACAAGATGCGCTTTTTGCCATGAAAGGGCCAAAACAAGGTGTCAAAAATGCGATAAAGGGTTACATGGGAAATGTTTTGTGCAATATCATACCAACATTTAAGTTTTTTTTAGAAGTAGTCGTAGTATAGTGAATAGTTCTACAAATGCCCGCTGTATTATATATAGTATGGCCAGTTTCTTGTATTCTTTGACAATATAAGTTTTTGTGACCATGGATCTTATCTCTTTATAACCCAAAATAACATTTCCTAAAATATAAGCGACATACATAAAGCCAAAATTGTATGGGCATATCTGGGTTAAATTCATGCAATTAGTAGTTAAGACTAGTACAAACTAAAAAATAAATTTTCTTTAGTTGAGTGTAAGTTATAATATGTTTAGGTCATTTTTGTGTTTGAATAAAATTTAAAATGTCCGGAAAGTTTTTTAACGAAGAGAAGAGATATTATATCATGTACGCCATAAAGGAACATGTCACAATGCAAGCAGTTAAAAAATATATTGCCTAATAAAGGATTATTGGAAGCATAATGAAATATTGTATACTGTTAGATGTTATGGTGGAACCGTTGATAATCTCTGTCAGTTGGAGAGATATAGAAGGAAGTGTTTGGAATTGTGACAGTGATTAGGGAATCTGCTGATTTTTTTATGTAAAATTATAGTTAAAAAGTTATTCTGAAATTTAAGTTTTTGAATTTTGTGAAGTAAAGTTCGTCTTTTTTCTGTGTAAAATTGAAATTTAAAACGATTTTCGAAACCAAAAAAAAACCTTCGAATTTTTGTGTACAATTATAGTTAAAAGTTACAAAAATAACTGAAAATAATAATTGTCAATTTGTAAAAAATATTTAAAATTTATGGTTCTCGTTGCAGGTTACAAATTAAGGTGAACCATAAGCAATTAGATAGAAAAAAGATTTTATATAAATTCTGTATTAACGTTTTATGTAGGTATTGGGGCTCATCAGAAATTGTTCTTTAATTGTTTAGGTACTTTTAGGAACTGAATTGCTTATATCACAATGAAATTTCTTTTAGTTAATTTTGTAACATTTTTAAAACCATATAAGTAAAAAGAATTTAAGTACCGCTGTGTACATGATTTTAAGTCGATATTTGCCATTTATGTAAAGACACGCCGATGCACATTTTCATCTTCTTCTAACGCGTGTACTTAAATTGAATCTACGTTTTAGCATACAGTGTAGGTTTCACCACCCGCGGGGTACACAACAAACTTCTTTCCGCCTTTGTCAGATAACATGTGTAAAAACGACAAAGTTGAATGATTGACCGTAGATCTCGAATAAACGCGCAAATCCGAAATCGGAGCTCTATCCAATATTGCATAATTCGGAATACTATTTATGCGTATCTTAGTATAACACTAATACACTTATAAACTAAAACAGCTATGTATAAGGGACTCGCTTGGAACGTTTTTAAATATAATCAATTGTAATTGAGTAACGGTCTGTCGGTTCTAGGGGTCGATGCGCATTGAAACTGTCTTAGACGCCACCCAAAGGTGTACCGCCGTCGATATTGTCTGTAAACCAATTCTGAACCCATAAGGTTTCCAATCACAATACTGCTGGTCCCTTATTGGTGGATAACTTCTGGGTTTGAACGGTTACCAAGTTAGACAAAGGTCACAATTTCGCTTTTTGCAAATACGGGTTTGATTGATGATGAATAATGAATGATTTGTAATAAATACAAGCTCTCTTTAGTTTAATTAAGCTTTTGCGTTCAAAATCCAAATGTGCAGCTTTTTCAATAGCAATCAATTTTCATTGCAAATTAAATTACTTTCAAAATTACTTGTTGATCAAGTATCTACTAAAGCGAATTTAATTATGTAATTAAAACTATTATTTTACTCAATAATTTACAGGGTGGTACGGTTTCACACAAGTATAAACGCAATAAAGGTAGCGGAATGCTTGGACAGCCTACCGATCTAACTCGGATACATTAGTGGTGGCACGTTTTGAAAATTCCATTTATCCCTGCGTTCGGGCGCCAGCGTCGGAATTTGTTTTAATTTTAAAAAACTAATTACTAACTTTTTAATTACCTCAACACGCCAAAACTATTGCTTATCGCAAACCAGAGGGATTGGTATAAAAATTACCACAGTATAAATAAAAAATAATTGTTTGCACAACTGCTTAATTGCTAACTACGTTTGATTCCGTCAAATCAGAACTCAAGATTACCGAAGCTAATTTATTACAAGTTTTTCTACATACATAAAGACAAAATTTGCATCGATTGGGGCTTAAATCTCGACGGCCCAGATGGTTACTGCTGTACTCTAGCAAAGTACAGGTAGTAGATTCAAATCCTACTCGAGGTAAACTATTTATTTATGTATTTAATAAAATTGATAATAATTTTTGATTACCGAAGCTAATTGTTTACTTTTTCACGTGTTAGCGTGTGAATATAATTTTTAAAGTATATTGTATTTTATACAGTAACGAGTAGATTAACAGTAAATTGTTATATTATATATATATATATATATATATATATATATATATATATATATATATATATAGTGTGGCGCGAAGAGTTGTGATTAAAAGTAATGGCAGATACAGTTATGTTAAAAATCTGAAATTACGAAGCTGTAGGTTTTGGATGACGCTGAGTTCAAATATAATATTGTCCTGAATGTGGCACTTCCGGTTATACCGGAAGTAGACGTCAACGTTGTTATTTTAAGTGGAACCTAATATTTTTTATTTTATTTTCGAATTCTAGATAAAATTTGTGCACAATATCCGATACCACAAATGAAGTATTTTCGAGATATTTCAATTTTTTTTTAAATTTTGAAAAAATCCTAGTCCACATTGAAAAACGATATCTCCATTAATAACGAAGCTAATTACGTGAAATTGTAACCAATAAACAACATGCGCTTGCCCGATAACTACATATATCCATCTCATTGATATTTCATACAGGGTGTTTTAAACTTAGCCGCCAACATGCACAATTTAAATCATTTATAAGTTGCTTATTTTAAATAGAACACCCTGTATTTTATTACGTTTTCCGCTGTATTATTTTAAGCCAATTCGTTTGGTATCAGTATTCCCTATACCTAAATCCAACCACTTTTGAGATATTTCATTATCTTAGTTAAAACATAACAACACTTAATTATTTCAACATTAGCAAAGGGTAAGCCACGTTTTGTATTTTTGACTCAATTCCAGAAGTGTTTTTGTTTCCTTCAAAATCATTCTGCATTCTCTCTCTTTCCACAGCCATCAGTTCCTCTTTACTTATTGTCACCGCCTGCTTCGCTTCTTTGTTTCTTAATCTGTACACTTCATAGAATCGCTTTTTCTCAGTTTCAGCGTGTCTTTTATTTGTTCGTTCCACACTATTTCATTCACATTCAACTCTTTATCTGCGTATTCTCGCACCACTGTCCACTAATTTGTCTGTCCTAATTCTGGACGTTCGCACTACGTTTTATTTCCTTTTCCAGACCCACTTTCTCCCTAAACATTCTCTCGATATAACCAAAGCGTGGTCTGATACACACTCCGATCCGCGCATTACTATTGTGTCTTTCACCAGGTTTCTAAGCCGTTCATCATACTCTATCATGTCTATCATACTTTTAGATTAACCTCTTTGCCATGTATACGTATAATTATATTTTTGACCTAGAAACGAAGACTAAAATGCATAATTACATTCTCACCAGATAAATTATTAGAAACTGTTATTTATTATTGCATCATCTAATTTTACTGAAAAGTTAATCATTCGATTAGCTCTAAGTTGTTTATTATTATATTTTAAGTATACTTGATTATTCTATTTTAATAACTAGTGATAAAGAATGCTTTGAAATCCGATGTAAACATCAGAACTATCAGATTTGGTATTAACAAGTAAAAACTTCATATTGATGTTTTATTAGTGATATCTCCATAAAATATTAACCCAATTTTGTGAGTTAATACAATTATATGCACATTTTTATGTTTAAACCACGTATTGGATACAAACAGGTTTCTCTACACACCGATGTTCACAAGGCGTTCACCATTCTCATTGACTCTTTGATCTCCGAACTTTCCTAGAACGCGTTCACTATGTTCTCTGTGTACACCCACCCATCCTTCCATATCCCCCACCATCATCACTCTTTCGTTTGGCTTACATACGTTCAACACGTTCGCTACTTCATTCCAGAAGTTCTCACGCTCCTGATCTCTTTCTCCATTCACCGTTCTATAGCATGCAATAAGACATTTTTTTCGAATCTCCACTTTCATCCTAACCCACGTTACCCGGGGAGATACCAATTCGTACTGTGTAACACATATTTTCGTTCTTTCACTCATGATCACTCCAACTCCTTTTGCGCCATGCACTTCAGTCTTAACTCCTGACCATAGTGCTAGGTTACCAACCTCCATCTCCACAGCATCCTTTCCTTTGGACCTTGTCTCCGATACACACAGTATATCAAGGTGTATTTAATAAATTACATTCTCAATTTGAAATTCTTTACCATGTATACTTCTAACATTCCACCTACTTACTCGCCACTCATTCCTTGAACAGTCGTCAGCAGCGGGGCTTGTCTGTTTCGACCATGACCACCACTTGTAGCCAGGTCGAGCCGAGGTAATTTTATGGCTATCTTGAGTAATACCTTAACGAGCAGACCGGTTACTGGCCAAATCGTGCCCCGGACGATGTAACATTCCCTACTAACGGTATAGTCCTACTACCGGACAGTTATTTGTCTACTGCCTCGACACGTGGGGAAGTCAGAAGTAGAAATATAGACAGAGACAAGAAATACATAAATAATAGAGTGTATGTTTACTGTATGGATATCTAAATGTACATATATTCATATACATTTATTATTTACATACCCTTCAATCACATCACGTTTCAACCAGATTGCTCCTTACGCGATTCCTGGCCCTCGCCCCTGTCACCGGTTGCTGTTATTTATTTGCCACCAAATGACTCAATTATTTTTAATTTAGCATTACGAGTTATAATTATTTCTTTCTTTTTTATTTAATTTAATATTTATTTATCAAATCTGTTTTATTATTGTCGAGAACTGACAACTTAAACGTTTCCATCCTCTACGTTTCTTTTCTTTATTCAATTGAAGGGTAACAACAAATAACGATAATGGTCCCGTTATCTCTTTCGACATTAATTGTTTACTTTTAGGATTCATTAATAACAAAATAAGATCAAACATAGTAACAAAGACAAAAGTTAGCTTAAAGTTTGAATTTGTAGACAAGGAAAGATATTATATAAGACTATGCAACACACTGTTATAATTAAACTTAGAATCATATATAGTACCAAAATCAAAAATTGGATCATCCTTAAAACTTGAAAACAAAGAGAAACAAGTGTTCAAAAACTTACCACTTAATACGCATTTGCCCTGTATATTCACAGTGTGCTTTTATTTATCAAAATTCTGCTGTTTAGATTATTATTATTTTTGTTTTTTAGTAATATTCAACCCGATAGTACCTATTCAGCAACTTTCCACTTGTGTTTAGTTTAGATTATTCCCTAACGTGACTTGCTATCATTTATTTGATAAAAGAAGTTATTTAATCACTTTCATTTAGAATTTCGATTACAAATTAGAGTCAGTTATTTGTTTATTTGCATTTTTTTTACTTTGGATTACGGATTGGATCTAATTACTTATTTTCATCATTTAAGCTAACAAAAAAGTTCCCATGACAATGCTTACTCATCGATTTCTGTTAGAAAGGGGCTCATTACAACGATGAATAAAATAAGTTATTTTTTATTAGTTCTCTATAATTCATTGTTACTGTAAAGATTTTTACCTGTTTCAGTTCAATCCCTAGACAAGAGGGTGGTATTTATTTACGCTTTAATTTTACTTTACAATTTTACCGGTTTTAACAATCACATCTAGCATGGGTTTAAAAGAACCGTACCTCTTCGTACATATTGGGTACTACTGCAATCCTAAATGTTATTTTGGGCATGTGTTAGGGTGAGGGGAGGTGTGAGTGGATACTTTAATTTTGAGCAAGGAGTGCGACAAGGCTGTGTGATGTCACTGTGGTTGTTGAATGTATAAATGGATAAATGTGTTAGACAAGCATGTACCGATACAAATGGTATAATAGTTGGTGACGTAAATGTACGACTTCTGGTGTATGCAGGTGACCCAGTCTTATTAGGTGACAGTGCGCATAAGATACAAACCGCTCTGAGGAAAATTGATAGTCTCTGAGAGCATGGACCTAAAGGTAAACGTGAGCAAAACTAGGATTGTGGTGTTCAATGGGAAGGTGGAAAGGAGAGTAGAGTATTTACCCTACAACACGAAATTGTGGAGCAAGTGGACGAGCTGGTGTATGATGCTTACTGCAGATGGTACAATGGAGAGCTAGATTGGACGAAGGGTCAATGCTGGAAGGAAAGTGACTGGAAGTATGTGGACGATAATGAGAAACGAAGCATGGGTCTAGCTGTGAAACGAGCAATCTATAATGGCGTGTTTTCCCATCAGTACTGTATGGAAGTGAGACATAGGTATGTCAAAAAACACGAAAGAAAATAAATGCCGTGTGGTCAATGCATGTGGTAAAACGAGAAGGGCCAAGATAAAGAATGAATGTATAATGAAGAATTGAAGGAAAACGATTATGGATACATATAAAACTAGTTCATTAGGTTGGTTTGGTCATATTGAGGAATGAACAACGCAAGATTAACGAAGAAAATATATGTGGGTGAGGTTAAAGGAAAGGCTGGGCCTGGTAGACCGGGTAAAACTTGCCTGAATGTGGTAGAATCTATGATAAGGAAAGATACATAAGGAGTTTTAAAATAAAAGGGCATGTCAGAGCCAATGTGTGAACCTTGCGGAAGCTAGGAGGTATGCGGAAATAGGAAAGCATGGAGAAAGATTGTGAATGAAAAATAAATAAGAGGCAGGGATTGTTTTACCTACCCGCAAGAGATTGGCGTGAAGGTTGTTAAGATAAAGGAAGGCTACCACCATGAGGTATTCAAAATAAGTGTTTAGTACCTTTATTTAAAAAAGTAAAGTAAGTGATTAAATAACTGCTGATCTAGTGGAAAGAGGAAGAGAAGACGATATTTACGCCAATTTACGCTATGTAAATATGTCCCTAAATTAGAAGAAATATAAAAAAATTGTTGAGAATCGTACCCATGCTTATGTGACTTCTTGTGTTGGTAATTAGTTAAAGAACCACCTCTCAAAATTAGTACATTGATATATAGAGCACGCCGTATAGAATATAACTAACGATATAAATTACTTAATTAGTATGGATGGTGTATATCTTAATAATTTTGCTAATTGATTATCGACTAATTATAGTCGTCGTAATCCAAATTTTGCGTATTTGAATGCTGCTGTATGCCTATTTCTAACTTGAATTAATATAAAATACTTTCTCGTAACTTTTCCATTCTGGATATACATTATAACATTAAAAACGGTATCATTCGTCATACTTTTAATTGGGAAATAATGAGAGAAGGTCGGTATTCACATTTAACGTTGCGATCTTTTAAATATTTTAAGTTTGTTCATGATGAAAACAACTTTATTTCAAACACAGGAGATATTTAAAACTATATTTTTCTCTATTTGTTACATAAGATTTTACGGGTTAATTATCTGTATTTCCTTATTACCTGAGAGTAAATGTATTAATTAGTTTATTAGTTGATTTCGGATTAATTATTTTAAATAGATAATTTTATCTCCATATTCCACATGCATGCATTATCTTAATATTTAAATAACGAAATGTTTGCAGGTTTCTCATACAGTGAGTTTAACCAAACGCAATTTATACGAAGTATTGGACGGTTTTACCATTAATGCTATCAATTTTATGCTAATTACGGCTACTTTAGCAGCAAAAAAAAACTAGCCTGAATAAGTTATTTGCGTAGTGTTCGATTATTGATTTAAATGGTGCTTTTATAAATCCTGTACAACGTCGTATGGAGTTTCATGTTGTACAGTTAATCAAATTGCGATGTGCTCTTATGAATAACTAAAATATTATTTTCTGTAACTTATTTATAACCCTTTGAGATTGCTTTAAATCGTACTGATATTTTCTTTTAATTTCAGGTGAGAGTGTTATGTGACCATTAACGGGTTATCCAAATTCTACACATTTTAAAGGATGTTGGGTTAGAATATTAACTTTCGCCAGTTGACAATTCTTTATTATAGCACACCAGAGGACATAAAAAAATTCAATGCTGAATTGGGACCTTAAGTCGTTTGTTACAATTCTGCCAAACGGCAGTTTTACTAACCAGACTTTGTAATAGTCTTCGAGACCCTTATATTTGTTTTTAAAGGAATTAAGAATAAAAATTTAATGGTATTTCAGCATTTTAAATCACTATCATATGTATATATATATATATATATATATATATATATATATATATATATATATATATATATATATATATATATATATATATATATATATATATATTTTATTAGTTCTCTATAATTCATTGTTACTGTAAAGATTTTTACCTGTTTCAGTTCAATCCCTAGACAAGAGGGTGGTATTTATTTACGCTTTAATTTTACTTTACAATTTTACCGGTTTTAACAATCACATCTAGCATGGGTTTAAAAGAACCGTACCTCTTCGTACATATTGGGTACTACTGCAATCCTAAATGTTATTTTGGGCATGTGTTAGGGTGAGGGGAGGTGTGAGTGAATACTTTAATTTTGAGCAAGGAGTGCGACAAGGCTGTGTGATGTCACTGTGGTTGTTGAATGTATAAATGGATAAATGTGTTAGACAAGCATGTACCGATACAAATGGTATAATAGTTGGTGACGTAAATGTACGACTTCTGGTGTATGCAGGTGACACAGTCTTATTAGGTGACAGTGCGCATAAGATACAAACCGCTCTGAGGAAAATTGATAGTCTCTGAGAGCATGGACCTAAAGGTAAACGTGAGCAAAACTAGGATTGTGGTGTTCAATGGGGAAGGTGGAAAGGAGAGTAGAGTATTTACCCTACAACACGAAATTGTGGAGCAAGTGGACGAGCTGGTGTATCTGGGTAGAATGCTTACTGCAGATGGTACAATGGAGAGCTAGATTGGACGAAGGGTCAATGCTGGAAGGAAAGTGACTGGAAGTATGTGGACGATAATGAGAAACGAAAGCATGGGTCTAGCTGCGAAACGAGCAATCTATAATGGCGTGTTTTTCCCATCAGTACTGTATGGAAGTGAGACATAGGTATGTCAAAAAAAACACGAAAGAAAAATAAATGCCGTGGGTATGCATGTGGTAAAACGAGAAGGGCCAGGATAAAGAATGAATGTATAATGAAGGAGTGAAGGAAAATTCGATTATGGATACATATAAAACTAGTTCATTAGGTTGGTTTGGTCATATTGAGGGAATGAACAACGCAAGATTAACGAAGAAAATATATGTGGGTGAGGTTAAAGGAAAGGCTGGGCCTGGTAGACCGGGTAAAACTTGCCTGAATGTGGTAGAATGTATGATAAGGGAAAGATACATAAGGAGTTTTAAAAATAAAAGGGCATGTCAGAGCCAATGTGTGAACCTTGCGGAAGCTAGCGAGGTATGCGGAAATAGGAAAGCATGGAGAAAGGTTGTGAATGAAAAATAAATAAGAGGCAGGGATTGTTTTACCTACCCCGCAAGAGATTGGCGTGAAGGTTAAGTTAAGATAAGCGAAGGCTACCACCATGAGGTATTCAAAATAAGTGTTTAGTACCTTTATTTAAAAAAGTAAAGTAAGTGACTTAAATAACTGCTGATCTAGTGGAAAGAGGAAGAGAAAGACGATATTTACGCCAATTTACGCTATGTAAATATGTCCCTAAATTAGAAGAAATATAAGAAAATTGTTGAGAATCGTACCCATGTTTATGTGACTTCTTGTGTTGGTAATTAGTTAAAGAACCACCTCTGAAAATTAGTACATTGATATATAGAGCACGCCGTATAGAATATAACTAACGATATAAATTACTTAATTAGTATGGATGGTGTATATCTTAATAATTTTGCTAATTGATTATCGACTAATTATAGTCGTCGTAATCCAAATTTTGCGTATTTGAATGCTGCTGTATGCCTATTTCTAACTTGAATTAATATAAAATACTTTCTCGTAACTTTTCCATTCTGGATATACATTATAACATTAAAAACGGTATCATTCGTCATACTTTTAATTGGGAAATAATGAGAGAAGGTCGGTATTCACATTTAACGTTGCGATCTTTTAAATATTTTAAGTTTATTCATGATGAAAACAACTTTATTTCAAACACAGGAGATATTTAAAACTATACTTCTTTCTCTATTCGTTACATAAGATTTTACGGGTTAATGATCTGTATTTCCCTTATTACCTGAGAGTAAATGTATTAATTAGTTTATTAGTTGATTTCGGATTAATTATTTTTAAATAGATAATTTTATCTCCATATTCCACATGCATACATTTATACATGCATGCATGTCTTAATAGTAAATGCGAAATGTTTGCAGGTTTCTCATACAGTGCGTTTAACCAAACGCAATTTATACGAAGTATTGGACGGTTTTTACCATTAATGCTATCAATTTTACGCTAATTAGCGGCTACTTTAACAGCAAAAAAAAAACTAGCCTGAATAAGTTAGTTGCGTAGTGTTCGATTATTGATTTAAATGGTGCTTTTATAAATCCTGTACAACGTCGTATGGAGTTTCATGTTGTACAGTTAATAAAATTGCGATGTGCTCTTATGAGTAACTAAAATATTATTTTCCGTAACTTATTTATAACCCTTTGAGATTGCTTTAAATCGTACTGATATTTTCTTTTTAATTTCAGGTGAGAGTGTTATGTGACCATTTACGGGTTATCCAAATTCTACACATTTTAAAGGATGTTGGGTTAGAATATTAACTTTCGCCAGTTGACAATTCTTTATTATAGCACACCAGAGGACATAAAAAAATTCAATGCTGAATTGGGACCTTAAGTCGTTTGTTACAATTCTGCCAAACGGCAGTTTTTACTAACCAGACTTTGTAATAGTCTTCGAGACCCTTATATTTGTTTTTAAAGGGAATTAAGAATAAAAATTTAATGGTATTTCAACATTTTAAATCACTATCATATGTATGTATATATATATATATATATATATATATATATATATATATATATATATATATATATATATATATATATATATATATATATATATATATATATATATATATATATATATATAGGTGAGCAACTTTTGTGACAAAGTCCGTTATATCTGTTATTGGTAGGAGGTACCTGTAAGTTTCACATTTTAAAATTAGTTACAAATATACAGGGTCTTCCATAACACTACGGCATCAAAGATATTTTTTTTAACTGAAACACCCTGTATTTTATTTTAAATTAAAAATCCGCTTCACTTCCTCGTTACAAGAATGCAAAGTTGTGTGTTATACAGGGTATTTAAAAAGTTATGGCCAAATTACAATGAAAATAGAAACAAGTTCAACGCCCTGTACAATTTAAAAGGGGTACAAGAGCAATGATCTGTTGGAGCCATAGTTTTTAAATGATTGTCAAAATTCATAAAAACGATTGATTTTGCAAATGCTCTTTAAATCTAATACAGGGTAAGTCAAAACCCAAATTCATTATTTGCTCAGTATTTTTAAATGCATCACCCTGTATTTTATATTACCATCATAAACTACAGTCAATTTAGTTTAATTTATCATAAGTATTTCCTATACCTAAACTTAGTTTTGCAGATATTTTAAATTGTATTGGAAAAAGGGTTATTTCATGTATTAGATTTATTATTTTTATTTACTTTACTATTTACAAATATCTTAAAGTAACACACAAAAAACAATTTAAAAAAACATTAAATAAAGAAATTGTTATTTTTATTGTAGAAGTTGTTCGAAATGAGCTCCTACATCATTAAAATCAAGGTTGCTATGAAGGTATGTGTCAAAAATTGACAATTCAGTTTTAAATCAAACTGTTTTGACATTGTCTTGAATTTTGATTATTTTACAACAGTCAGCAATGAATTTTGAAAGGGAAGAACTGGTAGACATGGTGTGGATATTAGGTGAACGTAATTCAATGTAATTCAATCGGAATGGTTCAGTGTTGTATGAGACTACACAAAAAACAAAAACGGTTACAACAGAAGAAACCGAATTAAATGTTTCACTGGTCGTTACTGAGGATCCTGATACAAGAATCCGAAATATTTCAAGAGAGCAAGACATTAGATACGGATCTATTCTGAAAATTCTCACGAGACTCCACATACACCCATACCTCATCCAGGTACATCAAGAACTGACTGGGAATGATTTTGAAAGAATGGTACTTTTTTGTGAATGAGCACAACAACAAATAATTGTACAAAGAAATTTTTTCGATTTTGCTTTATTCGGAGATGAATTCACAAAAAAGGATGTCAATCTTCAACTATTACTCCACAACAAATCCGTGGCCCATAATTACGAAGAGTCAAACAAGGTGGTCCTTAAATGTTTGGGGTGGTGTCTTAGGCAATTATGTAATAGGCCCTTTCTTTTTTGAGGAAACAGTAAACGGAGAGGTTTGTTTAGACTTTTTAGTAAATCATTTACCTATTTTAATTCAAAACGTGCCACTCAACATTACGGAGCTCCTTCTCATCACATCGCACTTATCCAAGGAGAATTGAATGAGCAACTTCCTAACAGATGGATAGGAAGATAAGGACGAATTCATTGGCCAGATAGATAACCAGAATTAAATAAAGTCGACTTCTTCTTCTGGGGCTGTATTAAAGATCTAGTGTACTGTGAACCTCCAACAGCAATTGATAACATGAAGGTCAGAATTAGAAACGCATTCCATAATGTTACGCCACAAATGCTTACAAACGTTAGTAGATCATTCGAAAACGGCCTTCAAGTCTGTGTTGACGTTATGAGAGCTCATTTCGAACACCTTCTACAATAAAAATAACAATTTCTTTATTTAATGTTTTTTTAAATTGTTTTTTGTGTGTTACTTTAAGATATTTTTAAATAGTCAAGCAAATAAAAATAATAAATTTTATTCATGAAATAACCCTTTTTCCAATACAATTTAAAATATCTGCAAAACTATTAAGTTTAGGTATAGGAAATACTTATGATAAATTATACCGAATTGACTGTAGTTTATGATGGTGATATAAAATACAGGGTGATTCGTTTAAAAATACTGAGCAAATAATGAATTTGGTTTTCACCTTGTATTAGATTTAAGATATTAGCAATATCAATAATTTTATGAATTTTGACAATCATTTAAAACTATGGTACAACAGATCATTGACTGATTTTAAATTGTACAGGGCGTTGAAATTGTTTCGATTTTCATTGAAATTTGGTCATAACTTTAAATACCTTTATAAACATAACAACTTGTATTCTTGTAACGAGGAAGGAAGTTTTAAATTTAAAATAAAATACAGGGTGTTTATTAAAAAAACATATCTTTGATACCGTGTTATGGAAGACCCTGTATATTTGTAACAATTTTAAAATTTGAACTACAGTACCTCTATTGTAAATAACTTTTCTGGTATCTCCTATAATAACAGATATAACAGTATTGTCAAAGTATCATATGATATATATATATATATATATATATATATATATATATATATATATATATATATATACAGGGTAGATTAGTGCGACAAAATCCCATATCCCTTTATTTAAAGAGATATAAAAAAATTAAATACAAAGTTGTAAGATATGTTCTGGTGCATATGCCAAAAATATTTTTAATTATACAGGGTAGATCATAAAAGCTTAGAAGTAATTTAAAATTTTTTTTAAATAGAAAACCCTATATATTATTACATATTTAGATTCTGCATACAATTTTAGACACATTTTATGTATAATGTCCTATACCTAAGTCTAACCGTTTTTGAAAAATTTCAAATTTTTTGTCAAAAATGACGCTTGTAGGCCAAAACATGGTGGAAATCTTTTCTAACCGAAGCCTTTATCAATTGGTTATGGTTGGTTTCCCTGGAAATGGGGACCTACTCTAATTGGCTGTATTGATATTTTTGTAATACATTCATACAGGGTGATCAAAAATGGACAATAAAAAGTATATTCAAAAAACCTATAAAGTCATTTTTTTTAATGGAAACCCTATTTTTTTAATTCTATCTTATTTAGCATTAAAAATAAGGGTGACTTTGTATAAGAGTGTATATTCCAAAAAATTGTAGTTTTTGAAATAATGACAATTTAACATTTTTTTATTGTAAAAAGGCTATACGGCTTTCAAGTTTTGTTGTTAGTTGGCTGTGACGGCGGGGCGCAGCGAAACAAAAAATATCGAGCACTTCAGATCGAAATGTTACAATTTATTGAACCCCATATAAATAATTATTATATTAATCGAACTTGAAGTAAAGACAATATTTTTTTGATTCAACAAGTTATGTCCTAATCCTAATCATAAACTTAACACCTCTAATGTAACTAAACCTGTAACTAATTATACAGATAAAAGTACTAGAAACACGTCAAATACGTACTACCTAATAAGTTGTTCGAAATGTCCGCCTCTTTCTTGAATACACAATGCAATACGTCTCTCAAATTCGCTGCTTAAATTTCTACATATTTAAACACTAAAAACAGTTTCTAATGTCTTCCTTTGTTGTAGGCGGTATTTTATAAACCTGCTCTTTGACGTACCCCCATATGCTAAAGTCCATTTTAGTAAGATCTGGGGATCTAGCAGGCCAGACAACAGGCCCTCCCCTCCCAAGCCAACATTCTAGATATCTAGCATTTAAAAAAGTTATTATCGGACCTGTATGATGTACTGGGGCCGCATCATGAAGAAACCACATTTCTTGTTGCGTATCCTGTGGCACTTGACTCAACAAATTAGGTAAATGGCTTTGCAGAAAGTTTAAGTATACTTCCCCTGTTGCTCGTTGATCAAAAACAATATGGGCCAATTACATGATTACCGACAACACCTCCCCAAACATTTAAAGACCATCTAGTTTGAGAAGTATATCTTACAAAATGTGGATTTTCGGTAGAATAGTAATGAAAATTGTGTCGGTTTACACTTCCGTTTCTGTGAAATGTGGCCTCATCTGTAAATAAAATCAAATGAACAAAATTTCTTCGTTGGTTTATTTTGTTTTGAGCCCATTGACAAAATTCCAGTCGTCTTTGATAATCTTCAGGAACCAACTCTTGAAGTAGTTGAATGTGATAGGGGTGCATTTTTTTTAGACTTCAATATCCGCTGTACCGTACATCGTTCAACACCAACCTGCTGAGAAATGGGTCGTTGTCCAATATATGGATTTTCGGTAACTGTTAATAGTACATTTAATTGATTTTCCTCAGTCTGTGCACGTTTTTCCCTCGTATTTTTTTCATATAACACATTGCCAGTTATTTCAAAATGCTCCAAAATCTTTTCAAATGCCCTTCTTTCAGGTTGCCGTCTCTCTGGAAACCGTTGTTGATACAGTGTTCTTGCTAACAGCGTATTCTTAGCACTAGCTCCCAAAACAAAAATTATATCAACCATCTCGGATTGCGAAAAATTCATTATTTACAATTTTAATGCAAGTTTTAAATCAATTTGCTATAAAATACACTAATGCATCACACAAATTATCAACTGACAATAAATAATGACGTTTCTGATGATCTCTATTATTTTTATATGCCACGCCTCGCCGTCACGGCCAACTAACAACAAAACTTGAAAGCCGTATAGCCTTTTTACTATAAGAAAATGTTAAACTGTCATTATTTCAAAAACTAAAATTTTTTGGAGTATACACTCTTATACAAAGTCACCCTTATTTTTAATGCTAAATAAGATAGAAATAAAAAAATAGGGGGTTTCCATTAAAAAAAAAATGACTTTATAGGTTTTTTTGAATCTACTTTTTATTGTCCATTTTAAATCGCCCTGTATGAATGTATTACAAAAATATCAATACAGCCCATTAGAGTAGGTCCCCATTTCCAAGGAAACCAACCATAACTAATTGATAAAGGCTTCGTTTAGAAAAGATTTCCACCTATGTTTTGGCCAGCAAACGTCATTTTTGCAAAAAATTTGAAATATGTCAAAAACGGTTAGACTTAGGTATAGGACATTATACATAAAATGTGTCTAAAATTGTATGTAGAATCTAAATATGTAATAATATATAGGGTTTTCTATTTAAAAAAATATTTAAAATTTCTTCTAAGCTTTTATGATCTACCATGTATAATTAAAAATATTTTTGGAATATGCACCAGAATATATCTTACAACTTTTGTATTTAATTTTTTTTTTTTGTATCTCTTTAAATAAAGGAGATATGGGACTTTGTCACACTAATGCGCCACCCTTTATATATATATATATATATATATATATATATATATATATATATATATATATATATATATATATATATATATATATATATATATATAATTCTTGTAACTCGCTCTTTAGTTAAAACTACTCTGTGCGATGTCGTGATGTTCGAGATTGTTTATGCCTACAGGTTCAAAATCTAGAGTAGCTAAATGAATTTTATTCATAAAAATGACTATTCTGAGATGGCTCTAAACCTAACCCTAACTCGATTACCTCCAATCCTATCGTAACTGCGCCCATCCTTAGTCCCACCATGCATACCTACGTTCTGTGTTTATGTATGCTGGGAATCCATCGGCGTGGCTAAAGTAGCGTGGAAATCTCGAGCAGCCGGCGCTACCCTCCCGGGAGGGAATAAAGCAAAATCATTTTCTTTCCTTCCCTGCTTAATCAGCACTATTACTGTAGCAGTATGTAACGTAGGTACGTACATATGCTTCATCACTTCTTACCGTGTACTTCGTTTGTTAAACTAGGTATTTTATTTTTTCATTATTGCGTTATTTTATGAGCGCGTTTTAGTAGTTTTGGGGTTTAACTAATACACAGTCTATTATTCCATTTAGTATTTCATATTACACATCTTATCTGCCATTCGAAGTATACTGATGTTTAGCTTCTGTTTCAGGTGATGCGTATAATGCCTTGAACTTTACTTGTAGGATTCGGAGAACGTTATCTTCCATTTATTTCTTGTGTTTTCATCTTTTTTTATAAATGCCACTGTTTCGTAGATTAATCACATCTGGAGAACGTTATCTTCCATTTATTTCTTGTGTTTTCATCTTCTTTTATAAATGCCACTGTTTCGTAGATTAATCACATCTGGAGAACGTTATCTTCCATTTATTTCTTGTGTTTTTATCTTCTTTTATAAATGCCACTGTTTCGTAAATTAATCACATGTATCACTTTTAATTTAGTTAAGAGTCTGAATATACAATTACTCATTTTGCATTTTGTTAATATTGTTTAATTTGTTATTGTGTACCTATTCCTTATTTTTTAAACTTTAAGATAACACTGTCTAGAGTTTCTTTATCACCAGTATCTTTCAGCTGACTTTGTGCTATAATAATTTCCAATTTTCTCAGCTCGGTCGGGCTCAAACTTTGGACCTAAAAACATACATGAAACATTTGGGCCTATTCTGAGCGTGATATGTAATATATCGAACACCACAGTTAGCTTTGTTGTGGAACTTTGGACTTTTGGACTTTGGAGTTTGGACTTTCGACTTTGGACTTTGTACTTTGGACTTTTGGACTTTGGACTTTGGACTTTGGACTTTGGACTTTGTACTTTGGACTTTGGACTTTGTACTTTGGACTTTGGACTTTGGACTTTGATTTTGGACTTTTGGACTTTGGACTTTTGGACTTTGGACTTTTGGACTTTGGACTTTGGACTTTGGACTTTGGACTTTGGACTTTTGGACTTTGGACTTTGGACTTTGGACTTTAGACTTTGGACTTTGGACTTTGGACGTTGGAGTATAAACATTGTACTTTTGGAGTTTGGACTTTGGGCTTTGGACTTTGGACTGTTGGACTTTGGACTTTGAACTTTGGACTTTGGACTTTGGACTTTGGACTTTGGACTTTGGACTTTGGACTTTGGACTTTGAACTTTGGACTTTGGACGTTGGACTTTGGACTTTGGACTTTTGGACTTTAGACTTTGGACCATTGGATTTAGGACTTTGGACTTTGGACTTTGAACTTTGGACTTTGGACTTTGAACTTTGGACTTTGGACTTTTGAAGTTCCACTTGTTAGTTTCAAGTGCTCTGGGTGTGGATTGTCTTGCAAAAATGACATTTATATTTCCTTATCTTTTTAAATCTCGTTTTCTAGCTGTCGCAATTTTTCTATTGCAAGTAGTCGCTAATCTTATATACTCTATGCCTTCTCTTTAAACGAGATTCGAAATAATTTCCATCTAAGTTGCTTTTTGTGATGTACTTATAGTATTCTTCATGGCATCGGTCTTCTTCATTGTCTTTTTGTGGGCGACCAACTCCTTCCAATTTCCAATATTGGAACACTTAGCAGCCTTCTATTCTTAGTAAATTGTCTCTTAATTTTTTGACACCACTCAGTATAAATTTTGGCATAATAATCGGGCTTAGAAACTTTCTATTGAACCTGGTGTACCCATTGTTCAATCTGCTAAAACGATTCAGGTTCTACAAACTGTTCGAACACCTATGATGGTAGCATTTCCATTATGTTTTAGGACACAATTGAGTCTGCCTTTGTCCTGTTTACTTGACTGCCAGGGCTGCATTTGGAATGTCGGTTGCTTGTTACCCAGCTCTGAGGCAATGGCGTTAACCCTTTGCTTGAGTATTTTCCACTCCGTGCTAAAAAATGCTTGTGACCTTGGGTCGATTAACACTCTTAGTAACTGTCGATCTTTTCTCTCACTATTGCTGCTGAAAGTAAACAGAATGATTTTCAGTTTCTTCCTTTGCAATTATTTTTGTGCTGCACATGCTTGAGATGTTGCCTGTATTGGTCTTTAAAACTAGCTTATTGATTCGATCCATTATTTCAGTAGAATACGACGTGTATACTTGCCAGTTGCACAGTTCATTGTTGAACAACAGTTTGTATTATAGTTATGCTTCATACCCTTGAAGCATAGATTATTTTCTTATTTCTCTCTTTCACTAAATTTTGGGCAGTTCTCCATAAAATGTTGTAGTTTGCGGTATTGGAAACTGCCTTGATCTATGCTCCCCTAGTTGGGTTTTGGTGAAGTTTGTTCTTTGGTGTTAATACCTGTAGTGATAGAAACCCTCATCTTCAGGAATTTTTTCAGATCTTGTGATTCTGTAATTTGTGTAGGACATTTTAAGGATTGTTAGAACAACCTGTACCATTCTTCACCTAATTCCTTGCATTGATCCCTTATATCATCGGTCCCCAGGTATGTGTACGGTGCCTTAGGGTCAATTTAATAATTCAACCTCCTAGCTTTCAACTTCAGGGAAATCTAAAATATAATTCAGTAGTTTGGACACCATTAGTCTTTTATTGTTATAACGGCTGCTCAACCTTTTCTATGCGGTTTTTTAGACTTCCCGGTTATGTGCAGTTTGCAGCTTGTCCATCCAAGGATTTTTTGAGCTATTGAATCTGGTATTTTTTTATTGATGTGAAGTAACATCCCAAATAAGTCATGAAACCATACGCAATGTTCATACTACCTCCAGTTTACTGGATTGCTTTGTTTGGCAGCGATATTGTTGACCTTCTTCGGTAAAGATTTGTAAGAGGCGTTCCATCTTTCATCTTTTCCGCTTTATCCTACAGTATGCTGCATGACCTGATGTTGACTTGATGTTTGTGGTATTGAAATAACAGTACATTTTTCCTTCTAATTCTCATGGATAGTTCGTTGTTCACTTCTTTTCTTTCGTTTGATACTAGCTTACCTTGTAGAGATTCAAGGCATTTCTTTGTGTCTCTATAGATATGCCTTAATTGGTTCACATTATTATAATCGCAGTCCCGTAGATCCAACGGGACTATTTTGTAATGATTCTGCATTATCTCTGTGTTGAGATCGATGAACTTCTGTTGGAGATCCATAGGGCACCTTTCCGTCCATAGTCTTCATGTGTTCCAATATTTTCTTCATCTGTTGATCTACTGCATTTTTTTTCAGCGAGCGCGAGTTTGAGCTGCATCTTGGCTTCGTCTTTCCTCCGCTTCGGTATGGGAAAATAATTTTCTGACACTGACTTTTGCTGTGGATGTTTGCTGACCTAGGTTTGAAAAAATACATTCACACCAAGTTTGGAATAAGTGTTGACTTGACAAATTTACCTGTGTCGGATTAACTGATACGCTCGTCCATTATTTTTCCAGTTTTTTGTGATAAAACGCGAATACATTGTAGTTGATGGCTTCTTTTCAAAAGAAGTTGGCAGTAACGCAGACCTGGAACGGGGTCCTACACGTTTGTAACTGTACATAAATAATCTCACTTCTTCAACAATTACTTGATGGATTGCATTGCAGACGTCAGTACTCTTAATTATAGGTCATTTTAGTGTCCTCATAGTACTAATTCTTCCACTTTAAATTGAGATATTAAGACTGAAGTGGTTATTTCAATTAATAGATAAATAATGCATCCTTGAATGGGAAAGTAATAATCTAGTTAAATTTGATGCTAACAAAACTCTTCTGATGTTTGCATCAAATCCTAAGCTTGTGTGTTATGATTTTATTTAAATGAATCACGAATTAGCCATCTTCTGCCAGTTACGAAAGCAATCGCTTGTAAAATAGACTTTTTGGGCGTATATAAGCAGTACTTTACCTCTCGATAATTCTTTCTGCTGTATAAGGTTAAAATTCGACCTCATTTAGAATATAATTCTCCTTCTGGGTTAATGCTGTCCATTACGCTCTTGATATCGTTGACGGTATTCAAAACCCATTAGTTTTATAAATGACATGTCCTTAACTTCTGACGTATAGTTGCTAGGACATAGAAAAATCGTTTTAACTGCTGCTATGATACGAATTCGGGCCACCTTTGCTAGGGATACTCGGTTCGCTTATCTACATTACCAATATTCATTATAAATTTCAACCTGTACCAAACGGGCGCAATCCAAATTTCGCTACACGGCATTGTGCAACGATCTTTCTAGTTACTGTTTCCTCATGATATGAAAGAACTAGGTAGCCGTTGATTAGCATCTCTTGGCAGTTCAAAATCCCCCTTGCGATCTTAAACTTTTTGGGTGCTTTAGCACGTTGGCTAAACTTAACATGTTTAAGACCACATTTATTTAAAAAAAGGTACTTAGGTACAGTGATTAATGGCAACGTGATAATAAGATGTCCCATGCGCTCTAAAATGATACATAATACTAACTAAGAGATACCAATGTATTACACTAAATTCAATTATTAAAAGACATAAATGCTAAATGATACTTAAATATACAAAGAAAATTTAACAATAACATTCAAAATTTTAACTCAAGTAACATCAGCGAAACACTGCACATTTCTCCATTTAGTATTACATATGAAACACATCCAAACTTATTAGCACTAGATTATCTACCAAATCCTGCGATTTTACTTCAGTGTTAACTAGCTTGTACAGGGTGAGGTATTACCTTCATTTGTAACCACAAAAGTTATTGAAAAAAACTTGCCATTACGACATCTCGTGTTTTCAGTACCTGTCATACAATCATAACTGTTATTTAGATTGAAGATATGTACCTATAGTAAATTATAAATTACTGACGATCGACGTTAAGTAAGTAACCGAAAACAAAGAGATTAATTAAACTTTCTGCCAAATGTATTTCTTACAAATTGAATACAATAATTATGTTGTTATTGTTTAAAGAGACCTTAAACTTAATAATAGTTTTGCTGTTCAATAGTTGGTGATACATTTTTCTTGAAATAGAAGTGTGTTAAAAATTGATGGTTGCCTGCAGCAACAAGCATCCCTATAGATAGAAAATAGCTAACAAGCAGTTATGAACTGCTTGTTTACAAACTTATACATAAAATGGAAATTGTTAACCTTTCTCTAATAATCTGTGTGTATATGACTATTTCTAACAAATCACTGACACTGCTTTTTAATGTTTAGCCATAAGCAGAAAATCAGCTACGTAAGACATTTACAAAGTTAAATAAAAAAAGTTGTTAAAATTATGAAATAGTCTTTACCTGAAGCGTTTTTGGTAGATTATTTATGAAGTGACGTTTGATTATCGACTCAAAAGCATTGGATATTGATTAAAACACTCCTAATACGTTTTTGAAGGCAAACAAGTCGTTTAATGTAAAGAAAGCATTTTATAGGTAAAAGGCAATACAGAAAGTTCAACATTCCCGAGGGAAACTTAAAGCATTTATTATAGAATCAACAAAAGTGGGCATGTATCCGTAACAGATTTTGATGTGTAATTACTTTTTCCTGTACAGCAAACATTCTTTCTTCTTTCTTAATGAGTTTTTGATGGAAAACGAAGAAGATAAAAGACGAATGACGTTGATGTATAAAAAGGCCACAAATAAGCTTCCGCTTGTAAGCCAACAGATGCATTATTGAAAACATATTTTGTCGTGTTTTCGCATGGCGGGTTCAATCTTATAGCAATCTGGCGTTGATTGCTCTCCATCCCTTTGCGTACCACCCTTAGGGATTTCTGACCAGTTCGCTTATGTTGCTTGACCTAAACATTCATCTATAAGTAGTTTATAGATTGAGGTAGTACATAACATGGATTCTGGTTTTAGAAAGTGTTGCAATTTGAATGAAGTTTTATCTTAATTAACATTTACTATTGAGGGTTTCAGAAAATTACAATAAAAAATAACATTTATCCACAATTCTACTATTTCATACAATAGCGTTCAATCGTAAACTGATGTCCACTTACTTACACTATTTCTATGATAAATTTTCTCTCTACTATTAATTTTATGGTCTGCTTTTTATGAAGGATAAAAATATTGATTTGGATTCATTTAGACTTATCACCCGTTCAACACCTACATTTTGCAATTACTTCCACAAATATGCGTTCTGTCGCTAACACATGCTTTATTGTTTTACACAGAATCTGTTAGCACTGGTTATTATAAAGACATTTTTTCACTGTACTAAGAGCGAACTTAAATAAAAAGCAGATTACAAGCGGTTAAAAACCACTATTAATTAATAGTTAAAGGTAACGCTTTTTGTGGAAGTAAGATTGAACTCTTACGTTAAGTTTTACAAAAAGCACTTGATTAGTTGTCAAGTTTGTTGGTTTTCGTGTGAAAGTTCTGTTATTTGCAATTTTACTTTCTTATACAAAAAGTGTATAGTTGATAAAAACACTAATTCGATCTAGTAAAAGTAAAAAAAGCAATTTAAGCTTTAGGGAAGATTACAAACGTCTAAAAGTTGTTAGTTGGCATTTAAGTTCTTCGAAAGTTCAGCTTTCCGCCAAACTTCCTTCAATAAGCTTAGTTCAGTTTTGTTTATCGATTTCGTTCGTTTCGTGTTACATTTTGTAAAGGGGGTAGACCGGGAATTTGATCCCAGGGTTGCAGCACGCTGTGTATTCAGCTTTGAAATGTGTTTCTTCCTTTATTGTCAGATTTACTGTCTTCGATTCGACCCTAAGGGAGTCCACTGGACGACTCTTGGTAAATACAAACTGAAGTATATACAACATCAAGTGGAATCTTATGGGATCATGCAGTTGAAATATAGTTATTGACTCTGTTTTTTATTGCTCAACGAAGAACTAATATCTGCACAATTTATTTTTAGTATTTTAGTTAAAAATATTGTAACTTTGATCTGTTAAAAATTTGACACATAAAGGATGATAATTGTCTGTTCTTTCGTTTTGAGTAAATTAAATAGCGTTCATACATTTCAAGTTCTTCCTTACATATATGTACTGATAAATTTATTAACGTGCATTAACATATACAGGGTGCCCCTAATGAACGGAATAATGAGTCTGTAGCCGTAACCGTACATTTTATCACAACACTTTCGAAACAAAAGTTGTTTGACGAAATATTGCGCATATTGTGCATATTATATTATAATATTTTGGTTGTCAATCTTGAGATACGACGCCATCGACAGTTTTTTTTAAATCGTAACGTCATAATTTTATTTCACGTTTTTATTCCTTTTTCAATTGTCAAAAAATTTGATACCTTACATATGAAAATTTTTGCATAAAAAATTATTGAAAGTTGGAAAACATAAATTTTATTACCAACGAAACACATTAAAACGCTACTCAAATCAAGTAGGTAACTAACTAAAGTTGAAATTTCTAACACAAACATTTCGTTTTTAACGCAACAAATGCTCAAAATGTACACCCTCAACAGCGGCGAAATGCCCCAATCTGTTAAAGCCACGAATAGAATTTCTCAACCCATTAGGCGGTAATAACTGTGCTTCGTCGATTATTCTTTGTTGTACTGCTTCCAGATTATAGGGTCAGTTTCCGTACACCTTAGGTTTTTAATGACCCCATAAAAAAATCGCACGCTGTAAGCTCCGAAGGCCATTCGACAGCCCTTCGTCTACCTACCCAACGAGTCGGAAATGCTGTTGGATCATCCAATGGGGATTTTTAGCCGACCAGTAACGACAATTATGTATATTTACACTTCCATTTAAATAAAACGTGACCTCGTGCGAAAATAGTACGTTGTCGAAGAAGTTTTAATGATTATTGATGCGTTCCATCATAAGGTAACAAAATTCCACACGTCGGTCATAGTCATCTTCTGGCAGTTCCTGCAGTAAAACCGGTTTGTATGGGTGCAGTTTTCCCCTTTCAGTATACTATGTATGGAATATTCACTTAAGTTGTGGTTTAGAGTTAGCTAATGCGTTGAAATGTGTGGATCTTCTGTGATCTTTAACAATACCCCTACTTTTTTCTATCTCCGTTTGTTGCCACGTCTGATGGACCAGATTGCGGAAGATCCCTGACATGACCTGTTTTCCTAAATTTCTTTACTATTTTGCTAACTACCAATTGCGTTATTGGTACTCGATTTAGATAAACTTCATTAAAAAGTTCACAGATTTCCTGCTGTGTCCTCTTACGGTCTCCATAGCCGACGATTATTAAAATCTGGATTCTCTGCATTTCTGATAAATACACCACAGTGTTGCACTGGCACTATTTTCACCAATACACAGAAATTTAATGGTTATTATCTGAATGTTACCTACTTGGTTTAAGTTGTGTTTTTTTTATGTATTTTTGTTGGTAATAAAATTTATGTTTTTCAACTTTCAATAATTTCCTTCTCAGGAATTTTGACATTTGAAATAGAAATAAAAGCGTGAAACATAATTATGAGGTTACGATGGCGTTATATCTCAAGATTGACAACCAAAATATTTTCTTTGACATATGCACAATGTGCGCATTATTATATATAAACAATTTTTGTCTTCAAAGTTTTGTGACAAAATGTGGGGCTGCAGAACCATTATTCCATACATTTGAGCACCCAGTATAGTATATGGCAATTAACGTGTTCTCTGTGTATAAGTATATAAGGGTTGTTTAACCGACTTCAGCATTTGTTCAGTATCCTTGAACTGTTAATTTTGCCTGTTTAAAGAAGTTGAAACAACTCTCTAATTTGACGAGATAGAAGAACAATATCGCATATACCATTTATGTAATTTCTAGCGTAGATTCCGATGGACTAATCGAAAATGAAATATAGTGCAAGGTTTTTGACTTATTGCATAAAATTATGTCTTTTTTAATTGGGATTCGTATGTTATTCCTTCTCCACTAAAAAGTATGCTTCTGAAGACCTTTCAAAATTAAAATACGATAATATTATATGGCTAAAAGGTTACAAAATAAATACTGAGGTAATCAATATATTTTCAAACCCATGCATGTCTTTACAGTGGGTTCCAAGGATTAGATTCAATTGTTAACTTATTCACAACAAAATAGAATTTGATAGCTATTGTACACAAAAAGACACACATATGCTAAATAAGGAATGGTCGTTGTTGGAGTGCGAGATTAGCCAAAATGTAGTTAACCAAACTTTAATTGCTCTAAATGTTTATAAAAGTGAACAAAAGCCATTGGTATCTTAATCACCTTAATTTTCTCTAAATCACATATAAACAACACAAACAAAGTACATCCACGTACCACAGATTTGTATGATATATGGGTGTATTTTGCTTGTTGCAGGTAATACCACAGATGCAGATTTTTCATATATAAACATGAGAATTATTTTCCACCCATAGTAAAGTTTATAAAACTAATATTGTTATATCTGTAATTCTGTAATCAACGGATTACCAACCACGAATTTAATAAATATGGTTCCAGGTAACTCTAAAATGAAAAGTTTAGAAACAAAGCAAAACAATATTTTTTAACATACCTCTGTTAATTGTGGCCCTAATTATGGCCCGGACCTTATTGATGGGCACATTTTAGCATCTTGTGCTTATACACTTCTTATTGAACTATCATGCATACTTACCACAGTCTTTAGAGAGTGGTTATCAAGTTGACACTATTTACACGGACTGTAATAAAGTGACTCATGCTATATTATGTGCCAAGTTAACTGCTTATGGCTCATTCACAAATTATCAATTGGATAAGCACGTTTTTATCTAACCGAATTCAACGAGTAAAACTGAATAATTATGAATCTAAAGACATTGTCGTGTCATCGGGTGTGCCTCCAGGATCTCATTGTGGTCCCATCTTGTTTTTGATTTTTACAAATGACAATAGTCACTATTTAAAAAAACTGCCAGTATTTACTCCTTGTCGTATTTACGTTTTCGGCTTTCATATATTTATTTGACTTCCTAATCAGTTTTCAGAAACTATTATCATTTACTAAAGAAGGTGCAAATGTTATTCAAACGTATAAATTTGTTGGTATTTTTATATGACTTTTGGCTTTTTTCAATGAATTTTTTGGGATATTCACAAAATGTACTTTGATGCTCCTGTAAAGTACTTGTTTGTATATACAGGGTGTCCATGTAGTACTCCGTCCTTCTGCTGTAGTTTTATATAAAATCTGTCACAAAAATTACTTAGCGATTCGTTAAGGAGGCAAACTGATAATTTAAGGAAATATAAATATACAAGGAGGTCTAAAAAGGCGTGGCAACAAATTGTAAGATTTTTAAAAGAGATACTCTGTGTATTTTACATTGATATTAGATCTATTTACTTATTAATAAGGGTTTTGAGGTTGGTAAGAAGAACATTTTAAACAAATAGTGCTCACTTAAAGCTGAGATTTTTACAAAATGACAAATTGCTGAATCGTGCTCTTTTAGTGCAGCTTTCAGTAAAGTATAATGTTTTAAGTTTGCATACGGATATATATTTAATTGAGTACATGCGTTTTGTACAGGGTGGCCTAAATCAGACACTTTCTTATGAGAAGTCAAACGTTTGACGCTAAGGGGCGTTTCTTTAATTTGATTTCTTTATTAGCCCAAAACTTTATTATTAAAGATTATTTGCTAAAAAATTTCTTACTGAAGTTTATGACCTATAAACGGTTTGTGTAGCTTGTTTTAATACAGGGTGTTTCATAAATTTGCTGCAAGAAAAAAAAATTATCAGAGTTGCTTTTTTTGTGTGTGTAAAGCTACACAAGGAGTCACGAGAGCATATTGTAATAATTATTTTGTTACCTTGATAAATGTTGGCTCGAAATTAAGTTTTCTTTAGAGAAAACATTTCAAACTTTAACTGCTTTTAGTTTATTATCGAATTGAATAATTTACTTTAAAAGTATTATTATTGTTTATCGCATGTTTAGTAACTATTTAATTCTTGTTTTATACACCTAAAGGTTTCGACTTCAATTAAGGTATATTACACTTGTAAGCGTTGGAATCTTAATAATATAATTTGAAACAGCAGTCGTTGATGGAATATAGTTTCAATCTAAACACTGATTGTTACTCCTGTTTTTATTTTAAAATAGGGGGCAGTCAATTAAGGTTTTATGAGCATATCGGACAAAGACAAAATTCGTGCATAAAGATTAACCTATTGTGTATTATGGGCACACTTGCTTATTTTTTTAAATATTCCCGATTCAAAGTTATACTTGTAAAAATCAGTTTAAGATTCATAGGTTTAATTATTTTTCAAATCGGGTATTACTTTTCATCAATTTTGGACTATTGTTACTAATCATACATATCAGCTTATATTTCATGGACATGAAACGAGCAGTTCAGATAGGATTGATAATATTTTGGTCTTGTGTTTTTAAAAAGTACTTAACACACTTGTTTACATTCATAGTACGAAGTAGATGCCTAAAATTCAGAGTTTTATGTACGGAGTAAGCGAATATTGCGATCAACGATTTCACAAGATTAACATTTGAGCTTAAGATGGTTTCCAAAATCATAAATCGTGATGGACATTTATTTCTGACTGTGAGCTTTAGGGTTAGCGTAAGTTGCTTGAAGTAAAATTTAGCCATTTTACGTCTTATCACGACCACGCTCATCATTTCTGTCTTGAGTTGGTCTAGTTTTTCTTCCAGCCCATAGTCACCCTTACTCGGTTTAAAATACACTGAACATATATGTACGTCACTCACATACATGTTAAAGTCCACAAACACAATTGATGTCCGTGGGGGTCCTTAATTACCCCATCACCCTTGTTGGCACCTATTTCCGATATAAGCGCAATGTCCATGATTTTTGTTTTAGCTGTTTGTACTGCTAACACGTACGCCTTTCTGCTATAGTTAATATTAGTTTTCAGAACTCTTACCATCGTGGATTGTTGGAATTTCTTCTATATCGATTTCCGTCGCCCTAGTCCCTACTACCTGTGGTTCTACAAATGATGCAGCATCAGCTGCCTCCGTGTAGATATTCTTGGTTAAAATTCAAGCGTTATTTCTTTCAAACGTTTACATTGGCTTCTAAAAGCTCTGTGGTTTACTCTCGCGCCCTCTGCAGTTTGCTCACGTTTAAAGCAGAATTCACCGTTCTCGCAGTCTTTTATCATATAATCTGCTTTACTGCAGTTAAAGCACTATTTGTTTCTGTCGGTTCCGATAAATTGTATCGTCGTAGAACCTTTCGCCCAGCATCGAAAGCAGAGATCAGGTTCTAGTCGTATTTATCCTTAATTAATTCATCTCACGTGGCTTTGTATGCCGTGACTACTAAAACTATTTGCCCTCGTATTACCTCTCGTAGGTTTTTCACTTTGCATTTGTCCTCCGGGTTCAGTGCCTTGATTCCTTCTAAAACTTCTCTATCTGTTGTAATAAAGTCGAAATCTCTAATTTTTAGGTTGATGTTATTATCTAATGTTACTTCCTCAGCAATGTGTGCTCCAATAACTAGAATATCGCCTTCTCTTGCCTTACTAATGCTATAAGCTTTTACATCCACCCCGGATAAATACATCTGACTTTTTTTAGTACGTTAACTTATGCTGTCTTATGACCAACTTTCACTAAGCTTTGAACCTTTTTTCGTTGAAGTCGCATTCATGTCTCCTTCTGTTGCATGAGAATTTTTACGTTTTCTCCTTCTGACCGTTTGCCGCTGCTTCATTCTGCGCACACTTGCCTCTCTGTTGGTTTTGTCATGTATATTAGTTTTTTCTCTGTTCGTCAGGGTTAGTTCGTTTCCGTTGTCTTTTAGTGCCTCTACTTACCTTATTACTGGCCTTCCTGGTTGCGAGCTATCCTCATTCCTCTCGTTTTCTTCCTTTACAGTTGCCTCTTTAAGGATTGATTTCCGTGTGACCGAAGGAATTTATTGGATTTGATACCACATTGGCGTGCTTATATTGTCAATTAGTAGGGCTAACACAAGTCTCGTCATCCCTTGCTTATACAGGCATGGAAAAAGATTACTGCGGGTCTGACTTATAATAAGCTAGAAAGAAACCCAATAAGCATTATATGAGTGTCAGGGAGACATACCTTTACCGATGATGCCACTTGTACATATTTGCATGTAGGCATAGAATATGAACTACTTAAGTCTCCTTCCATCTAGCTTCAACACTTCTAACCAATCCAAAGCAATTAAGATGATGTGAAAAAGTCAGGTGTTCTTTGAAACTATTAAGTAAATACTTTACACTTAAACATTAAATGACAGTAACTCAACCATCGAAGTTTATTGTAATTACGAATTTATGACATGGTTCGATTACTACTGGTAAAAAGAACCAAGAAGAAACTTACGAGAGCTACAAACAAGAACATTAACATCTACATTGATAGTATAACTTAATTTTAAGGTTTAACTTTAGCATTATAATTATTATTGAAAAACCCACTATTTTAAAAATGAACAGAATACAATTTTTTTCAAAACTCTACTTTATAAGATTTTCGAAAAGACCTCCACCTTGCGCAAGGTAGTAACCCAATCGTCAATAAAATTCAGTTCGGGTGTTTTCTAAGATTTCTTGGGTAATGCTGTTTAAGAGTCTGTAATTTTGACACGAAGTTCGTCCAAATTGTTAGCACGTTCATGTCTGTGCCCATAAATTTGCTGGGATACGTGTCCCCAAACAAAAAGGTCGTTCGGCGGGATATCAGGTGAGCAAGGAGGATATTTAATAGTACCTTTTCCACTACTAATACGGTTAGGGAACGTAGTTTCAAAAAACTGTTGAACTCTTATTGCAGTATGAGCAGGACAGTTATGTTCTTGATACCAAATGTAATCAAAACTTATATTGTGGCGTTGAACAGCCGGAACTATTTGGTTTCTCAACAGTTCTAAATATTTGTCCGCATTCAAGTTTCCGTTAATAAAAAATGAACCAATTCTGGAATTGCCTAAAATTCCTGCCCACACCTTAACTTTTGGGCGTATTGTGTCCGGTAAGAAATACTAATGTGATTATTTTCCCGGGAGTAACCAACAGCGACAGAAGGATTGTGATGGCCATCTAAGTTGAAAGAAAACACGTCGGTAAACAAAATATTTTCAATAAATCTTTCATTTTCATTCGCACGATTCATCATATCTTCACAAAATTCCATACGCCTTGATAATCTTCTGGAAAAATTTCTTGTGTAGTTTGGAACTTACAGCAACGGTATTTATCCATTTTCAAGATATTGCGAACTGTTCTTGGTTCAATATTCGTTTGTTCGTCAATGTTTGTACTATTACACAGGAAATTAGTTTCTGCTAAACTACACACTGTAATTTCTTGGAGTTCGCGCTCTTCGTTTAAGTTACGACCAGCATGCTCACCATCATTACCATCAATGCTACTGCATTTTCCACAATTATTTATATATCCACATTTTTCAAATTTACAAACAGTACGCATAATCGTACTTTCTGATGGAATTGGTCTGTTTCCAAAGAAAAAAAGCAAACCTTCCCATTATTTCTTGTGCAGTGCTTCCTGAATAATACCACTTAATAATCTGTATTTTTCTTCGTTGGAATACCTGATTATTGTGTCGGACTTGCAAAAGCAATTGTTTTCAATTCTCGTTGGCAGTAGTAATTAAATGTGACATTGATACTAGGCTACTCAAAAGGCGCATGTATGGCATCAGCGCTTTTAGTTTGTTGTGTATTCTATCTCACTTAGCACGTGAACTAATTGTACTGTCATTGTTTTACTTATCATATGTCAGACCCGCGATGATATTTTTCCATACCTGTATAGGTGCATTTCTGCTTGTCGCTATGCATGTGCCTTCCTTATTAAATTACGGGCTTGTTCCGATCGCCACGTATACAGCAGTTGTTCTTGTCTGAGAGTGCAACTTAGCTCTGTGCTTACTTGTATAGTCTGTAATGATCTAGATCCTCATTCCAAAAATCTTGTTTGACTTTCCCGCAATTGCATTCCTACTCTCCTAAATTCTGTCGATTGTGCATTAATGCTTCCACTTGCAACTTCTACTAACTCAATTTTCTAAACGTTTTCCCATTACTCGTCTCCGTTGCTACTTATAAGCACTACCCGGAGCTAACCCGGTTTGATCGTGTACCAACACGTCGAGCTCTACTGCAAAATTAATTGGTTGTGTTGTAAACACTATACTTACTTTCACGTGCCTTTGGTTGAGCTTTTGTACTTATTGTACTTTCCACCCTTACTTATGATAGTGTTTATTGTTGTATTAGTCTACTTATTTGACATTGACCTGATTTGTTTAGTTTATTTATAGCATAACGAACCATTTGAGGTTCCACTACAGGTATTGTATGATATATTTTCTTGATCTGCATTAGATTGATTTTAATTGAATACTTGAATAACTTTAATTTAATATACCTGGATGTCAGTTAGAAAGACCAACTTTCAGTTAAAACTTCACTATCCGCATTACGAATTACATAGATGAATAAGAACCACAGAAAATTGTTATTATGATGATTATGATGAGCAAAGCGGTTCAGCAAACGGACTATAAAGGTATTACCTAACTAACGAAATGAAGCCAAATAAGTGACAATAGCAGACCCTTCGCTTATCTTGAGTAATAATGTTTTATATATTCTAGTCTTCTTCAATCGCAAACTGCAATTCTTTTTGACTTTTACTTGTTAATCAATCATTGCTATTAATTTCAATTGAGATCATTATAATAAGTTAATTATCAATTACGATTGTATATTAAAATGTACAGTAGTAACAGTTATACATAAATTATTTAAAACTGGTTGCTCCACCACTATTAATTGCATTAATCTCCTCATCACTAAATCTTGCTCTTTTGTATCTATCTGGAAGTTGAAAATCATAAATGACACCAGACGGTATCTGTTCTAGAGGTACTGTTGTTCCCGTCACAGATTGAGAACCACCTCCTCCTTTTCCAGTAGCAGTAAATGTTACAGCACCAACTCCTTTTCCACTATTTCCACCATGCCTAAATTTAATGAATGGTGTTCTTCCATGAAATCTGTACGCATTTATTTGTATTAAAAATCTTCCTAACATTATTATAAGAATAATATAAAAATTTATTAAATAAACGTCAAATTTATATACTTCAATGCCTTCATACGTGATCCATACAACTTATTTAATAAATTATCTCAGTAGCATTTTGAAAACTTGTTTCCCAATTCCCTATGATGATATCGCATGTTTATTGAGAACTATGATTACTAAACTGATTACTCAATTTCTTTGTCTGGATACAACAAAAGACACCTGGCAATGAATCACAACTAATATAATTTTAGAATCGGTCATTTACGGGAAATTAAAAACAAAATTCTTGCTTGAATAACAATCAATACTTTTCTGTGCGTACTAAAGGTCGTTACGTAAATTTCACTTCGGGATGATATTTACATGTATTGTCTTTTGGTAAGTCAAATTATATATTTTTTATTAAGGTTTAACATAACGCGTGATATTTTTAGGCTAAGAGGACAGCTCACAATATTTTACACCCCAAACAGTTCTAGATAATAAGGAGGAAATAGGTACTACAAGATATTTTAGTGACATAAGTGGGCGTGTGGATGAATAAATTAGGACGCATCTAGCCTGTGACCGTGATAACAGTTTAACCCAGATATGTCTAAGAGCTCTTTTACAAGCTAACTCAGGTTTTTTTCTGTTTAATTACCTTAAAGAGGACATAATAAACACATTCTTATATTTTGTTTATATTACGGAACCCTACAGTTAACCATATAATTTTAGCTAGGAGATGTAAAGATGGCGACTTACGCACTAATTTTGTTGAAAAGACGTCCCACCCCAACCCCATCACCATCTACTCTCCCTCTCCCTCTCCCTCTCCCTCTCCCTCTCCCTCTCCTCTTCCCTCTCCCTCTCCCTCTTCTCCCTCTCCCTCTCCCTCTCCCTCTCCCTCTCCCTCTCCTCTCCTCTTCTCCCTCTTTCCCTCTCCTCTCCCTCTTCTCCCTCTTTTCTTCCCTCTCCTTCTCTCTTCTCCTCTTTCTCTCCTCTCCCTCTCCCTCTTCTTCTCCTCTCCTCCCTCTCCCTCTCCTCTCCCTCTCCTCTCCTCTCCCTCCTCTCCTCTTCTCTCTTCTCCCTCTCCCTCTCCCTCTCTCTCCCTCTCCTCCTCCCCTCCTCTCCCTTCCTCTCCTCTTCCCTCTCCCTCTCCCTCTCTCCTCTCCTCTCCTCTCCCTCCCTTCCCTCTTCTCCTCTCCCTTCTCCCTCTCTCCCTCCTCCCTCTTTCCCTCTCCCTTCCTTCCTCTCCCTCTCTCTCCTCTCCTCTCCCTCTCCCTCCTCTCCTCCCTCCTCTCCCTCCCTCTCCCTCTCCTTCCTCTCTTCCTCTCCTCTCCCTCTCCTCTCCCTCTCTCCTCTCTCCTCTCCTCTCTCCTCTCCTCTTCTCCCTCTCCCTCTCCTCTCCTTCTCCTCTCCTCTCCCTCTTCTTCTCCTCTCTCCTCTCCCTCTCCCTCTCCTCTTCTCTCCTCTCCCTCTCTCTCCTCTCCTCCTCTCCTCTCCCTCTCTCTCCCTTCTCTCTCCCTCTCTTTCTCCTCTCCCTCTCCCTCTCCCTCTCCTCTCCCTCTCCTCTCTCTCCTCTCCTCTCCTCTCCTCTCCCTCTCCCTCTTTTCTTTTCTCCTCTCCCTCTCCCTCTCCCTCTCTCCTCTCTCCCTCCTTTCCTTCTCCTCTCTCTTTCCTCTCTCTTCCTTCTCCCTCTCCTCTCCTCTCTTTTTCTTTCCTTCCTCTCCTCTCCCTCTCCCTCTCCCTTCTTTTTTCTTTCTCTTTTTTTTTTTTTCTCTTTTCCTTCTTTCTTTTTCTCTCTTTTCTTTTTTTTTCTCCTATTTTCTTCTTTTTTTATTTTATTACAAAAATTCCTACAAACTAAAATATGCATCCATATTCCTTACTGTACCTAAATAAAATATCAATATATCGTAAACTCTCTGACGCACACGTCTACATCCACTTCATTTAGTCCAAATTCCTTCATACACAGTAGCAAAAAGAACAGTGCCGTATCAACAAAAATTTACTCAAAACATTGCTCAACCAAATTTAACGCTTTGAACACGAAAATATTTCTACAACATTAAAATATTCCTTCACACGATAACCAATGCCTCACTATATTCCAGTGGCATATCAATTACACAAACTTACATTACGCCTACACAAAAAAAATTATTTTCATTCATACTAACTTCAGCTACATTCAAAACACCTTACACACGTTATCTAAATACTACATGTACGCGATGCGTCCAAAATAACCTTACAACATTGTCCCACAGAAATTGTGTACTTACTGAACGAAGGAAACCTGGTAAATCCATTTTTAGATGTTTGGAACCTAATTTGAAAGAATTTGGTTCATTTATAAAACCGATTCTATCCCGTCGAAAATAATCTGATGACGTAAAAGCTAATACCGTTTTGCAAGCCGTTGTTGAAAACTCTGAAATATAGACAAGACAAGTTGAACGTCGTACTGGTATAGCTAATTCTACCGCACAATTCATTTTAAATAAGAATAAGGTTTGTCCATATAAGTTTTTCAGGCTCTTAGACCAGCTGATCAGGAACAGCGAGCAGGTTTTTGCGAATGTTACACTAGAAAATGTAACGAATATCTAAATATTCCTTTGAAAATAATTTGGTCTGATGAAAGCATGATAACCAACAATGGAATTTTCAACAGATGTGACAAACACTATTGGGCAAAACAAAATCCTTATTTAAAAAAAGAATCAATACATCAACATTGATTTGGATGTAACATGTAGATGGGCATTTTGGGACGAAGGATAATAGGACATTTTATTTACCAGAACAATTTGAATGCCAAACGATATCTGAACTTGCATTGATTGATTTCGAAAATGACTTGGATGAAATACCTGTAGCACTTGTTAACAACTGTTTCAACAAGATGGTGCCCCACCACATAACTCAAGAAATGTACAGAACTATTTGTCATTGCGGTTTACAGGAAAATGGATTGGAACTTACCGTGCAGTAGCTAGACAATCCCGATCACCCGATTTAAATCAGTTGGATTTTTTTATGTGGGGTTACCTGAAAATCCAAGTGTATGGTGGGAGTTTTGAAAATAAAGAGCAGTTGTTAGTATCGGTTATGACAGCAGTTAATACAAATTTGCCAGAAATGATAGACCGTGTTTTAAATTATTCTGTAAAGAGAGCTTACCTGTATCTAGAAAATAACGCCAATCTATTTGAACAGTTATTGTAACTATTTAACTTTAATTAACTAGGTTTAAAAGATTGGACATGAATTTGTACATAAAAAAATATTATCAAGTATTAATGTTAATCCGAATTTTTCCTAAAAATTAGCTTCAAAACCGTAATATGTGGTTAAATTAAGGAATTACGAAAAAAAATCCCAAAAATTGCATTTTGTCTTAAATCTCGGAAACGATAAACAATGATGGATTTTTGCAAACTACATGTGAACATGCCGTAAATTATACAACTTTTCTCTAATTTGACCGCATTCGTATCTCTTACCGTTTTCAAGATCCCCATGCTGTTCATCCTAATCTTGGGCACGTTGTATACTTTAAACCCGCAAAGTACGGGATAAAACACTTAGTACAACCTAACATTCCCTCCTGTAAAAACTATAACAGAAAACGTAATGTAGCGAGTAATAAAGCATTACCATTGAAGCATTTTATTGCTTTATAGAGCAACGTTAAAGCAGAGAAGCGTTTCTTCTTTATTATAAATAACAACAGTGCAAAAAGGCAGTGAAAGCAAGCGGTGTTAGAGCGGAGCGTTTTATTGTACTATCATATTGTGACAAAGCTTCAGCTTTACTGTTTATTAGGCAAAGGGCCAAATTTTAGGCTTACTTTCATATAATAAAGTAAATGTATCAAAATCTATCAAAATGAAAAGTAGAATCTGATGGAAGAATACAAGTAATATTGTGGAACAGTGTTCGCTATAATTTACCTATGTGAAAACATTTAAGTGTCAATACGTATCGAATTCAATTTCATTAAATCGCTTGTGAAAAGTCACGTCCCACACTTCACAATAACTAGAAATTTCATTTATTAACAATTTATGGCGAGTAATTTACCGTATTTTACTACACATTTATAATTCTATAGCAAAGTTTGTGTACTTGTTACAGACCGTATGTATAATGGAGACTGTATACCAACTGTCTAGACCGTATATAAAAGGACTGCGGATATAATTTATTTCACACGCGGCCTAGTCCATGTATAAAAGGTCTAGTCAATTTATACACGGCCCAACTAAATTTAGACCACATGTATTCAAAATCAGAATCTACTGGGTATCATTTTATTTTACAAATTAAGTTAATTCAACAACAGGCTTGGTTTTCTTGTTTTATAACACACTTCGTACGGTTTGAAACTGAATCAATATATATATATATATATATATATATATATATATATATATATATATATATATATATATATATATATATATATATATATATATATATATATATATATATATATATATATGTCTGATTTCATATATGGTCTGTAACATGTAAACAACAGGTAAAACTCTATGATGCGGCATTGTTCTTATATCCTTATCTAACTCATCGTTCTATACCTTGTAACGATATAAAAGGGTGGTAGAACGGGATTACAGATAAAGTTGGCCTTTTTGTCCCGACTAGTCAGCGTATGGGTATGGGTATGATGATAAATTTTACACATCCAGAATAGTAAAACGTACGTAAATCAAAATAGGGGATGAAGACGTAATCAGATCGGTTTAGGGCGCCAGAATGTTTGGTAGTCAAAATAAGGGATGTCGTGCCAAAATTACGTGTACATAGCGTGTCTAAACATACAAAAAACATACGATTACCTACCCGCAATCAATCCCAGGTGTGCTGGACAGCAACTCAGCAAACCACCTGAAATAGGGCTTCAAAATAGCACTACACGCCTGACAAACAAAAGCGTAATAAACACTCAATAAAGTTACGTTACTACACCTCAGTGTAAATAATTAGGCAATATATAATAATCAAAACAAAACAAAAAAAAATCACCTTTGTTGAATGCACTCTAAATGAATTAATACTCAACTAGAAACTAAATAAAACACTGAATATCATTAACGCTATTACTCAATAATAAAAAAAAACTGTAACTTCGTTACGTTAAAACTTAAACTCATAAACTACCGATAAACTTGCAATTTGCAAAAAAAAAACTTGTATGTAACACAAAAGGGTTTTCACAGAATTAGAACAAATTTATAAAACCTAACAAAGCTATAATAAGATAAAAATATAATATAATATAAATGTGAACACACGATAATGCGTATATAAGATAACAAATTCTTAAGCGGCGACAGACGGTCTGGCCAGAATTCTGCGTAACGCCGTTCTAAATGGCTTAACCTATACATATATCGTGGATTATTTACCCACACTACTATAGGGTCAAGTGCCCTTTACTACTAAAATGAAAAGTGTGAAGGCGGAGCGTCAGAATTATGATTAATTTCAATAAATAAACCAAAGCAACAACTTAACTTAAAAGATACACGACTCCGCTTTCAAACCTTCGTTAACAAAACAAATAATTCGAGGTACACACACAAGAAATCTTGAAAATACTTGAAAAAAGAACACAATGTTATACTACCTTACTGTCTAGATTAGCACCTCTCCTGTGTTACAACAATCTAAAATGAACCAGGTGATCGATTACAGCTACTACGGATACGGAATCTCCCTGCTCCGACAAAATAATGAATGAAAATGTTGACTATTATTCTTTTGTACACAAACGATTCCTTGATTGAATCTCGGTAAAATGTTACTGTATTAACTAAAAACTTCTTTTAAAGTAATAACTGGTGCGCTCAACTGACTTGTTAACTTTTATCTTTCAAATAGTTTTATTTACACTAACAATCCAAAAGGTTATTAACTTTATTTTAAATAACTATAATTTTAGTATTCTGCGAAAGTTTCTTTATATTTCAACACGCTCTGCACGGCAATTAAGTGGCACTTCAAGAACGTTAATTTAATAAATCCGCAAAGCGATATAAACCAATGAGGTCACGGAAGCACTAATATAACACGACGGTGATCTCCATGTAACTTGATTACGTAAAATCGAAATCGGCACTAGGTCTAATCCTTTGGTGATTGAACAATTTTAATTAAAATCCCTTCACAGGTTTTCTTCAGAAAGTAGCTAACTACCCTGACAACACAAAAAGTTCGTTCGTTAAACACCAAAACGTCCAATATATCAACGTTCTAAACAACCTCTTAAGCCGTAATAACAAACGTCACCGTACTACTACTCGGGAGCGCTGTCAGTTTCAGAATCCCAAATTATTACCAAAAATCCATCTTGGATTTTGAATCCCACCACTCACAAAAAATCTCATTTAATTTAGTTCCATCAATTAAGAAACGGAAGGAGAAGATTTGATACCCCTACACAGAAACTTCGTTTTCATCCGTAAGGACTCGATAGTTTTCAAAATTCCAAACGTCAGCAGAACAGAATCAATGTGAAAAATATTTCTGTATTTTCATTTAAGTTCAAGCAGTTAGTCCCACATTCTATCTTTATGACTTAAAACCAACATACTCAATATTAATCTGAACCACTGCAATTAACCGACTCCCTGTCGCCAAAATGATATCAAATACATTTACATATACACTCTTTCTTTAAGTTACTTAATTTTACAAAACTTGCTATCAACTTTTAAGGAAATCAAGCGAAATAAACGTTATTTACACTTATATACAACTATATACGAATAATACGTTACTCAATATTCAGTAAACGGGGAATAATAATGAAAACAATCTCTCCAAATTTAAATATATTGTTACGAAAAAGTAATTAACAAACAAAAAAAAACTTAAGCTCGCAACACACCATCCTTAAAGGTCGCGACACACGTAAAACAAATTTATCCATAAAACTCAATTCAACAGCAAAATTTGACGGTAAATCGCTAGAAAATCGTGATCCTATCACAACCTTTATTTACTTACATCTACATCGACATTAACTCAATCACTCTAGCGTAGATGCTTGTAAAATCCAGAAAGCATGCTTTGCCAATTAGGTTCTTCAATTCCAAAAACTTAGTATATCTACGAAACAAAACATTACTAAAAGGATTCATAAATGCTTAGACGTAAATGGAAATAATTTTGAACATTTGTTGTAATTAATATTTTTGAAATTGTTGTTCTTATTGTTGTTATTATGTTATTATTATTACCCTCTGTAATTACGTTGTTATGTTATTGTTTTTTTATTATTCTTATTTTGAAAATGGCTCGATTTAGCTATCGGGAATAATACAAATCGAAAGGAAAGAAAATAATAAATCTATAGCACCAAAAATATAGGGTGTTCTATTTAAATTAAGCAAGTTTTTGATGTTTGAACTTAATACGCTCGATTTTCAACACCCTGAATAAATTAACAAAGTCATTGCCTATCCACAATGTTTCGTCATACATTGGTATTATTTGGTCAAAATATGAAGGTAAACGATTATCAATTAGATAAGATATCGTAAATAATATGAGAATATGAGTTTTGAAAAAAATTCACAAAATTTAAAAAAACTCAAAAACCGCTCATTTTTGAGATGTTATCCTTATAGAAATTTGTTCTGAATTTTATGTAGAGTACGAATTTCAACCAAAATATACCACATTCCATTTAAAATAAGCAAGTTGATGGTTACTTCCGGTATAACCGGAAGTGTTATAAAGTTACAAATATTTTTATCGAATGCAGCATGACCAAAAATGTTAAAGTACAAATTTTCAAATTTAAAATATCAGTAGTTTCACAAATAATTCTAATGTAAGTTCTTCGCGCCACACCCTGTACGTAATTAAAACATTCATTTTCGGCTTCGCTTTCCCCTTATCCATTTTTTGAACTTTTACGGTTTTCTTTATAAAATGTATGGTGCCTGCTATTACTACTAATTGGCTTATGGTTACGAACATCAATAGTAGTCATTTGCAAATAATAAATCCTCTTATCACGCATCTAAAGCTGTCTAATTACTTTCGCTAGCTGTTGGTTTATCTAGCTAGACGATGCTAGGTTAATATTCCCAGATATTTTGATCTTAATGCCAAGACAAAATTGTTATCAAATTGATTGAATTTGATGTTATTTGATGATAAAAGAATAGTTCTTAAAGTTTCACTATATTACCAAAAAATGATAATTGTTTCGACAACACTGTCTTCATCAGCATCAACTAAGTTTATTTACAATGCATACGCTTTTATTATATTTAAAATGTTATTAAGAAAGAGGGGAGGGGGTAAACAATTTAGCATTTAAAAAGGGGTGAATTGTCTACATTACGGTGTTCGTTTAATAACTGACCTGAGTCTTTTCCCTTATTAATTTCTAAAGCTTATAATAAATCTACTTCTCTACTTATGAAAAATTTCAAAATTAGGGTTTTCGGAATTTAAGTTTGATTGATTTATTATTATTGCGTTGCAATGATTTAAAATGTTTAAAAAATCTGGAACACTGGAATTGTGGCAGGATCTGTAACAAAAAAAAAATACACCCACGTACCACACAAAATTAAAAAACACCGAACGCGTTTCAATAACTACGCTATCATCATCAGTGGTCAACATTTGCGAACTAAGGAAAATTTTTAATATTATATATATATATATATATACAAGGTGGCGCATTAATGTGACAAAGTCCCATATCTCCTTTATTTAAAGAGATACAAAAAAAAATTTAATACAAAAGTTGTTCTGGTGCATATTCCAAAAATAGTTTTAATTATACAGGGTAGATCGTAAAAGCTTAGAAGTAATTTAAATTTTTTTTTAAATAGAAAACCGTATATATTATTACCTATTTAGATTCTACATACAATTTTAGACACATTTTATGTATAATGTCCTGTACCTAAGTCTAACCGTTTTGACAAATTTCAAATTTTTGTTAAAAATGACGTTTGCAGGCCAAAACATAGGTGGAAATCTTTTCTAAACGAAGCCTTGATCAATTAGTTATGGTTGGTTTCCTTGGAAATGGGGACCTACTCTAATGGGCTGTATTGATATTTTTGTAATACATTCATTCAGGGTGATCAAAAATGGACAATAAAAAGTAGATTCAAAAAAAGCTGTAAAGTAATTTTTTTTTAATGGAAACCCCCTATTTTTTTAATTATCTTATTTAGGCATTAAAAATAAGGGTGACTTTGTATAAGAGTGTACATTCCAAAAAATTGTTATTTTTGAAATAATGACAATTTAACATTTTTTTTATTGTAAAAAGGCTATACGGCTTTCAAGTTTGGTTGTTAGTTGGCCGTGACGGCGGGGCGCGGCGAAACAAAAAAAAATCGAGCACTTCAGATGGAAATATTACAATTTATTCAACCCCATATAAATAATTATTTTATTAAACGAACTTAAAGTAAAGACAATATTTTTTTGATTCAACAAATTATGCCCTAATCCTAATCATAAACTTAACACATCGAATGTAATTAAACCTGTAACTAATTATAAAGATAAAAGTACTAGAAACACGTCAAATACGTACTGCCTAATAAGTTGTTCGAAATGTCCGCCTCTTTCTTGAATACACAATGCAGCACGTCTCTCAAATTCGCTGCTTAAATTTCTACACATTTCAACACTAATGTTTTGCAAACAGTTTCTAATCCTAATCTTCATGTCTTCCTTTGAATCCACTTTTTATTGTCCATTTTTGATCACCATGTATGAATGTGTTTCAAAAATATCAATACAGCCCATTAGAGTAGGTCTCCATTTCCAAGGAAACCAACCATAACTAATTGATAAAGGCTTCGTTTAGAAAAGATTTCCACCTATGTTTTGGCCGGCAAACGTTATTTTTGACAAAAAAATTTGAAATTTATCAAAAACGGTTAGACTTAGGTATAGGACATTATACATAAAATGTGTCTAAAATTGTAAGTAGAATCTAAATATGTAATAGTATATAGGGTTTTCTATTTAAAAAAAAATTTAAAATTACTTCTAAGCTTTTATGATCTACCCTGTATAATTAAAAATATTTTTGGAATATGCACCAGAACATATCTTACAACTTTTGTATTTAATTTTTTTTTTTGTATATCTTTAAATAAAGGAGATATGGGACTTTGTCACACTAATGCGCCACCCTGTGTACATATATATATATATATATATATATATATATATATATATATATATATATATATATATATAATATTATATATATATAAATTATGGAATAAACTCAATAATTCTTAAATCGGCAAGTTCAGAGAAAAATCCCGATACCCGTCGATTTTTATTTTTAGACGCGCGGTTATTCAGGTTATTAATTTATTTTTGAGGTTACCTATGTAATCGTGATGACGTCATTGATGATTTTCTTTAATGGAAATGGGAGGTGTTGCAATGGAACTTGTGAGAGATCTTTTAATTATCTAATCAGTCGTAGCAATAATTTTGAGTATTTGCGTTACGTATACAGGGTAATTCAAGATTATTGTTGTTCTATAAAAATACAAGCGAACTAAAAAAGACAACTATTCCATATTTGGTATTTAGAGATAGTAGGTCATGATCTATATTTTCAAACTATTTTCAAAAGTGCAACGTTGCCAATTCTACCAGAAACCCAAGGCAGCTTTGAAAATTCGAACTGAATACCCCGTATGTTATTGCATTTTCGGATTCTGCATAAAATTCTAAGCAAGTTTTGTTAATATTTCCCTATACCCGTCTCTAAACGTTACATAAATGACCTCTAAAATAAAATAATAGTCTGACCAACCGCACACTTAAAAATAATAATCGACTGGATTCGGAATTTTTTTCTGATTTTATTTGGTTTGAAAGTTCTGTCATAATAAATCTTTGGAAAAAAACTGATTCACTTCATATGTCGAGCAGTTTAGTATCAAGAATACAGAAATAATTCAATTTAAAACCAAACAACAAGAAAGTAGCAAAAAGAATAGATTTTTTAGATATCGAGTTGGCACGAGTCAAATTTAAGGCACTTACTACTTACTTCAGTAGTTAATGGTATTACATTGTAGGTATTTGTACTAAGTGAATAACTGATAATTAATTAATAATAATGGCACCATTAAGTGAAACACAACGAATTAAAGTATTAATTATGATTGGATGTGGAGATAAAACCAGAACGCAACTATAAGTATGTAACTTGTTTAATACAAAGTATCCTGATACACTTATCGGACAATCAACAGTTAGTAAAATTGAGAGAAAATTTAGGGAAACTGGTCACGTTAAACGCATTGCAAATGCTGGTCGTCCAAAAATGAACGAAAATGTAAAACTTGATGTGTTGTTAAGTTTGGTAGAAAATCCTCATAGTAGTTCTAGAGCAATTGCAGCTCATGAAGACATTTCACAAAGGTCGGTGTTACGTGTACTTGAAAAGGAGAATCATTGGTCCTTTTTTCTTCGATGAAACTCTTACAGGGCAACGATATCTGGACTTCTTACAATATGAACTTATACCTGCCATTGCAGTAATTTTCCCAAATGAAAATGATCCTGATTTACCAAATGATAATATATGGTTTTAGCAAGATGGTGCACCTCCTCACTATACACGTCCTGTTCGCAATTTGTTAAACATAACTTTTCCTGGTAGATGGATTGGTAGACGAGGATCTATAGAGTGGCCCCCAAGATCTCCAGATCTTACACCTCTTGATTTTTTTCTATGGGGCTATTTAAAATCTAAAGTATACGCCGAGAAACCACGAAATCTGGAAGATTTGAAAAATAGAATTAGATTAGAAATGCGTAAGATTGATCCACAAATGATCCACAATGTTCAAGAAGCTTGTGGTCATCGATTTAATTACTGCCAAGAAGTAGGAGTGTGGCAATTTGAACATTTAAATTGAGTTACAAGCAGTTCTACAATGTTAAACAATTTTTTCTCTGTTTTGTGTTGATAGTAGATACTTACTTACCTGTGTGAATTAATTTAATTTTACATTTTCGTTTATTTGTAAATGACCAGTGTTTGCAACGTGTTTAACGTAACCAGTTTCCCTATTTTTTTTTCAATTTTACTAACTGTCGGTTATCTGATAGGTTTGTTAGGATATTTTATATTAAATAAGTTACATACTTGTAGTTGCGTTCCGGTTCTATCTCCACATCCAATCATAATTGATGTTTCTTTTCGCTATCATTTTTAATGTGCTTACTGTATTCTTGATACTAAAGTGCTCGACATATGAAGTGAATCAGTTTTTTTCCAAAGATTATTATGACAGAACTTTAAAACCATATAAAATCAGAAAAAAATTCCGAAACCAGTCGATTTTTTTTTTTAAGTGTGCGGTTGGTCAGATTATTATTTTATTTTAGAGGTCATTTATGTAACGCTTAGAGACGGGTATAGGGAAATATTAGCAAAAGTTGCTTAGAATTTTATGCAGAATACGAAAATGCAATAACATAGATGGTATTCAATTTGAATTTTCAAAGTTGCCTTGGGTTTCTGGTAGAAGTGGCAACGTTGCACTTTTGAAAACAGTTTTAAAAGATAGATCATGACCTATTATGTCTACAAACCAAATTTGGAATAGTTGTCTTTTTAGTTCGTTTATTTTATAGAACAGCAATGATCTTGAATCATCCTGTATACGTAACGCAAATACTCAAAACTATTGCTACGACTGATTAGATAATTAAAAGGTCTCTAAAAGTTCCATTGCAACACCTCCCTTTCCATTAAAGAAAATCATCAATGACGTGATCACGATTACATAGGTAACCTCAAAAATAAATTAATAACCTGAACAACCGCGCGTCTAAAAATAAAAATCGACGGGTATCCGAATTTTTCTCTGAATTTGCCGATTTAAGAATTATTGAATTTATTCCATAATTTAGCCGCTCACTGTATATATATATATATATATATATATATATATATATATATATATATATATATATATATATATAATATAGAGAGAGAGAGATGGTTAGAAATAGGCGTAATAAAGGGGCTAGAGTTTATCGAGCTTAAATTCTTTATAATATGCAAGTTTAAACAAAATTGAAGAAGTATACAGTTCGTTTTGAGAGAAAAAATAATATACGAGTGTAAAATATGGTTTTGATGCAACAAACCAGGCTTTTTGAGGTATGCATAAGGTTGTTATATTCATAAAAGCAATGAGCTACACCAGTAGCATGTGAGAAAGGTCAACACGATTCATATTAGTGTGTACGATTAGTTTGGTTTAACATATTTAGGTAATTTCACATTTTAGTCAATTAATTTAAGCATTTTAAACACATGACAGATATTGATTACGTAAAGTACGATAATTCTAATATATAGAACATGTATAGTAATAGGTACAATGCACTCTATGAACTATAAAAGCGGGTTATGGTACGAACACAGTATATTTGTAATTCACATACAAAGTGTTTATAAAGTGCATAAGAGGTGGTAGTTACTAAGAGACATAACTAATAACATGAACAACATTTGTGCAGTGTGATATTTAATATATAATTACAAATTGTATACAAAATTTGACAAAAATGTTTTAACAATATGGAAATGTAAAATGACCAAATTATGAACTATGGAGTACAAATGAACAGTAATTGTGTTAGAGACAGATATAAGAACGCATTAGATTAACATTTCAAGTGATATAGACGTTTAAAACGCTAGTTAAAAGTAATTTATATTAAGTTAGGTTAAGTACTATATTTAAGAATTTTACAAACTTATAGTTTTCATAGGATAAGATAAGTTTAGAACAAATTATAAAAACATATAATAGTAGGTTTCCCTCAATTTCACAAAGAAATTTACAGTAAATATGTAATGTAAACATAAAATTAGAAAAGTTGGGTTAACTACCTAAAATATAGAAATGGAAGTAGAAATTTTGTTAAAACTAAGTAAAATGGGTTGAAATAGATGTATTCTGATACAGTTTTTTTATGTAGAATTTGAATATGTAATTAGTTTAGTTGTTAAATGTAAAATTTGTTAGATATTAGTAAATTTAGATTTTAAGTTATCAAAACGTAAGTATTCGAAGCGAAATAGGGTTTGTGAGATGTCTTTTTATGCAGAAAGTTGCCCTGATTCCAAATTTGTATTTAAAAAGCAAATCCGATTTAATTTAAGAAAGATATGGCTTAATTTATGTTTTAGTTAATTTAACAATTTTGTTTAGACCAATCAGATGCTAGGATCTCTTGTGTGTAATGTAGAAAAGAAATTGAAAATTTGGTATTCAAGAGAAAAGTATAAAAGGAATTGCTCCTGATTTCTCGCTCTCTTGCTTTTTCTCTTGCAACTCTTGCTTCTCTTGCCTTTTGCTTCTCTTGCTTTTGTAATTTTTTGTAACTAACAAGTCATAGGGTTAGTGTTGTTCTTGTTAACATGTAAGATACAATTTTCGTTAACATTATCGGATTTGAAACGCGATTAACGTAGAGTTGAGATCTCAGAAACAATCGTTTTAACCTACAACAAAATTTAAAACTAAGGTTATCGATTATAATTGTCGATAACATTGTAATTGTTTCATTTCAAAATCGTGTTTAAACATCGGGTGATGTGCATTTTTTTTATGTCAATAAAATCGTTCAGTTATTTTGGATTTGATGTTTAATTTGTTGAAAGTGATGGAGATTATAAAATAAATTTAACTTCATAACGGCATCTAAAATAAAAGTGCAAGTAAATATAAAAATCTATATAAAATTAAAATACAAGGTAAATCCGAAAAATTATTAAACATTTAAACCAACATTCAAATACACAAATAAAATAAAGTGCTTGTCTGAAAGTATATGAGCATTTTAAACGTATTTACCACGAGGAAGAGTATTCAGGAGTTATTGCATTTGGATGAAATTATGGAATATAAATAGCACCATTTTAAACATCAAGGCAGTATCATCGAAACATGGAAAGAAGTCTACGTTCAATGCTTTAATATGGAACAAGCTAACGTGACCATTATTTGGAAATTGCAACAACACATGTGAGTTAAATTTTTCTATCGTAACCCTATTGCATTGATTATTTCTTTTGATGTCCTGCATTTATGTTTTTTTTGGTAATGTATAAATGTTTGTGCGACAGCATGTATCAATATCTGAAAAGTCAATGAACCGGTGTAATTATAAAATTAATAATTTTACTTTAAGCAAAATCAAGATTGTACTCACTAATTTTAGATCCTTTGATGAAATTTTTGACAGGCTGCATTTAATTAAATTAGTAAGGAGGCAACGCATGCGTAATTTGTGCAAATTCCAACGAAGTTTGTTTCACGTTGAAACTATTAAGCACAAAATACAATTTAGTTATTAATATGAATATTTCCTGGTGCAAAATAGAAATTTCTTTTGATTTTATGAAAAAGATTTTGATAAGATTTACATTTTTTTAATTATTTAAAAGGATTAAAGTTTATTTATTTTATTTGCCAACTATAATTAAAAAGCAATTGAGCCCTGTCCCCAAAGAGATACTGAATTAGTACGGAGCATTTTTAAGTAAATCCCAAGTATATACTGATAAACTATATCAATCTAATTATATAATTTTCACGTTTAACCATCACAAAATAATATATATATATATATATATATATATATATATATATATATATATATATATATATATATATATATATATATATATATATATATATATATATATATATATATATCAGAAATTTTCCATGTTTATAATATGAAATTTTACTAGGTACAAATTCATCAAAAGTTTTGTAAATAATTTTATAAAGTTCAGAAATCATTTACTCGACATCCTCACAACTATAAATAGAGTCCCAATTAGTGCATACAAAATAATTGTATAAACCAGCGAGATTTGCCTTATGAAAATTGTATTCATGTATTTCTATTAGCTGTGGCGTAGGTAGATCTGATATTGGTAAGATTAGAAGAGATTATGGGTGCGGGATAGTGTAAATCCTCAGGTAGCAAAGGGTCGCCCGTTTCATTGACATTAATTTCAAAATGGGCATTGGCAAGATCAAGTAATTCGTTTGAAGCGTTTAGAATACAGTTATACTGTTTAATACTCAAAAATGAAAATAAATGTAACATTTTATTAATTGTAGAGGTATTGCTTTCAACTATGTAGTTATAACATCTTTTATCCAGCATGACGTAAAATTGTGGATTCTGTTGTCCCCCTTGGTCTTTTAGCCAAGATTTTTTTGGGATTATTTCCTTGATACATATCAAAATTTACCAAGTGTCCACAGACTGTGTTGACACACCACATCTTGTGTCCGAATCGAATCGGTTTTCCACGGATGAATTATTTGCAGTTGTGTCTACCGTAATATTTGACCATGCATTCGTCATAATTGAGATTTTCTTTAGGCTAAAAATGAATAAACACTTAGCCTTTACTTTATTCATAAGTGACCTGACTTTTCAGAGAAATCTGTCCCTTGTCATAGAATTGCATGCAAGATTGTTCCTCATATCATCTCGCGTATCCCAACAATACCGTTTCCCTGCTAACTGGGCATCTCTTGTTAAAATCAAGATGCCTATAGAACATTTCATTTCTTCTACTGAAATACTGGGGTCAGCACAATTTTTGAAGAGAGCGTATTGTCGCGTTTGTTCCATCAAAAATTCAACAATTTCATCATCCATAAATTATTCAAATAATTGGACACATGAAAGTTGTTTGAATTCCGAACTTTGGGTAATCAAAAACCCTAGAAGTAACACATTCCATGTCTCCATTTATCCAACCCAACTTTCGAGACTTATCTGGTACAATTAATTGCGGTGCGCTGTTTGAAGAGGATGATTGGAGAAGATTGGCAACCTGTTCATTTTCTTCTTCCCTTCATCTAACAATTTATCTAAATTTTCATTATCGACGAATCGAAATTCCGCTGGAGCAAGAAGTTGTAATCCGCTTGTGTTGTCAACAATTCCACCTTCGTCCTCTTCTCCCGAATCTTCATTTGTAAAAATATTTGTATATTTCCTCTACATTTTCTTCATTGAATGCGATTTCTAGCACTTCTTGTAGTGTAAAACCTCGCCTACAAAGTAATAACTTATTCTACTCAAAAATCTACGTTACGACAATGCAACCACCTAGCGTTATACATAAGTAACGCAGGAGATTGACTAAGTTTTGATCAATTATTTGATAATAAATCATATATAAAATGATACGTGACAAAAAGTACATGCTTTTTGAACATGATTTGCCAAATTGGCCAACGATATAAAAATTATATCAAAAACTATACTTACGCAAAGTTGATATCCATCGTAACGTTGAGTTACATGCGATGCACCAAACAAAGTCAGTAAACAAACACCAAATAAACGAAAATGGTGACTAAAATGCCTAATCTTCTGATTGCACAATGTTTCTAAAGTGCGATTGTGCATCCATCAGACAACAACTTTGGCATTTACCTGTATGCCGACCTTTACGGTAGAACGCTACACTCGTTACCTAAAAGTAACGCTAAGCGGTTAAGGGTTAATAGATGAGTTTTCGTTATTTAATTATTTAGTTATAATTAATTGCAAAGAATTATATCTAATCCCTATGTGCAATTCGCAGATTTACTTATTTCAATTGTAATTTTGGCTATTGAAATGATTTCAATAAAATGAAAGCGTTATCTTTTTATTAAAAGATTGTATTCAAAAACGTTGACTAAATTTTATCTTAACTTAAATGGAATTATACAAATGTAAGCATAAAAAATGTGCTTACCAATTTTCTTTATAAAGTCAAATTTATTTTAAAGAATATAAATTGTACGATTATTTAAGCAGGTAAATTAAAATGTTTTCGTATAATGACAGGAACTAAAATTGTTTTGGAAATAAATATTAGAAAATTGAACAGGAAATCAAATATTTTCTGGTATATATACAGGATGAATGAATGTTATATAGGTCAAACAGGAAGAAGTTTTAAAACTAGAATATTTGAACATTTTAGATCGTTTCAATGTAATAATAATAAGCCAAACTGCTTCACACTTAAATACTGAAAACCATAGTCTTAGTAGTAACTTTGAAATGTTACACATTCAGAAAAACAGTAGAAAGCTGGATTTATTAGAAGCCTTAGAAATTAATAAGAGAAAATACTCCGTTCAGTTATTAAATGAACAACTATATGTTTGTAATTCACCACCTTTAATTGATAAATTTTTGTTTAACATTCCCTTTCTTAATAACACGTTAAATATTGTATAAAAACATATGCGTTGTAAGTAATTTAGTTTGCATACTCAATCTGATGCACACACAGCGCTGTCAAAGCAACTGTCATTTATAAGAAACATTTTGAAACAGTGATTGTTTCATTTCTGCTTATAAGTTAATGCCCTGCACTATACAGGTCTTTGTTGTTTAATTTTAAAATTGTTTAGCTATTTTTGATTAAAGCTGGCGCCCAGCAAAAATAAACACTGTTGTACTTAAAAAAAATAAAAAAATAAAAATTATAATTGCTAATTCCTCTCGGACGCCAACTTCAACAAAGAGAAATTGTTGCTTAAATAAAAGGGTAAGTGTGCACCACGGTCTAGCTCAGCAAGGTACATTACTTACGAAACTTACTGCAGATTGTAGGCTCTTTTCATTATCAGGTCGTAAGATAGGCAGAGATATATCCACAGCTATACCCAGTTTTTATAAGTTATTTTATAAGTTATATAATTAAAATCCAACAATAATTGAGAAAGTTGTATTTATCTGTATATTTAATAAAATAAAATTATATCCGCTGATTAATTTCAGCACAAAAGCAAATAAAATAGTACTTAAGCTTTGGCATAGCTTTACGATAGTAAACTAACTCTTAATTGGCATATAAACTATACATAACGCATAACCTATCGTTATGTAAGTTCAAAATGAAAGATGATTAAAATTGTATAACTTCAATTTAATAACCAAGTTTAGTTTGACCTCTGTCAATAAATATAACTGACGAGTGGTTATGCACTCAAATGTTTTTAGCTTATAAAACATTAACCGTGTGTTTTGTTTTCATTACAACTGTATTAATACTTCGGAAACGATATTCTACTAGCTTTACTCTGATGTTAGTAAATCAATTATCTAATTTCTCCACTTAATAAAACCTCAAGGGATATGTAATTACTTGTTTTACACTCAAAATAAAGTTAATACCTTATATTGAAATGAATTGTTACAGAGAGCCTCATTTTTCTACGACACCAGAACTGGTAAATAAGCCAATCTGAATAAGTTAAAGGAAACGTAAAGTGAGCTCGAACAAGGTCAACCAGTATAAATGTTGTGACTACTAACGCAGGCGTAACGTAGTCTGTCTTCATAGTTAATGGCACAAAAACATAACACATTGCATCATCCTAAGTTCTGTATGCACGCCATTTTTCCTCGTGAGGTCATTCGACTACATTTTCTTCCTATGAAATAGAACCATATATCATCAATTACAAACGATGCCGAATTTTATAACTCAAGCGAGGGTTTTTCTTAATACAAGGCAAGGTTTCCCCTATTAAATATAATAAATTAATAAACAAAGGTAACTAAAAATAGTTGCATATCTTGTGCAGGGAAGTAACTTAACATACGACATGCATTGGAATGTAGAAGGAAAGGGAACGAACTAAGATTCACCTTGAGCATAAAACAAAATTGAATCCGTTACAGAAGATAAAAATATATACACGGATATTCGCAATTATATACACTAATGAGAAAATGTCGACACATCGACCAAAATTTAGTTATTGGAAGAAAAAAGGTGCCTGAATATACCCAAGTAATGTAAACACATTTACAACTAAGATGAATTCAAAACTTGCGTTAACGTAACGATAATCAAAAATTGACACGTTACATACTCTCTTTTTACACAATGGTTTGTCGCTATAATGTAATAAAGTAATAGTTAACAATGTATACCTACATTCGTTCTGCAGGAATCATCGTTTATTCTAAATGCAATAGTAAAACAAATATTAGTAGTTAGTAGGTACACGTCAATTAGGGAATGCGTATTGAACAATTAGAATTATGCATATCAATACAGATATTACAAACAATACAACACTATAGTATAAACTAGTACGTCCGTTGTGTGGTATGATATTACGGTGGTTGCATTCAGTTTTTAGTAATAAAATCAAACATTTATGGTGATTTGGCACGAACAGTGTCAAACATAACGTGAAGCCGGCCAAACGTGACGCGATTTGATATTCACGTGTTATCGTACGTGTATCTCGGTTTAGATTAGTAGTTCAATAACTGCACTTATAAAACCAGTGTTTGCGTACATGTTATGTACTATTCTCAACCACCCATCGTTTTATACCCACTATTCAAACTTCAATCACTAATACATGCAAACTATTAGATACAGCATTCAAATATCTACCATTGCTTAAATTTTTTTGGTAAATCGTTATCTCTTGTAATCTTAAAGTATTCAATTTAGTTTTGGAACTTCTGTAACTAAAACTATTTTAAGCAAACAGTTAAAGTTGGGAATTTTCATATGATATATTAAAATATTCAATTACATCGGCTGCCATGTAAAAGTCTATTATTATAGAGCCGTTGCTTGATTACCGGTCATTCAAAATACTGAGATCTTTGGATTAACACGCGATCACTTACACTACTACAATGTAATTTGGGTCACACCTACTTTACGTACTAAGGACTACCTTCTCTATAATTTGTCAAATATTTTTAGATTTAATAAGATATATAAGAATAATATTGTGTGTTAATGTTTTTTGTTAGTATCGATTTTGTAATACAGCAAGTCATAAACAATCTTAAGCTTTCCAACAAATTTCGCAGAATATTTTATATTGCACACTTTTGGAAAGATTCCAAATGCGGCGCTGCAGTGTTATTCATTAGAAATGTAGTTAAACCTAGTTTGATTTAATTGGATTACGTATTTGGCAATGGCACAAAATTTTGCATTCTATTAGTTATGAACTTTGATTTAGTATTGAGATGCTATACTTATGCTGTACAATATGTAATAAAATTAATCAATGTTTATGAAACAACTGAAAAGTAACCTATAGCTAAGGAAGTCTTTAAACTTTTATTCATCCTCTTAAATGGCTTAAACTCCAATTACGGGTTCATTTATTATGTTTTTTTTTTGTTGAACGAAATAAAAAGGCATAAATATGCAGGTGCTAGTAAACGTTTTAGTTTTCCTATAATTACATATTCTTTTTATGACAGAGCTTTTTTGGTCCAAAAATTCCAACGCCATCTTGGTGCTGCATTTTTTATGTCACAGAGTATATGTTTCGGAATTAAGCTAAACTACCTTTAAATATATTAATTTTCAATGCCTAGTTTGGATATAAAAACCCTTACATCTGGTCTTTACAATACAAAAATCAATTTTTCAGATTTTGAAATTGCACCACAAAGATATGGTAGATATTTTTGTAACTTTGAAACTTTATAAACCCATACAGGGTGATTGTAATAAAGCAAATATTGTTATTATCTTGCGCCCAAGAATAAAATTAGGTTCCATCGTTGGATTTCAAATACGTTTATCTAACTGTTCCAGCGTGATTATATATTTGCGTTTCCATACCTTCATACATTTTATTAGAAAGTTGACAGGTCAATAATATTAGCTCAAAAATGGGACCTTGCTGGAAATTATTCCTAAAAAGCTGGAAATCGTTTTACTCCCTTTGTTTTACACCAGAATGATGGATCTTAAATTTTGCCCCATTTCTCCTAGTGAGCTTTGGACATGGCACAACAAAAACATCTAAATTTTTTTACTTTTGTCGGTTTTTTTCGAAAATAACGCCAACACCGTTTATCCTACAGAAACATATTCTATGGTAAAAACAAGGTACGGTAAGTCAAAGAAAGTCACTTTTTCCGCAAAATTATTCTGTCATAAATTGTATAGTACAAAATTACGCATCGATGTTAACAATAATAGTATATCTCCACATAAAAATATTATATAGTACTAGTTCGGTAGTTAACATTATCAGTGTGATATAATCATCTTACACCTTTTTGGAAATATAATGACACGAATAGAAGGAATAAATGAAACTACAATAATAACACAGATTTGATAAATAAATATTAAATTAAATAACAAAGAACTGACTATAACTCGGAAATCTAAATTAAAAATAATTGAAGCATTTGGTCGTAAATAAATAACAGCAAATCAGTGAGTGGCCGAGACCAGAATATATATATATATATATATATATATATATATATATATATATATATATATATATATATATATATATATATATATATACATATACAGCGTGTTCAGCGAGGAATGGACAGTGCAATATCTCGAGAGCGGATGAAGATTTTTAAATTATGAAAATATTTTGTAAATATCTTCCAAGGCGCACATTTGTTGGCACAAAGATTTGAATCAACGCCCATCACCGCCAGGTGGCGCTATCTCACTTCTCAATGTTTTAAATGCAATGCCTATTTTTATTTCATTTTGGATTCTATGACATATTTGTGATGACTTTTATTAAGACTCCTACCTACCTATCTTTTGTAGTTTCTGAGAAAAAATAATCTTTGGAATTTTATTAATTGAAAGCATACAAATTAAATTAAATGTTCAAATGTTTCTCCATCATTTTCTACACGTTTGATAACGCCTAATTAATGTAACACTAGTTGCCGCTCTTAAAGTTTCTCGTGGTATGTTTGCACAAGCAATTATAATTTTGTTTTGTAACTTCTTTACATCTCTAGAAGGTGTTTCATACACTACACTCTTTTACGGTGAGGAAAATGACCGGTTCCTCAAAATATTCGCGACACGAACAAATGTATTTTTCCGGATGGCGGCGATCGGAAAACCTGGCAGCATACAATACTTGTGCAGCCCTTGCATTTTCTACATTCACCATAAATTATTACCATATCGAAATATTCTTCGTTAGAAAACGTAAACATAATTATGGAATTTGAAGATGCACAGACGATTTTCAAAACTGAAACTGTAAACTGACAGAAACTTGACAGACACTTCATTGCGCGTTTGTTTTCATGGCATGATAAATGTTTCACATGATTCTTAATCAACGACTGTGATAAGTTGGTCCCACTTACAATTTAGTGTACAGCGTATCGCATTATTTCGGCGTTATCTGCATTATTTTGTGGAAGAACAATCTTTTATCTTTCATTTGGTATAAAATTTGCTATTTTGTCTGTATCACTCAAATGTTATGAGCACTTCCTGAAATTACGTTTTGTGCTAAAATTCCAAGGATTATTTTTTCTCAGAAACTACAAAAGATAGGTTGGTAAGAGTCTCAATAAAGTCATCACAAATATGTCATAGAATCCAAAATGAAATAAAAATAGGGCATTGCATTTAAAAATTGAAGTGAGATAGCGCCACCTGGCGGTGATGGGCGTTGATTCAAATCTTTGCCAACAAATGTGCGCCCTTGAAGATATTTACAAAATATTTCATAATTTAAAATCTTCATCCGCTCGAGGTATTGCACTGTCCTTCTCGCTGAACACGCTGTATATATATAATATATATATATATATATATATATATATATATATATATATATATTCATCTTGACTGTCTATATTTCTACTTCTTACTTCCTTACGTATCGGGGCAGTAGACAAGTAACTGCCCGGTAGTAGGACGGTACCGTTAGTAGGGAATGCTACATCGTCCGGGGCGCCATTTGGCCAGTAAGCTCGCTGAGGTATTACTCGAGAGAACAATACATTGCCTCGGATCGACCTGGCTACAAGGGGCGGTCAAGGTCCAAACAGACAGGCCCCGTTGCTGACGACTGTGCAAGGAATGAACGGCGAGTAGGTACGTGGAATGTTAGAGGTATGCATGGCAAAGAATATCAAATTACGAATGTAATGTACGAAAGGCACCTTGATATTCTGTAGGTTAGAATGGAAGTGTAGTTTCGAGGGACTTTTCTTCTTGCATGATATGCACCGGTGAATGGAGAAAGAGACCAGGAGTGCGAAAACTTCTGGAATGAAGTAGAGAACGTGTTGAACGTATGTAAGCCAAACGAAAGGATGATAATAGTGGGGATACGAACGGATGTGTGAGTGTACAGAAAGAACATATTGAACGCGTTCTAGGAAAGTTCGACGACCAAAGAGTCAATGAGAATGGTGAACGCTTGGTGAACATCTGTGTGGAGAGAATCCTGTTTGTAACTAATACGTGGTTTAAACATAAAAATGTACATATGTATACATGGCAAAGAGGTGAATCGAAAAGTGTGGTAGACTTGATAATATATGATAAACGACTTAGAAACCTGTTGAAATACACAAAGGCAATGCGCAGATCGGAGTGTGGATAATACGACTTTTTGATTGTAGAGTTTGTTTAGCGCAAGGCCTGGAGAAGGAAAGCAAACGTAGTGCGAACGTCCAGAATTAGGGTTGGTGAACTAGTGGATAATGGTGTAAGAATGAAATACGCAGATGCTGTGAGAGAGGAGTTGAATGTGCATGAAACAGTGTGGAACGAATTAATAGAAGACACTGGCGTTGAAAGTGTGTGGACAATTTTGAAAAGCTGTGTTGTCAATTGTGGCTATCGGATATGTGGAAGAGCATCTGGTGGTAGACAGAAAAAAGATGCTTGGTGGAATGAATCACTAAAAAGGCAGTATGTAAGAAAAAAGATGCGTACATGGCAATGACTGCTGCAAAAAATGAGACTGAGGAAAAGCAATTATAAGAGGTGTACAGAATAAACAAAGACGCAAGTAGGCAGTGCGAATAAGTAAAGAAGAAGTCGTGGCTGTGGAAGGAGAGAACATGCAGAATGATTTTGAGGGGAGCAAAAAAATTCTGGAAATGGGTCAAAAATACAAAATGTGGCCCAAAACAGAACGCTGCAGGAGTGATGAATATAAGCAACGAAATAGTATGGGACGATTGCGAAGTGAAGAAATGCTGGCAAGAATATTTTGAAAAACTATAAATTAGTGAGGGAAGTAAGACTGAAGGGTGAAATAAGGGAATGTACAAGGAATACTGAATGAAATTGAGAAGGATATTGGGATAAATGAGGTAGAGAAGACGGTAGGCACGTTGAAAAACGGCAAGGGAGCAGGCGTAAATAAAATCGCTGGTGAAATGCTAAAGTATGAATGTGCAAAGTTTATACGGAGATTGTGTGAATAATTCAATTTATGCCCAAGATTGATTGCAAGAACTACAGCGGAATAAGTTTGCTCAGCGTGTCTGGTAAAGTATCTGGAAGAATACTGGTTGATAGAGTACGAGAAAATACACAAACTTAGATCTGGGATGTGCAGGGTGGTTTCTTGTCATAGAGAGGATGTCTCGATCAGATGGTTGTTCTCCAGCAGGTGATCAAATGTGTTTAAGTGTAAAAAGGAATCTATACTGTGCGTTTGTAGATCTTGAGAAAGCACACGACAGAGTGAATAGGGAGAAGCTGTGGAAAATATTAAATAAATATGGCGCAAATACAACTGTAGCCGGGCATGTGTTAGTGTGAGAGGAGGTGTGAGTGAATACTTTAATATTGAGCAAGGAGTGCGACAAGGCAGTGCGATGTCACCGTGGTTGTTCAATGTATATATGGATAAATGTGTTGGATAAGCATGTAGCGATACAAATGGTGGAATTGTTGCAGACCTAAATGTACGACTTCTGATGTATGCAGATGAAACAGTCTTATTAAGTGACAGTGCGGATAAGCTACAAACTGCTCTGAGGAAGTTTGATACAGTCTGTGAGAGCATGGACCTAAAGGTAAACGTGAAAAGAACTAAGACCGTGGTGTTCAGTTGGGAAGGTAGAATGTAGAGTCCAGTATTTACACTGCAACATGAAATTATGGAGAAAGCGGACGAGCTGGTATATCCGCGTAGAATGTTTACTGCGGATGAGACGGTGGAGCTTGGGCGAAAGGTCAATGCTGGAAGAAAATTGATTGGAAGTGTGCTGCGAAACGTGAAATCTATAATGGCGTGTTCGTCCCATCAGTGCTGGGTATGTCAAAATGATCACGAAAAAAAAATAAATGCCGTGGGTATGAGATTCCTAAGAATCAAAGGGACAAGATAAAGAATGAGTTCATAATGACGAAGTGTGACGAGGAATAGATGATGGATAGATATAAAAGTAGTACGCTACGTAGGTTTGTCACATTGGGAGAACGGACAACGCAAGGTTAACGAAGCAAATATATTTGGGTGACATTAGAGGTATGTAGTATAATGTATGATAAAGAAAAGAAAGATACGGAGTTTTAATAATAAAAGGGCACGTTAGAGACAATGTATGCGGAAGCTAGGGAGGTATGCGGAGATAGGAAAGCATGGAGAAAGATTGTGAATGAAAAATAAATAAGAGGCCAAGAAAGTTTTGCCTACCCCGCAAGGGAATGGCTTGAAGGTTAAGTTAAGTTAAAATAACTTTGTATGTTTTTGAAAGTGTGCATTTTATGAAATAACAAAGAAAAGGGACAAAAAATCGTAATAAAATCAACATAATTGCAATGAGCTCCCCAAATTTTTGGATCTGGAATTTGTCATTTATCTTTTTCCAACTTTTCATGCGAAACCTGCTCGTCCACATCCACTTAGGCTTCATAACCTATTTGTGGGTCTTCTTCTCAGCTGTACAGGTGCGAGAAGGCCCTTTACCGTGGTAGCATTTCACTCCGTTCTTCGGACAAGTGCAACATCGTTTGGATCCCGTTGCACATTTGCAAAAGAGTGTGTTTAAAAGCTCTGGTGGTGCGGGTTCAACATCCGTTGTGACTTGAAGTATCGTATCCTTGGAACACTTACAGCCCCTATCCGTGGGATTCATCACCCGCCTGTTCCAAATGGTAATTTGAAGGAAAGCGCAAAAGGAACGTCGTTTGGCTCATCTTCAGTGGATGGAACAGAGACTACGTTGAATTCGGTCTTCAAAAGGTATTTTGAAACAGTTTCGTAGCACATTTTGCGAGGTGAAGTGGTTTTGTAGTACTGGATATTGTATGGGGTGGTAATAAGTTTTTTCCCTAAAGCGTTTTCTTTTTGTGGTGTGCAAACTTCATGTTAAAACTTTCGCAACATCGTTAAGGTGGTTTGACGAATTTGATATTGCCGTATCTGAAGAAGACCGACGCCGAATCGCAGCCACAAAACCCATGTAGGAATGGGATGTGCTTTTCACAGTAGACGAGTAGTTGAAGCTTAATGGTGAATACAAAATGTTGCAAAACTTCCCTTTTTCGGGTTTCAACAAATTTATAGTGAATGAGTTTGGGACAAATGTAGTCAGAAGCACAAGAATGTCGAGATCTTCCTCCAGGATATAACTTGTTTTGATTGCTAGTTGCCTGGCTTCCGCGCGATGGTAACATCTGTATCCTCGGGAGCTTATTTTTCAACATTATCTTGCTTCAATTTGTTAGTAAGCATTAACGACGTTGATGCCCTTCATTTGCGAGAAAGTGCTCTTTTGGAATGGTTAGCGACATAGTTTCGTCAAAGTTGACACTTGATGCAGTGTGTCCATCTGTCGAATACGATCACACGTTGATGTGGTACCATAGTATGAACAAGTCGTAAAACTCGGATTTGTACGGAGCCAATTTAAATTTAATACAGCAAATATCGCTGAGCGGTGATGATTACTTTACTGTCGCTCGATCAGCTTCACACATTAATTAATATCTTAATTTAGGTATCACAGACTTTTACATATAACATTTTCTTATGCAAAATGTGTACAGTACGATTAGTTGAATGTACTTAATATTACATACGTAAATCGTTACAATATATTTTGGGTAAGGATTAAGGTCTTATTCGCTTTTCTTATACGCGGTACATTGTAATGTTTTATACATTATTTATGTTACTAACAATATGGCAGTTCGCGCTTGGAGCCAAAGTGACCCTTATATCGACCGAATGTAATTTACCTAAGGGGCACTCGTGTAAAGTTTAAGGTGTCTAACTAGCAGAGAATCCTAACCTTGTATTCTCTTTTAAATCCCTAATTTCGTCATAAATTACGATGTTTTAATGTGCTATATTGAAATTAGAAAATTAGAAATTTGTCTAGATAATACGTTTGGTGCAAAATGATACAAGTGTGTGTTCTTCATCAGCTGGAAGAACATTCATTCACAATTCCAAGTTCTATATTAGAAACATTAATTTTAACTGTAAAGACAAGTTTCTTCCAACTCGATATAATTAACAAACAAAATACACCCACGTACCACACAAAATTAAAAAACACCGAAAGCGTTTCGATAGCTACGCTATCATCATCAGCGGTGGACTAGGGCGGACTAAAGAAAATTTCTAACATCAACTTCGTTGCTAATCTGTTGAAAGTGAAAGTGAAAGTTATGAAAGTTTAATGAGTTCTGAGTAGCCTAAAGGTCCTTTATCATCATTATTCATTAAAATTTGTTTGTGTTTGAAGATCTCTAAACTTTTATAACAATCAAGTTTGTGCTTATTACTAACATGTTTGATTCTCAACGCTACAAATTTATAACGTTGAGAACTTTGTAGAAATTTAAATTCTAAATTTCCGATAATCAAATTTACCTATGAGATAGAGGCAAATGACAGTCTACCGTTCCTTGATACTCTGGTAACAAGAAATGATAGTAAACTAGACACTGTAGACCGCATAAAATCGCGGCTTTTAACTTTTTGGTTCATAGATTGCTTAATTTTCCTCTTTCAGTTCAAACTTATAATAAAGAATTGCCTACTATTAAAAGAATTGCTGCATACAATGGGTTTTCAGATGAAGTGGTTACGAATATAGTTAGGAAATAAACACATAGGATGAGGGTTAAGAACGTAACTACATTGGGTAATGCTAGAGAACAAATAGAAACAATGTATGCAAAGTTACCAAACTATCCTGCTTATACAAAAGGTCTACCTAATGTCTTTACCAAAATTAATTTGGAAACAGTCACTACTTCAGATAATAGTTTGCAAACTCTCTTAGGCAATCCAAAAGATAAAGTGGATAAGCAGGATAGGTCGGGAATTTATACGATTAATTGCAAAAATTGTGAACAAATATATGTGGGGCAAACAAAGCGTATAACCTTAACTTAAGCCAAAGTATAACAACAATTATTAAAAGGCGTCAAATTGTAACATTAATAGCGGCTCCAAGTGTATAAACACTAAAACTGGGCCAACTTATAACATTAAATAAAAAAGCGATGATGTAATACACCATTCGTAATTGATCAAATAATTTAATTAATATAAAAAATTACCTTTTAATAATCGCTACTGCCGTCGGCTCATCGGTAGATGAATATAAGGGTGGATTCTAATAAATAGTTTAATTTAATTTAATTATTAAAATTTAAAAAAATACAAAATGTTAAGCTAATTAAAATATAAGCAATATAGAAAAAATAACAAGAAAATGTACGAAGAAGTACGGAAAATGTGGTGACGTTGGTCAGGAAAGACCCCTCGCAACACCAAAAAAGCTAATGACGTGCTACCACCCGCACACGCCACTAGTCGAGAATCAAGGACCCGAAACCTTAAATAAAGTAAGAAACTTTAACTGGTGGGGTTAGTGAAGCAAACCACCATCAGAAGAGCAAAATGAGTATCCGGTAAAAAAATTTGAATCTAAGGTAAAAAAACCGAACGGAAACCGTAACCTACCATGACCTGAAGGGACAGTGGGCAGAGAACCCGGAAACGGTCATCGTGCAACTTTATAAAAAATCAAATCTAAACGCCACTCTACTCGAGAGTATAAAAATAGAAAAAAAAATCCTTCCGGACTAACAATAAATAATCGCGAGACTTGAGGTCGAGAGAGAGCGGTACAATTACCCTACCCCGGTGGTCTCAAACCAAGCCTCCTAGGTACATAACACAACTACCACTGTCACGTTCGATAAGTGAGTCAAAATCGGTAAATCCAAGATACGACTATTTTCTTGGCAAATTAGCTCAGGATACTTCGTCGTGGAGACCAAGAGAGGCCACTCTACCCTTCACGAGATGCAGGTTTCATGTTGTTCCACAGTCATCGTCCAAGACCGAACATACCCTAACTAACACGCACATTTTATAAATAAATCGAAATCTAGGTGAGATAGCAAAGAGAAAGATGATGCACTCTTACGAACACAACAACCCCCTCCTAAAACTACCAAAACGTCATAATCAGGAAGTGAACTAATCGAGGTTGACACGAGGCGAACCAAAGTCCTCAAGCACCGTCCAAGAATAGTAACACTACACAAATCAGGAAAAACAAAATAACTAAATCAATCAAAAATAAAAATGTATAGAAACATTACTAGTTTTCTTATCCATGGTTATGAGTTTTACACGTCAAATTAACGATCAGAGGTAAACTCAAAATGGTTATCTTCAATTTTACTATTGTAACAATAGCAAATTGTAAATCCAATAAAGGAAGATAATCTGCCTGAGAACTAATGTCCCACAAAGTCGGCAATTCAATCGCACAATGGGATCTAAATATCAACCATCGTGCTAAACAAATGTAGCAAAAATCATGCTAACAAATGTAAAAAAATAATTAAGTGGTTTGCAAAGCCACAACAATATAAAAAATAAAATAATGTGCGAAATAAGCACAAAATAAAATTATTTTGAAAAATTATCAAAATAATTAAAAAATATAAATAAGAAAACCAGAATGTAAAAATACTAAAATAGAAAAATAATTAAAAAGAATACAAAAAAATAAGCACTAATGAGGTTTTAAATCCTTAACATGAAAAACACCTAAGGGTTTATTACAATAGGATGGTCAATCGGTACGTAGTTGGGCCTACCACCTCAATAACTTTTGCTTCAATAAATTTTGGAGCTAACTTTTGACTATAATTTTTAGTCGCATCAGATAAAGTAAAATTCTTTTTCCAAACCAAATCGCCAACATTTAATTTCAACGGACGACGTCGCAAATTGTAAGATTTTGAATTTCTTTCGTAAGCTGCATGCAAATTTTGTTTAACATGTTTAAAAATGGGTGAAAGTTTATTTAAATCTTGAACTAATTGTTCACGGTTAGTAATAAATAAATCATCCTCTTTGAAATCCTTTAGTCGACCATAAAAATCTCCAGAAATAGGAACTGTCCGACCAAACGCCAAAAGGAAGGTGAAAATTTCGTAGACTCATGAACAGCGTTACGAATAGCATGCGCAATTTTGTGAATTTCAACATCCCAATCCTTGTGATCATCTTGAATATAAGATCTAATCGCAGTACCTACTACTTTATTAACTCTCTCAACAAAATTTACTTGTGGATGATAACTTGCATTAATCCAAACGGATTGAACTTTGTAAGAACTCATTAAATTTTAAATTGTGAACTTTTAAATTGAGGACCATTGTCCACCATACAAATTTGAGGAACACCGTATACTAGAAATACATAATTCTCAATATATTGACAAATACTTTTAGCAGTAGCACTGCGCATAGGGTGAATCAAAGTAAATTTAGTAAACCAATCACAAATAACTAATAAAACTGTGTTTCCACTCTTCGATCTAGGAAAAGGACCCACTAAATCAATAGAAATACATTGAAAAGGATAAGAAACATTTTCTCTTTACCCATAAAACCATAATGATTAAATTGTGAAGACTTGCTTCGGTTACAAACATTGCAATTCCTAATATATTTCGAAATAGCTGACTTCATTTTTGGCCAGCAATAAAATTCTTTAATTTTGAAAAAGTTTTAAAACCCCAAAATGTGATGATGTAGGATCATCATGAAATTTTCGTAAAATATCTTTCCTTAAAGATTTCGGAACAACTAATTTCCATTCCACTAAATTCGATTCGATGTTTAAATCATTAGAAATAAATTTGTAGAGTTTATCATCTTCAACTCTCCAATCAGGAAATAATTCAGGATTTTTAGAAACGTTGGCTAACATTTTCTTATACCAATCGTCTAAATCGACAACAGAAAATTCTAAAGAACTAACTTCCAAAGGTGCTCTAGAAAGTGCATCAGGAACTACATTTAATTTGCCTTTACGATGAATAACTTCAAAATCAAATTGTTGAAGTTTAACACTCCATCTGGCTAATCTACCAGAAGGATCTTTTAAATTATTGAGCCAAATCAATGAATGATGATCAGTAATAACTTTAAAATGGGTACCTTCAATATAAGGTCTAAAGTTTTGAATACCAAAAATAACTGCACGTAACTCACGTTCTGTAATAGAATAATTTTGCTCAGCTTTGTTTAAAGTACGAGAACCATAGGCAATAACAACTTCCTCCTCTCCTACTCCTTGTGTTAATACACATCCAACTCCGCAATTAGATGCATCACATTGTAAATAAAATGTTTTAGAAAAATCAGGGCTCGCTAAAATAGGAGCATTAACTAATAAAGATTTAATTTTTAAAAATGAATCATTCGCTTCGTCATTCCATAAAACTTTCTGAGATTTCTTCTTACCTTTCAATAAATTATTAATCGGAGCTAAAATTGTGGAAAAATCATGAATGAAACGTCTATACCAAGAACACATTCCAATAAAACGTTTAACTTCTGTAAAAGTATGTGGTTGAGGAAATTGAGTAATAGCTTCCACCTTTGAAGGATCGGTGTGAAGACCATTCTTATCAATAACAAAGCCTAAATATGATAAACGAGGTTTACAAAATTCACATTTATCTAAATTAATATTTAAATTGGCATCCTTAAGCCTTTTAAAAACTCCCGTTAAAATATCAACATGTTCCTTGAAAGTACTTGAAAAAACAATAATATCGTCTAAATAAACAAAAACTGATTGAGATAAATCATGTCCTAAAATGGAATCCATAAATCGTTGTAATTTATCCAAAATATCGTTTAAAAAAGGTAAAGGGTAAGCATCTTTTTTTGTAACAGAATTTAATTTCTTAGCATCAAAACAAACTCTAAAATCACCTGACTTCTTCTTAACTAAAACCATTGGAGAATTCCAAGGAGAAGAACTGGGTTTAACAATTCCTTGCTCTAACATATCATCAATTTCTCTGTTCGCATGCTCCAACACAGCAGGAGATAATGGAAAATAACGTTGTTTAATTGGTACTGCATCACCAGTATTAATTGAATGAAAAACTTTATTTGTCTTACCTAACTTTGAAGTTGATAAGGTTTTAAAAAGGTCAATAACTTGATTTAATTCAAAAACTTGATTATTGTTAAGATCATCAATACCCTTAATCACAGAAAAGTTGTCTCCGCAGAGTTTGCAACAAAAGAATTTTCACCAAAATCGGCTTTAATTTCAAATAAACGACAAAATCTACCCCCAAAGTAATTTCAGTAGTAATAAATTCAGAAACAATAACAGAAATAGTTATAGTAATACCATTAATAGTCAAAGATAAATCAACACTCCCCAAAATGGATTGTGAAGAACCATCAGCAATAACCAATGATGAAAAAGGCGAATTTCTATTTAATTTTAAATCATATTTATCAATCAAATACAAAGCAGGCTTATCTAAAATTGTTACGGTAGCTCCACTATCTAATAAAGCAATAAAATTCTCATTAAAAATCCTAACATTAATAAAAGGTCTAACATCATCATTCTTCTCAACAAATTTAGAACAATTTTTCGAAGTTCCAAAAAATTCCTTAACAGTAATCAACCATTCGTTAAAAACATCCTTGTCAGCCCCTGAAAAATCATAAGAAACGTGTCGACTAACGGAACACTTTCCTTTTACCAGTTTTTTGAAAATTTACACCTCGGACAATTAGAAAAAGTAACATTGGAATAACCACATCTAAAACAAAAGATTCTATCATCACCCTTATCACAGGTGTGAAAGGTATGACCCAACTGTCTACATTTAAAGCATGTTGTTGAAGACTTAGCTGTATTAATTCTTGTAGCAGTAAAAGTAGAATTCATATTTTTTGGTTTAATACCTGAAAAATGGACCTTAGGTTTAATATTTTGTTTCACTGCCGAAGATGGCTTATAATCAGATTTTCTTTGTGAATCTGAATAAGAATTAAATTTGAATTTAGAATTCTGAGCTTTCACTTGTTGTAATTTTTTACACAACTCTACTAAATGAAAAATATCATTTACACTAACAAGGGCTAATTGAGTAGCAAACCAAGGTTGTAAATTTTTCATTATAATCCTTAATTGTTCACCTTCCGAAGGAGGAATCTCTAATTGAGAAAATAAATTAACCATTTCAGAAATAAAAGGGTTGGAATTTCATCAAAAGCCTGTTTACGATTTTAATATCATCTAACAAAACTTCGTCATGTCCTTCCGGTAAAAGTCACTCTTTAATTTAGTAATAAGATCATCCCAAGTATGTAGAAATGGTTTAATTGCCCTATACCAAACTAAACCTTTCCCTGCAAATAAATCAACACCTGATAAAAGCATCTCCTTCCTAGAAATATTTCGAGCAATCATTAGCTCCTCACATCTTTGAATAAAAGTAAAAACTTCTTTCTCACTACCATTAAACTTTAAATTTAGTTTATATACAGGAACAGAACCTTTAGAAATTTGTAAGTTATCTATTAACTTGGAAAAATCTTCTGTAGGAATATTAACTGAAGTATTAACAGGGTCATTAGGTGACATCGAAATATTAGAAGTATCTAAATTTGAAACATCATTATTTAATTCAATATTTTCATTTATAGATTCAATTAATTCTAACGATTCGTTACATAAAGTCAACAATTGATCATGTAAATATAAACATTCATTATCAAAAGTAATGTAATTCAAGCGTTTCAAAATATGAATTAAACGGGTGTGTAGTCTAAGATATACTGATTTCGGGGGCTTATGTTTAAAAAGTTTAATTGAAGACTGAGTATGATTTAACTTTTCCTTCAATAATTCCAATTCTACTGTTTGATTTATTTCGCACTTCGGGTATGAATCAAATAAATTTGGATTGATCTTTTCTGCATTTAATAGTCGTCTTAAAAGTTTACGCTTCTCTTCCACTATTAACCGTTCTGCTCCACTTACATTGCGAAATTTTAATTCGATTAATAACTCATCACTATATAAAACATCAACTAAATAATTAAAATTTGACATCATAAAAATATTATATAACTCAATCAATAAATTTCATTATATAAACACATAAAAGTACCAAGCTTAACACTAAACGGTAACACTCCTTAAATCTCGGTCAACTCCACAATCAAAATAAACAAAGTGAAAATAACTAGCATTGAAACAACAACATATCCCTTTTTCTGGCCCCACAGTAATATTATACACAAATGTAAATAAAAATCTCAAATATGAAACAATAAATTTCAAGTAATAAAAATCAAGGTCCCTGCTCGCCCGCGCCAAAGTATATAACAATTACAAACGGAAGATTAAAATAAGGGGGAATTCTAATAAATAGTTTAAGTAACCTACCTGAAATGCTAGTTGCTTCTTTTCTGCTTGATTATTTTCACTTAATTCAAAAATGTTATCAAAAAATTACGAAAAAATAAATTCTCGAGCGCCATGTTGTCTTTCTTTTTTATATATCTATCTAGGAACAACAAAACCTAGTTATTGAATACTATAAACAATTAACACAAATGAAAATAAAATAACATGTTATACATAAGTTTATTTAATATATGTTTGAAAACGAGAAAAATTCAAAAGTCATAAACTATACTAAATTATAAAAAAACTTTACCTTTTAACGGATCTGTACATACACTGTGACAGGTGCTATGAAGCAGAATGGTTCATATGTTGAGGTCAATGTCTTGCTTAGTTATCCTTAAAATATGGAATTTCCTTGAAGTTTAATTCGCCAAATTTATTTGTAAAAGAATGTAGAACTTGCGTTGTAAAGGTAACTCAAGTAAAACTTGCCATTTAAAATAATAGTACAGTTAAATATTGACTTATACGTGCCATTAAAGATTATTAAGTATACAAATTAAGTGATTAAAAGGTGCGTACTTAAAAAATAAGTACGTAAAAAAAAGTACTTAATAAAAAAATAAAAGTGCATACTTGAAAAGTAAGTACTTAAAAAAAGTGCCTAAAAAAAAGCAAAGGCTTTAGTTTTAATTATAATGAGAAAAAAAATAACTTACCACCAAAATTCTGATGGCACCAAAATATAAAAAATTAAGTAAAAATCATGATTATTGATGTTAACATTCAGCATTAAGTGAATTACACAAAAGCTTTCAGAATAACTGAATTGTATTTCCCCTAAAAATCTACACGCTTGCGCGAATACAATAATATAAATCCAATTTTTTTAAGAAAGGGAACTAAAACTATGTAATATTACACCCAAAAGATATGTTCTAGGAAATGCCAATTAAATTGCCATTCTCAATTCTACATATTAATAATTAAAAACTTCTCTAATTTTACGCCAAATAAATTAATCATCTTAGATTAACGTATTTTTTAATACAACCACAAAAAAAAGGTTGTTACAAGCGACCTATCAAAATTCGCTTTTAAGAACATTTAGCTTATATAAAATACAAACATTGGGACAAGTCTGCCATAGCCCTACATATGTTTGATAAAAATCATGTAGTAGATGAGGTATCATTAATCAAACATGTTAGTAATAAGCACGAACTTGATTGCTATGAAACCTTAGAGATCTTCAAAAACAAACAAATTCTAATGAGTAATGGTGATCAAGGACCTTTAGGCTACTCATAACTTTCACTTTCACTTTCACCAGATTAGCAACGAAGCGTTACTCGCTGATGGTACATATGTTAGAAATTTTCTTTTGTCCGCCCTAGTCGACCGCTGATGATGATAGCGCAGCTATCGAAACGCGTTCGGTGTTTTTAATTTTGTATGGTATGTGGGTGTATTTTGCTTCTTACATATCCTGCCACAATTCCAGTGTTCCAGATTTTTCGATATAATTACTATGACTTTCTCTGAACTCCAACGGTAATTTTCACAATAATATAAAACTCGATGTGATCGATTTAATATATTAAGAATGAAAAAGCGTTACTTAATGTGTTCATGATAATGAGCTCCGCCATGACACTATTATGGAAAATGTCTAAATCCATCTCAGAATATCCTTTAGCACTACACAAGTGTATTCCGTATTAAAATAACGCCCTACATAAAATTTAATGTTTTTGCTGGTGGAAAAACTTGACGTATTATACTTTGGTTAACCTTGGCTCTTTGTTATGCACCTACTATTTTAGGATGTATATAACTTTAATGTTTTGAAACAAAAAAAATATTTCGCGAAACAAGCAAGACTGTTGGGATAATAAAAAAACACTAAATCCCGTCTAAATACATAAAGCGGAAGTCGTAAGTGAATGATACGTGTTTTTTTTTAATAGAACGAGCTTAACATTTATTTTTTGTCAACTGATTTTATGCTTGAATGCAGAAACCCCTGTAATTATTAATGCAGGTATGTAATACATACTTTGTAACAGAGTTCTGTATTTATTCACAAAACCCTATTTACATTATTGCATACTTAAGTAGGTAGCTAGGAGGATTAATTATTAGTATTCGCACTCTGGTTTATGTGCATATCATGGCGTATTACTTTTTTGAATACACGCATTGGGTTTATTACAATTATTTTCGTTATTGAATTCAGTGAAACAATTTCTTTTCAGAGGATTCTTGCTAAACGTAATTCTAAAGATTTATAGTTTTTTTATTGTTTGTTGATTATTACAGAAGTCATTGATAAAAGGTCACAATTTAAAATAATTTTTTGTGCCAGTTTGAATCTAGGATAAGACGATATGCATTGACTAAGGCAGGTATTATTGCAATTGCATGGCATTGCTTGGGTCATAATTATGAGAAATAAATATGCCAAACGACCTAAAACGAAGCTTAAAAATTATTATTAATTAATAATAATTTTTAACTGCATACTTACTTTTGAACTTATTCGTTCATAAAAAAAAACTTATTAGTTCCATTTTAGTTTACATACGTAGCATCTGTGAGTGGACATTTTTAAAATCGGTTTGATGTTTTTTTACATAAATTTATGGAAAAAACTCTAAATGGGTTGTAGTGATCAGGAGTGTAGTAATACTCAAAAACTTCCCTTAATGTTTTGAGGAAAGGATGTTACTACACTTCTGATTGATTTTTTTGGGATATCATTTTGGTAATATTAATATAGGATATACGAGGGCGAAAGGAAAAGTTCGATAGTTTCATTTCACATAATTGATGGAAATATCAAGTAGCGTTGATAATATTTTTTAATATTTATGTTTACGAAATTTATTCCAGGACTGAATTCAGATTAATTTAATGAGAATGTTTAAACAAATCAATGTACTCTTTGAAATCTAAAGCGAATGTTACAATACTATAATACTAATTTACCAAGTGCGAAATTATATTGTTTTTTACGATCATTCATTCTAACATCCAGCACAAGATTTTTTACCTAAGAAAAGTTTCGATCATAGTGGCGCCTCATGAACTGTATTATCGGTTTTGAATTTTATTTTGGATTAAGTGTAAATTTTAAAGCAATATGTGGGATACCTCACATATTACTAAAACCCACGGAATTGTTTGGTGAGTTAATCGGCAACTTGCTTATTCTAATGAACCTACGACACGACAGGTGTCGATTAAGCTTCTAACAAATACGAGGTTTGCATATCATTATTAGGATTCGTCCTTTGTTCAATTTACGCATCAACTCAAGTGGGCAAGGTTAACTCAGCATTTCCTACTGTTCACTTACGGGAATAATGTATTCAGATGTTTGCAACATAAGTACAATTCATTGCAATTTAAACTAAAGATGGAGAAGTCGCAATACAAATATAATTAAGTCTTTACAACTGTTCTCTTATATCGTTATATTTCATAAGGTTTAAAAAGAGCATTTTAATTGCAACGTACAATTGTTTTAACAAAAGTTTATCAATTTTGATTAAATGTCTTTCACGTTAAAGTAGAAACAACAAAGAAAAAGTACAGTTACTCGATACACCGACAGAATCGTAAAGTTGTAAAAACTGTTGAGTAAACGAACAAGTTTCTGTACAAGTATAAAACAACCCTAAACAATTCACTAACAAGAATTTTTATCCACAGAAAGGAGACGGAATAAAATGTTTTTGCTTTTCATACGTAGAATCTTCATATCTTAATTACAATGGAGTAAAGTGTGTTGAGATAAATATTTGTAATCTGAATGAAGGCATCTTACCCGCATGCTATCTTTTAAGATTCAAAACCATGTTAACTAACAGGTAAACAACGTAGTGTATATTTTAACAGTTGAACCCTTGTCTTAAGTGCAATGTCTTTGGTAAAGGGAATTCATTAGAGAGGCAAGCAAAGGGAGTTTAGTAGCAGGTGTAGTATGACTGGTGACAGATGGAGTCTCTCCAGTGCTATCCTAACTAATAGTTTATCTCGGATAACTTAGGACGCGGTCAGTAACTTAGTTACCACAGGATAACCTCGTTAATCAAGCAACCTTCTTGGCATTTCTAGTTATCTCTACCTTAATAGTTATTGCTAAAGCGCATATATTCAAAACACTTTTATGTGCGAACATCATCGCCTTGGTATCATTCCCCTATAACTTTTACTCTATTAAACCCGATTTTGAACTATTTTTTTTTATTTTTATCATAAAACTAACAAAATTAAATACAATGGTTGAAAATCCCGTAAAAGAATCGTAAAACTTCTTGACGTAACATTTTCTCGAATAAAAAACTTGATCAATATTACATAAAGCTCCATTCCAAAGTTAAAGAAGCCGAGTGGAATTGTTATTAAAGTTTGATCACGGCTTTGCATTGCTCTAGTAAGCCTGCAATTGATTCTAGTTAATTGACGTTACGGCTGTTCAATGAGTTGATAATGTAATGTTGATATTAACTTCTGTAGTCCGTACATCAGAAAGTTCTTTTTTTTTGTTACTTCTTATGTAGATAATTGGAATTTGACAGCGTGTAATTTAACTTAACAATTTATTATGAATAAGAATAAAAATAATTAATCATAATTTATACAACTTCTCTGGTCAGTTAGTGTCCTTTCAGTTTATTAAATATTGATTCAACGCCTTGTTTCAATGGCGTTGATTGATCTTTGAGTATCATTCGATACATCATCCCTGTCAAGTTTGCGTTAGACCATATTATGTTTTCATTTATTTATAAGCAGAAAAATTCGATTGTGTTATATCCGGCGCGAAAGTATGGCATGTTGATAAAACACGTTTACTGTACGTTTTTCACATAAAATTTATATTTATGAATTTTTTTGCAAACGGTTACAATAGGATTTGCAATTGTTTCAACGCCTACTGCTTAGGTGAAGTATGGCTTAAATACTTTTTTTAGTGCAGTTTTTTTAAGAACTAAAGAATGTACTGTTTTGAGCGCATTTTTCCCAGTCTGTAACATCCTTGTCTCTTCCAGAAAGAGATATTGCCCTAAATCTCCTTTTATTGAATTTATTTTGCTGTGAAGCTATTTATTTGGGATGTTTGGAAGTTTTCCATCAGAATTAAGGGTAAAGAGGGGAATTAGTGGTTATCCATGTGAAGTTTCATTGTTTATTACCAGAAACATAACCCAAGGGGTTAAACGTGCACTTAAGTTCCGTGGTAATACGTGGTTGCTCAATGTACATATGGATAAATGTGTTTGACAAGAATGCACCGATACAAATGGTGCAATGGTTGGTGACGTAAATGTACGACTTCTGATGTATGCAGATGACACTGTCTTATTAAGTGACAGTACGGATGAGCTTTAAACTGCTCTGAGAGAGTTTGATACAGTCTGTGAGAGCATGGACCTAAACGTAAACATGAAAAAACTAATATTGTGGTATTCAATCGTGAAGCTGGAAAGCAGAGTAGAGTATTTACTCTGCAAGATGAAATTGTGGAGCAAGTGGACGAGCTGGTATATCTGGGTAGAATTTTTACTGCAGATGGTACAAAGGTGGGCGAGATTGGACGAAGGGTCAATGCTGGAAGGAAATTGATTGGAACTATGTGGACGATAATGAGAAACGAAAGCATGAGCCTAGCTTCGAAACGAGCAATCTGTAATGGCGTGTTTGTCCCATCAGTACTGTATGGAAGTGAGGCATGGATATGTCAAAAAAAGCATGAAAGAAAAATAAATGCCGTGGGTATGAGATTCCTGAGAAGCGCATGTGGTAAAACGAGAAGGATCAAGATAAAGAATTAGTGCATAACGAAGGAGTGTGGCGAAGAAAAAACGATGATGGATGGATATAAAAGTAGTACATTACATTGGTTTGGTCACATTGAGAGAATGAAAAACACAATATTAACGAATCAAATATAAGTGGGTGAGGTTAGAGGTAAGGTCGTGCCTGGTATGCCGCGTAAAACTTGGACGAATGCGGTAGAATGTATGATAAGGAAAGAAAGATAAGGAGTTTTAAAATGAAAGGCATGTCAGAGACAATGTATGAATCTTGCGAAAGCTAGGGAGGTATGCGGAGATAGGAAAGCATCGAGAAAGATTGAGAATGAAAAAAAATAAATAAGAGGCAGGGGTTGTTCTGCCTACCCCGCAAGGGAATGGCGTGAAGGTTAAGTTAAGATAAGCTAAAATAATACGATATAATATAAGACTGTCAAGCCATTTTACCAAAAAAAAGGGAAAAGACCACGTATTTCATTACCTCCCTAAGGCGGGCTGCTCGAGCTTTCCGAGCTCCTTCAGCCACAATCATGAATTCCCAGCATACATCCATAAATTACGTAGATATGCAGGGTGGAATTAAGGATGGGTGTGGTCAGAATAGAATCGGAAGGAACGGAGTTATGGTTCTGAGTAGGAAAATACTACTCCAGCATTCGCGTAAGTAGTCGCATATGGTGTGCATATACTATGCCGCTACATGTGTATGGGGAAAACCCCCAGAAAAAACCGCATACAAGGTAGACGGTAACGGGAATCGAACCCATTACCTCCCGATTGCTAAGCAGGTCGTGTCACCACTACGCCACTAGCTCGGTACCAAGATATCCGAACGTTTAAATAACCTATCGTTATAGTGACGTCATAATTTAAATCAAGTAACCCAACACCTTTATAGATAAATATGTAGTTTCAGAGAGGTCTTTACAACGACTTATACTGTGTACCTGTGCACACATTTATTAGTTTTTAAATTATACCGTAGAACACAATCTCTAGCAATAATGTGGAAATTTCATCTCTAGCAAATCAGTGTTACATATAATTATAAAATTGAAGTTCTAAGAATATTGATTATAAAGGATGGTTTAATTTGAGTACAACGTTTGATACGTCCCTGAATATTTCCCAATCATTTTCGAGAAAAGAAATGTTCACAATATTGTTGGAAAATATGTTTAAATTGTAATTATATAACAGAATTCCAACAACCATTTACAGTTGTGTGAGAATTTCGTGTAAAGTACATGTAAAGTTTGGTAGGCCCCTGTATACGTATTTCCCAATCATTTTAGAGATATAAAATTTTTATATTTATCTTGGAATTGCGTGTTTTGTACTATAATTTTGAAATAAATGGCTACCACCCATCTGCATTTCTAAAAAAATTACATGTATGCGGTGGTATGATTATAGTGTAACGTTTGGTGCACCCCTGTACATTCCTCATTTTGCCAAGGACAAAATTTTCACAGTATTTTTGGAAACTGTACTCTATAGTATAATTATAACAACGATCTTAATCCCTGAGTATGGTTTAGGTGTAACATTTGGTACGCCACTGTAAGTTTCTCAATCACTTGCGAGAAATTAACTTTAAAAGTATTATTGAAAATCGTTTTCTAAGTTTGATTTATAGAACACTATGCTAGCAACCAGTTACAATGTTGAAAAGATCGCATATCACGCTTGATACGATTTTGTCATAACGTCTGGTATGTCGCTCAAACAAGAACATTTTCACATTATTGCAGGAAAAAGTGTTCTATGTTAATTCAAAAAATAATAAATGTGTCGTTGTAAAGACCTTTCTTTATGAAACTTATCATTAAAGTTTATGTTACTTGATAGGCTACAAAAACTTTAATGGCACTATAGTGCTATAACGTTAAAGCTGTGATGTCACACTCGGATACCGTCGGCAAAATGGTTTGCTAGTTTTGGTTTACTGTTTTCACATCAGGTACTTAACATATAAAAGCTCTTTGTGAAAATATAGAACTTTTAAAATTGAGTATCAGGTAATAGCATACATAACATTTTAATATGGTTACGACTTAACTTAATAAACGCCTCTTTCATTTTGTATTACGGGTCAATTTTCTCCGGTATGTAGATGTCTACAAACTTAATTTACGGAATATCACTTTTCCTAACGTTAAATCTATCGAGATACCTCTATAGTACGGAATCCCCACTTTTGAGGATTGATGCATTGGGAGGTAGGGGGTTTCCCAAAATGGGCGCCCGGTTTTCGTACAACCTTTGCAAAAATAGCTTATATCTCGGAAACTATTGGTTGTAACTCAAAATTTTTAAGAAGAAAAATTGATCAGAACATATCTGTACATGCGATAAAAACATAATATACAAGAAAATAGACAGGAAGTTTCAAGAAAAAACACTTAATGTTTTACAAAATTATTAATACATCCTTTAATTTTAATTGAAAAGTAACTTTTAATATAGACTGAAATTTCGAATGTTTGCAAGTATAGAACCTGGAACAAGCTATCATATTGTTCTTACAAATACAAGTGTTTGGTTTTGTACAGATCATAAAAACGTGAGGAAAATCTGAAGAAAGTTGTTCTGTAATGGTTCCATGTATCTGTAATCACTAAGGTTATTTACTTATTCTTGACCTTCTAACACACTATACCATCGGTTAGCTTTTAAGTAAGCCCTATTGATGTCTAGTACCGTACTGGCGGAAGTTCGTGGAAGCTTTGTGAGGTCTAGAATCTTTATACAGTGGTATTTCGTAATTCTGAGGTCATCCGTTTTTCTAAACTCCTTAGGAAACTTCCATCTCAAAAGCTCTCTAGCATTTTCAAAACAACACATACATTTCTTCTTTCCCAAAGTCATTGATCAAGTATGTGAGGTTTTTTAAGGTTTCCTGTTTAGTGCTGGTAGTGTCACATTCACTAAGAAAGTGGATTGCAGGAAGTACTTTTATAACATCGTTTTCTATTTCCTGATAAACGTCATGCACTGCAATGCACCTTATAGATTGACCTTTTCCAGAAAAACCCCTATGTTAGTTCAAGTCGACGTCCTTGAATTCTGAATGAAAATTTAAAAAAAAACTGCACAAACACACATCTGAGCCTGACGAGGCTATTAACACACTTTCAACTTAATCTATATGAAGAAATATTCTTTCACCTGCTTCTTCGTATGTACTGCACAAACTAAGTTCTTCTGTAATTATACCTACTTCTACCTTGTGTGTTTAAAAATCTCCATTTTGTTGCATGAAACATGTTCTACAGAACAGTAGGAACTGTATTCTGGTTTGCATTGCCGCCCAAAAAATCAACCATGTCTTTATTTAGAGGGGTAGAGGTGCTTGAGGTTGTCATGTCGATTGGGTCTCTTTCATTCGTCTTAACCCGCAGTTTTTACACTATCCTATCTGTATATATCAAAGGCAATATCAGCCCTTTAGGAGGATTGAGAGAGGTAGTTTATCTTGTTAAGTATCTCCTCGGTATAATCCCGAAAGTTTGCATTGGAACTTGAAGTGCCAGTAGCTATTTTGCGAGTATGAAGCATAAAATCAAAAACCATATGTTTGGATCATATTCTGATGTGATCTCTATTTTGGTTTCAATTACTTTTACCAAGTCTGATTTATTTGCTTCTAACAGATTACCATCTTTAGTTAAATATAAAGATGTTGCTATCAGTTCAAATGCTGTAAGTTTGTCAATTGAGTATTGCGTAAAATATCAATTGTTTTCTGTGCATACTTCTACATCAATAGACTTTTCCTTTTCTTTGCTCTGTTGGCCTCCTGTTAACGAAAGTGGATGTAGCGGTTTTTTTTATTTTCTAACAAAAACTTGTTTTCTGAACTGTTTGTATGTATTTTGCCCTTCAGGAATGCACATAAGTTTGAAATGTTTTTATATTTCTGGTAAGTGTTGAAAACATGATCTTGGTCTTTTTCAACAAAAATGTTAAATATCTCGGTAATATATTTTACCGATATATTTGTGATCTATTTGTGCAACTGTATTATGATGGATCTCATATTTCACAATTCTACAGAGTTCTCTATGAAGCATATTTACTGAACATGTTTCATGCTGGATTATGCCTTGCATTTTCTTCTCTTCGAGTCATTCTTATTATACCATCTTGTCCTTTAGCTGATTTGTTGTAGCACATCTCTAAACCCTGATCCATATCTACACTGCTGAATTTTCTTTCTCTGTGTTGAATAACAAATTCACCTATCTTTAGTGATTCTTCTACTTTAGGAATATTTTCAAGAAGTTTTAAGCAATCTTCGTAGTAAACAGACTCCCTCTTGCGTAGTTGAACTTGGGAAAAGAACAGTGACAGACCATCACTGAATGCAGTCAAATGTTGATACCAGTATACCTCTCTATTGTCTCTAATCGCATCTCTTAATACGGGGAATGAAGTATACAGAACAATGTTTCAATAATGGAACACTTTAGATTTTTCTTTCCCTAGTTTGATAAAGGTAAGAAAATCAGGATGGAAGGTTTTCAAAAGACCGGCCAAATCCTCGATTTTCTTCGTTGCATTAACGTTATGCGTATCCTGGCAAAGTGTTTCCAAAACTTTGAAGTGATCAAGATGTGGACGGTGCTTATCATGTTCAGATATCATGAAAAACTGTTGGTACTGAATTCGTTGTATAAACTCTGCTATTATTCAATCTCCACTAATGCTTCGCAAACACCACTATCCTGTAGATTTATCCCTAAACAGCTTACAATGATTTTAGTATGAGCCCAGTGTCAGATATATTTTTCTAAACTTATGAGGAAGGGGAACTGGAGTTCCTTTGCTAAATGGGACACCCCTTTGTCACTCCAAAGCTCCATACACTTAATTTACCATTACGTCTTGATAGTTTACGATATTTGTATACATACATGTTAGCTGGATCGGTTGCTGGATGAGGGAGAATGGGGACTTTAACCATAAAAGTACTCTTTCACTCTAAGACCACACCATGAAGGTACTGAGGTGTTATTTAAAAAAAACCTATTAGTAGACAAATCATAAGTATATAGAAACCGTGCCAATGGCTATACTAGGTCTGATTCTGGTGTTAACCCTGTTATTGTGTTCGGGTCAATATGAACCAATCGCTTTCGTCTAATGTGCATAATTCGTTAATTTATTTAAATATTTAGTTGCCACTGCATCACTTGACTTTTATTTCTTTACTCTAACAACGGTGTACCTAGATTGATATTAGAAAATTATAATTAGTTTTTTTTAAAGGATTTGTTACACTCACTATGTTCGGGTCTATATGACCCGGTGACCAGTGTGGTTCAAATTAGAAGAACGAGAAGCAGATTATTATCATAGACGAATGTATTTTATTAGTTTTGTTTTATTTTCATAAATATAAGTATTGCATGCGTTATTTGCGTACTGGTAAACAAGCTTATTCTGTTGAGACTTGTCTATGGCTCCGCGTATAAATGCAGCCAGTAAGCATCTGTGTGTTAGTTTCATAGTAAATATCTAATTTTATGCTATGTACTAATAAGAAATACCTAACAATTGAAATTTATTATTGAAAATGTGTAGTGAGGTAGTGCTTACGGATAGTGAACTTGAGAAACATTTGAATTGAATTGGAATGAAAAGATACATCAATCGGGAAGGTTATCAGCACCAAATATTATTTCGTTGATTCCTGGGCCAACTAGGTATGGTACGTCGTGAATAATTGATATAAAATCCACGTACCCAAAATTATAAACCTAATTTTGAAGATGTCAAGTTTAGAAGGCAAAAGACTTTGTGGCAACATGTTTCAAGAACTAACATTAGTTGAACTAAAAACATACTTTGGCCTACTGTTTCTAGCTGTGCATAAATCTCATGGAGAGGTAACAGCCAGTCTGTGAGATGGAAATGTAGGTCGTCCAATATTCAGAGAAAAGATGTTCCTAGAAATATTTCATGTAATTGCACGAATAATTCGCTTTGACGATAAAAAAACTCGATGGAAACGACGCCAAACTGATAAATTAGCTCCCACATGGGATTTTTGGGATGAATGGGTTGCAATTCTACCTAACCTCTATACTGTTCACGAAAATGTAACAGTAGATGGACAACTGGTACTTTTTGGAGGCCGTTGTCCTTTTAGACAGTACATCGCGAGTAAACTTGCTAAATACGGAGTCAACATTTGGACTTTATGCGATTCTGTAACTGATTATGTATACAACATGCAAGTTTACCTCAGGAAAAAAGGTGAACCTCCAGAGAGAGGTCAAGGTAAAAGAGTTGTGCTAGATCTTGCTTATGGTCTAAAAGGTCACAACGTAATGTGTGATAATTTCTTTATCTCGTACGATCTGGGGCAGATGCTATTGAACGGAAAAATAACCGTGCTTGGCACTATTCGCAAAGATAATCCTGAATTTACAGCCGCATTGGTCTGCAACAGAAAAGAAGTTCTTTCTTCAAAATTTTACTTTACGAAGGACACGTCGATAGTTTCCTATATTCCGTAACGGAATAAAAATGTTACGCTCATGAGCACCATGCACCACTATAACGGAGTGTGTAACAAAAATCATAAAATGCCGTTAATGATTTTAGATTACAACAAAACTAAAGGCGCTGCCGACAAGTCAGATAAGTTAATAATGACATACACATGCAGATGGCAAACTAAAAGTTGACTATCTTTTACAATATTATGGACGTTTCAGGTTACAAAGCTTATATTCTGTGGTACGAAGTAACTCCAATCTGGAATGCTGGGAAACTTACACAACGGCAAGTATTTGTTGAAGAGCTGGGTAATTCCATTATTGCAATAAATAAAACTTCTCTCTCGAAGTGTTCCTGCAGCTGAAATGGTTATAAAGTCATGTTCTTCAACCAGTAATGCCGAAGTAAGGGAACAACCAACCACAACCAAGTGTAAAAGATATAATTTTGTCCCTCTTCAAATCATAATAAAACTAATATGATATGTTGTAATTGCTCAGAATACCTATGTAAAGCTCATGTATATTACTACTGTCAAGACTATAACAAATAAATATATATACCTAACTACTACGTTTTTCAGATGTTCTTAACATAACATTGATAATATGTAATAAAAATAAAATAACGTAATAAAATGTGATCAATAATAAATACTACATCCTATTTCTTATTATTATTCACTGTTATATCAAGTTAACGACGGCTATAGGCTCCCGGGTCATAATGATCCTGACACATTAAGTGAAACCAAAATGTTAACACAATATGAGGGTAAAAACTGTTTGTGTGTCTAGCATGGTCACTGTAAAAAGTCAAGTGCAATGTTTCTTCTTATGTTAGGCTTGATAAAACGTTTCTGCCAACTCAAAAATATTTTAAACTTTTTCTGGTGATTATCAAATGCTCAAATATGAGCCTTTAATAACAGTATTTTTGTTATGTTCTGAAATAATACTACTACTGTATCATGCGTGATTTCACAGATCCATAACTAGTTCAAGTGGTATATCTCGGGAGAAGTATGTTGGTAAAAGTACACGATGATCCGCTGTCAGTTCTACAGCTCTTGGGGTAAAGGCATAATTCACCCTTTGAATCGTTTTACAGCTACAACATAAACTGGCACGGTTGGAAGGTGTTATCAAAGCATAGGATTTGAATGTATCATAAATTTCTTGCGTTATAGTATCATGAACCGGGGTTCTCTTTATGCCATTAGGAAACAAGCAGTACCTTATCTGAAACAGTGTATTTGTCTTTCTTCTTATAACGTCTCAAGCAATTCTTACAGATACTACCATTTATGGAAGACGATAATTGTTATTGATATCGAAACGTATAAATTTGTTCAAAATATAGATAGGAGGATTTTTATGTCTGGTGTCTCCCAACGAGAAGGGTTGGTACGTTCCTCAGCTAATTATATTTCCGCTAAATAGTTTATTTTTAAGCTGTGATGGTTCAAATCCCTGCAACGAGTGCTTCACAGCTAAAGGGCGCTCTTATTTAGAATAATTGCGTCCCTACTAAAATTGTTAGTTCATCTCTCGTCTAAGTGTGACTCCAGGGCTGCTTCATATATAGGCTGGAAGTATTAGCTAGAAGGCATCCTTATCCCGGATAAGTGTGACTACCAGGAAAGGTTGGTTTTGGCTAGCGAGAGGGTTTTCACTAAACTAGAGGGGGCATTCAACTGAGCTCTACTAAAGGGATTACTTTTCAACTAAAGGGTTGTTTTATATCCGCTAAGCGAAACTCCACTGAAAATGATTTTGGATAAAGGTATATTCCTCAGCTACCTCGATGTAACTTCATATACAGGTGAAGGTGTGTTAATTAGCTAAATAAGAGAGCCCTTGGCGTGGTACGATACTAGTAATAAGGGTTGACCTTGAATATTTCGAGGGTATTTCTCAGATAAAGTAGCTTTTATCTTGAATGGGTGCAACTTCGCTGAAAAGCTCTTTTCTTGGATGAGGGAGTGTTCTTTAACTTCAATCTCTTCAAGGTCTTAGCGAAGAAACAAATCCAGGATCTAAAAATAAATTAAATTCCTTGAATAGAGATAATCGAAATGTAGGGCTCGTACCTAAATAAGTTGCAAGCTATAATAGAAAGCGAGCGTTTCTTTGGACACCCAATACAAGCTGTTAGACGTTCTCTGTACAGTCTGTACAGCTTGGTACTTATTTTATGTCTACCCACGGCTCATTATTGTTACGAAGAAGCAAATTATCTGATAATTTTTCTAGGAAGCGTGATGTAATATATAACTAACCTGCCTCTTATCGGTTTTATAAAAATAGAACAAAATTTTGGAAACCACATTATCTAAACGTTCCCGTAAATGCAAGACAACGATTTCCAGGACACAAACCTACACTCTAAAAATGGAACCAAACAAGGTTAAATTCTCGATAATGTATCAATGTCATATGCAGGCGTTTGTCTAGCTTGCAACTGTCTGATAAAAACGGATTTATGATATGGTTGATATCTCTGTTTTAAGTTGCACCTACGAGGAAAGCATCCAAAACCCCTTCTATGGATGATACCCACAATCATGAAGATGATAAGTCAACGTGCATTAATACAAATCGTAGTTGCATATTGCCAAATAAAAGGGAATGCAGTTGAATTGATAAAATTAGTGCTCTAAATTGCGGTGTGATCTTAAACGAAAAATTATTATGCTAATCCACATGCAGAGCTTACATGAGGAAGAAAGAGGCTGTCCCAGGTGCTAGTTAAAAAACGAGAAATGTCCTGTTTACAACTGGTTAACTGGAAGTAAAAAATATCAACAAAAGAGGATCCTAAAATGAAGTTTGAAATAAGAGCCGAACGTGTAACAAATGATGCGATCATACCCATGCATTACGCAATGCATGTGTAACATGGACTACATATATTATCGAAAGCAGTAGATCCGGAGAAAGTCATAGAAGCAGTATACATGACTTAGGTGTAAGGTCACAATGCTTTAACCAGGAGTAACGGTGAATACGAGATAGAAGTACATAATTGTAAGAAGCTTCTTATCTCGAATAAGTGGCTCTACTAAAAGGTTAGTTCATACTTAGAGTAAAGTGAGGGTTTGCACTCGTATTAAAGTAGAGGGAGTTCTTACCTCGGTTAAGTGTGTATTTCTTGAATTTTATCAAGGTCATTGTTGTAGTTACGAAACAAACTGCAGATATATGACACATCAGTCTCTTCAAGGTGCAAGACATAAACCAATGACTCACCAATCTAAAGGTAGAAATAATTCTTGGAAACAAGGTTATCTTAAGAATTTCAGAAATTCATGCCATCAATCTCAAGTGCATATATAGACAGAGCCAGCCAGCTACAACGGGTTACATAAAAATAGATTCACGTATACTACTAAGAAAGATAATATTGAGTGTAAGTCAAGACCAGCCTAAACAAAATTGTGCAAAACAATAGTTATACGTTACACACGTTGGGCGCCAAAATTGAGTGACGTATTGAAAGCACTAGTTACATAAGATGTTACCCGCAACTCAATGTTGACGTTAATAGGTGATAATAGTGAAAAATAGAAAAATAATAAACTGAAAGAGCTCTACAAATTATAATTTGTGTAATTATATCATACAACAACCCTAAGTAATTAATAGATTAATTTACAAATAAAATTAGATTTTGATGGAAAATCAAGAGCAGGCTAGCCGAAAATAAAACTAAAAAATTTAGTTACACGTTATTCAAAAAGTTATGCGTTATTCTTTATAATTGTGGCCCTGAACAGGCTAACTTTAGCTTACCGCGGTAACGTACTCAGGAACACTTAGAAGGATACAAGAGGGATATTTCATTATCAATTCCTATGAAAGTGGGAGGAAAACAGTAACTAGCGAGATCATTCCAGAGTTTAGAAGCTGCCTAGAAGAATGTGAATTGTGTCCGTTTCGTATGACAAGTAGAAAATTATACCACATTTCATGATGTGAATGAGCGAACTTAGTATCTCTAGCAAAGGTGGTCCGAGATGGTAAGGCTAATAAACAAGCAGAACCTATCATTAAAATATACTACTAAATGTAGAAATTATTTTATTAAAATCCAACAAAATTAGGGAATAAGAAATAAAAACTGCTCCATGTTGGGTGCCAAAATTAACAAAGCACTAGTTTCACAACATGTAACCTCTAATTCAATGTTTAATAGACAATAGTGGTGGAAAATAGAGAAATTATAAACTAAAAGGGCCCATAAAAAATAATGGGCATAATTATTATGTACAGCAGCTCTAATAACTTCAAAATAATTAATATGTTAATTTATAAAAATATATGATCTCGATGGCATGTAAAGGCCAACCTAGATAAAAACAAAACGGAAGCATTTAGTTATACGTTATATAAAAATTTATTATTCAGCGTAAGGCAGACAACCAAGCAGAGCGTATTGTTAAAACATAATTTTACTCTTAACGTAGAGACTGTTTCATTAAAACCAATAAAACTAGAGAGAAGAAATAAAAAACTTCCCCATGTTGGGCGCTAAAATTAAATGACGTGTTGAAAGCTCTAGCTGTATAACATGTTTCCCCTAATTCAATGCTTAGATTAATAGGCGATAGTAGTGGAAAATAGAAGAATTATAAACTGAAAAGGGTGCTACAAAAATAATTGACGCAGTCCGAATATCTTCAGAAAAATATTCTAACCTGATCTGTGCTTTATGAATTTATCAAACCTCATTTTTCTAAAGAATCAAAGTGGAATGTCAAAGTCAGTGTTCTTGTATCTAGGATTGTCATAATCGCGTATGATTTTTGTTGGTGACAAACGTTTTTGAAATACTTACTAGCATTGATGTCATTTGTTATTGATTGAGAACGACTCTGAACAATAACAGAAGATTATGTACAGAGTTTCTCAGCGAGACCGTTCGTTAGAAGTTTCTGGGGTTGTGACCAAAAAAAAACTTGCAAATTTAGAATCAGGTATAATTGATTGAGTTCTCTTCAAATAAAATATTTTCTGATTCTAGCGCTTCCGGTTATACCGGAAGTCACTATCTACTTTATTATTTTCAATAAAACACCCCATATATTTTTGAATTTTTTGATGGGAGCCATAATTTTGAATATTTCTTATTAAAATTATACCATGCCCATATATTATGTTTTTGAGATAAAAATTATCTTCCGAAATCCTGACAGCAGGTTGTCGTTTGCAAAATGGACGGTAACTTCTATTTTGATTGAGATAAAAAATTAAAATTCAATTAAGTTTGTAGTTTAAAGACGCCTTTATCATACGTGAAAAGTGACACTATATGTTATTATACCTAAATCAAACTATTCTAGAGTTATTTCGGAAAATTTTAATTCCATAGCCATTATTTCGAAAATGCTAAGAATGGTTGCTATGTTGCAATGGATACGAGAATTTATTTTTCAATGTTTGTGATGTAGTACTTATTCCTTAAGTGCCTTAGTATTACTACTAAAAAGAGTTAAAATGGATAACAGTAACGAATGTTTATATAAATCAAGAAATTCTTAATTTATTTTTATACATGAAAATGCTACAAGATTGTTAATGGAACTTCCACAATATTTAACGGAAACTATCCACATTTACCTCCGATGACAAAAGGTAAATATAAAAGAATAGAAGCAAATGTTGTGCCCTTTGGACGAATTGGTCAAGCGTTAAACCGACCAAAACTGTAGTTGATGATGAAGAAGGAGAGTTGAATACCTTGGCTTATTTCGAGGCCAATTCCAACGCCTCAGTTCGTGCTGCCGAAGAAAATCTGGTAATCAGTAGGTATTCAATAAAAAGGATTTTCAAGAAGCATCACTTCCATGACTACAAATTCTCGTTAGTACAAGACCTTCATTCTCAAGACCCCTATGACAGAGTTAACTCGTGTGAGATGTTACATCTTGGAAGTCAAGAGGAAGAGAATTTTTTGAGAAAAATGATCTGGACGGACGAATCTAAGTGTTCACGTGACGGGATTTTTAACAGACATAACAATCATGTCTGGGTCAATCCGCATGAGATCTGAGAAGATAACTATCAGGTTTAGTTTTAACCTCTTTTGCCTTATGATGGATGACAGGTACTCTTACGTCCTTTGTGACGGCGTGTTAACGGGAGCGCGTTATCTCAATTTATTACTGTGGTAGTAGATTTCCTTGTCAATCTCCCTTGACCTTGAGAAGAGGTTGTTGGTATCAGTTGGATCGAGCACCAGTCCGTTGCACTCAGAAAGTATCCCAAGAACTCACCTTAATGTTCGAAGACAGATGAATAAGGCGGTTAGGACTAGGGAATTCACCTGAAAGATCTCCATATTTTACACCTTTGGAATTCCACCCTTGGGGAGGTATCAAGCATCAGGTTTACCAGACACCGGTGTACACGAGGGAGAAATTAGAGGCACGCGTGCGAGCAGCATTTGACAAGCTATCTCCTCAGGAAGTACGAACTGCAGTACTGGAGGGTATTTCTTCACGCTTAACATTTATTATAATTTGTTTCTAGTTTTTTACATCCATTTTTGTCATTTGAAGTAAATGTGAATAGTTTTCGTTAAATATTGCGCAGGTTCTACTAAAAATCGTTTTCCGTGTATAAAAAGTAAATTAAGAATTTCTTCATTTGTATAAACATTATTTTGGCAATAATATTAAGGCATTTAAGAGATTAGTGCAAGTAACAAACATTAAAAACTTGACATTTGAAAAATTATTTCTCGTATCCATAATAGCCATTCATATCATTCTCGCAATAATGGCTAAGTAATTAAAATTTTCCGTTTTTTGGAAATAACTCTAGAACAGTTTGGTTTAGGTATAACAGAAAAATGCCTAAGCTACAAACTTAATTGGAGTTTTACTTTTAATCTCGATCCAAATAGGAGTTACAGTCCATTTTATAACGTCAATCAGCTGTCAATATTTCGGAAAATAAGTTTTATCTCAAAAACCGTTATAGATATAGGCGTTGAGCTAGGAGGCATGTGCGGTTTCATTTCTGGGGAGTAATTGTAAACTACAAATTTAGATTCGTCATGCAGGTAGGATAAATGTTTGTAAAATTCGTCACAAAGATGGCCGCCAGGCGAAAATTGTAATTAACCATTTTAAGTTTGGTTTCATTTGTAAGGAGTGAAGGTATCATACAAAGTTTGATGCAGCATAAAGCCAGGATCGATGTTTGAGATAATATTTTGTAAAATTGGGTAGCTTAGTGACGGGATGATTTTACAGAGATGGTTGTCGAGCAGATATCGGTCTTGTTATTTCAATTTGCCTATAGTCAACTTTTGCCTTTTTATTTCAGATATGGATTCCGAGGCAGATTTTTCAGTACTGGCAAAAAAAGTTAAAATGACAGATGCAACCGATGAATGCATCATGCACTGTACCAGTGACAACAGCAATTTAGTAAGTCTATCATCTAATTAAATCATGTAAGATATCCTGAAAGCAGCGACAATAAAGAAACACAAAAGATTGCTGGAAATTGCCAAGTCAGTTACCGGAGAAGAATTTACTGTATTAAAGTACCACCATCTATGTCGAAGCATCTTTACTATGAAATCTAAACTCGCTAGTATTACGGCTAAGCAGAACGCAACATTACCGGATGAACCATCAATGTCTTCTACAGTGCGGTTAAGTAAAAACCCATTACACCAAAATACGTCAGGACCAATTCTACCATTCATCTGCATTTTTTGTGAGTAAGAACAGAAATACAAGCCAGGAAGTAGAACACGTGAGGAACTAGTGCAGTGTGTGGAGTTGAGATCCAGTGATACGATCAAAGCCTCTGCTATATCGAAAAATGACAGCAGAATTGTTGGATTAGCTGAGACTATGTGTTCAGTTTCAGCAGAAGCAAAGTACCATTTTTCATGCTATCGTAAGTACACGGCCAGTGATAGTTCAGCAAAATCACCTGAAATAGCGGAAGTAACCCTAAGAGAACAACAATTTCAGAAATATGCTATTGTAGAATAAGCTGCATTTAGTGAACTAAGTATATAGAAGAAATTCTTGATAATCCAGAAGTTGAGAGATTTATCGAGGTTACCATCCGTTACGTTCAATGTATTAAGAACAATGGAGTGTCAGAAGTGAAGTCGCACACAAAAAAAACTTATGACGGAAGTTAGAGAATTTGTATGGCTCCAAAATTCATTTCGTTTCTAACGATAGTGGTCACCTGTTAATGCTACCAAACAGTATGTCAAGAGATGATTTAGTTCGAATGAATGACCAATTATCTGCAAAGCTGAAAACAATAGACATGTTCCGATAGGAATCTGATTACTGTTGCATGCCTAATCCGCAATGAAATCCTGCAACACTAAAGTGGGAATGTATGGCCACCAACGCCTGAATACCTATCTGAATTCCAACTTCCAGAGAATACCCATCTGTTCCTGCAGTCTCTCTTGAGAGGGAATAACAGAATACAACATTCCAGTAGAGTGTCTCTTTTAATTTGGTCATTGGGTCAAGATTTTGTTCATGCCGTTACGGAGGGAAGTTTAAAACTACGAAGCATATTCTGCTCCCATTTGTTCTTAAATCCCTCTCTGGTAAAGTCGTTGAGTTAACCTTGGTAGTTTCCATGCTATTTTTAATTTCATAGGCTGTATAGGAAAGCGTTTTCAAGATTCTGGATTATCTGACACACTTGCGGAGGCTGGTGTTGCATCAGAGGGGTTGCTGCCATCTATTATCACAGGGAAACACTATAACCGAGCAGTACGCATGCATAACTTAGTTTTTGAAGCAATGATGAGGATTATCTGGAAGTCATTTTTGCCGTGGCTTGAAGAAAAAGATACAGATGTTTACAAAGACCTAGAAGGTTTGAAGAAGGAGCTGTCATATTTGTATGACAATATTACAACGTTAAATGAAGTACAATATTCAGAGCTCGTTAGTGGTAGTACATTTTCTGCATTATGTGTTGAATTTGGACAATACTTAGATTTCCTAAGAAAAGATAACGGAAATCTATCATCTCTGTGGATCTCATATGTTCACATGGTGCAGATTTTACTAATATTGATTAGAGACACTAGAGGGGATGACTGGTTCCTGTATCTATCAGGAATCAGAATGATGATACCGTGGTGCTTTTCGTACGATCACCTGAACTATGCTCGATATTTACCTGTGTATTACGCTGATATGATGGCTTTAAAAAGAACGCACCCAACTGTGTACGAAGCATTCGAAAGCGGTCAATTTTCAGTACAAATGCCTAGAAAAAATTCCTTTGGTAGAATTTCCGTGGACCAAACAATAGAAGAAACCATTTACAAGGACAGGCAGGGTAGTAGTGGAACTACAAAATTTAGCAATCATCCTGCAGCAGTTGCAAGATATTACCTGGCTTCTGATATGAAAGCAGCATTCCTACATATGCTTCGTAATGAAACCGGTGGCATTTCTTCAAAACATGTTCTTCATAATGACCTGTCACCAGCTAGAATTCCCAAAGATGAACGTGGCGTTTCATCTATGGTGAACCTCCTCACTAACGAATGGATCAACCCATTCGTGAATTTAGATATCGTTAACATCTCGACTGGTAGTCTTCCAACTGCGAACATCACCAAAGACTTACTCCAGGCACATGCAGTGGGAGAGAAGGCATATTTCAAATTCAAAACTATACGTTTGTTCATAAAAGACGATGTCAGCCAGTTTCACTCTGTTATACAAAGGCAATACTTGAAAACATTCACGGATCTAATAAAACAAAAACGTATAAAATTGAATGAAAAGGAACTAATTCTGAAAGCAGATAGAGACTTTTTTTGCTCAGATGCAATTGTTGCTCAACGCAGAGAGCTTGGCATGAGAACTGTTTTGTCACATCCACTGGGACGTCTGCCATGGGCTTTAGTAGCAACGGATGGAACAATAAGAAAAACTAATAAAGCTAAACTATTTGAACTCTTAAGTAAGAACTTCCCTCCAGCTGAAGTACTACCGGAAAATGCTGCATATGTTATCGATGGAATGGCCTTAGTACAACAATTAGTTGAAGTACCAAAGATTTTTGTACTCCTAGATGATAAATTATTTTCCAGAATTGTTCGAGAAGCGTATTCACGAATCGATATTGTTTTTGATACGTACAGAAGTATATCAATGAAGAACGCTGAGAGACTGCGGCGTGGAACGTCTGAAGCGCATAACTTTTCTAGCATTAAAGCAGCCCACCCTATAACCAAATGGAAACAATTCCTAACAGTCTCTCAAAATAAATCGGAGCTTATAACATTTTTTACGCACGAGTGGCAACAACCAAAATACACTAACCGGTTGGGGTTCAAGATTATGTTTGCGACGTGTGAAGACCGCTGTTACCATCGGCTGAAGTACTTCAATATGAACGAAATGTTTGGAGAAATAGGTGAGAATATATGTGTAGCATTACAAGGTTTGCACTCCTTCACTGGCTGTGAAACAGTGAGTGCGTTTGCAGGAAAAGGAAAAGCTACAGCTTTGAAGTTCGTGCGTAAAGACAAAGAATTTGCAAGTGCCATGTCTAAGCTGGGAGAAACTGTATCTGACGAAAGTTCTCGAGACATTCGTATGTATGCTCTATAGCAATACTACCAAAATCACAAGTGTCAACCAGCTAAGGTACATTTTAATCTGTGGCAAGCAAGGTAACATTGAATCGCACAATCTTCCGCCATGTCAGAACACACTACATAAACATATATCAAGAGCCAATTTTCAAGCAATGGTATGGAAGAAGGCACTAGATCCACAGCCAGACATTCCATCACTTGAAATTCATGGATGGTCACTTCAAACAGAGAGTAACGGTAATTCAATGTTACATATCGATTGGATGAGCTGTGGGCCAGCTTTTCTTGAATTATTGTCATGTTCATGCAAGAAAGATTATGAGCCGAACACATGTTGCTGTATTAATAATTCATTGAAATGTACGGATATGTGTAAAATTCAGGTTTGCAGTAATTATTCACAACCAGATTATGTTCCCGAAGCTTCATCCGACTCAGACGCCGATTCAGACGAATAATTATTGTTTCTTTTAAAAATAAATATATATGCTCGGTACAATGTTACACATAATAATATTAATATAATGATGTATAATACAGGGTGTTTCCTGAGTACGATACATAACTTCGGGAGCGCATTCTGCCACTAGAATAAGGGCAACTTTGCTTATAAACTATGTCTCAAAAATGCTTCGTTACGGAAGTACAGAGTATGAAAGTTTCATTGAAAATTTTTTTAATAGTTCCATAACCACTAGAGACATTTCAATAAAATTTTGCAGTGTTTGAGAGTTAGCAACGGTGCGTATTTTACGCTAAAACCGGCGGATTTACTATAACCAGTTGCCTGCAGGCAGGATAATCTTAGAACAATTTGAAGGAAAAAAATGCTGTACACCACTGATTCTAATCGTTCTCAATTTTTTTTTGGATTGTCTGTTCCATTTGGACAAAAAATGGCTCTCGTCTTTTTTCCTAAGACTGGTCGTTTTCAAGTAAAAAAATAAAAAAACATTGTAGTGCTCCATGATGTAATAACCAGTGTTCATAAATAAGTCTCATGGCAAACTCATAATAAACCTATAAAGAAACTAAAGTTTTTTTATTGCTTCTAATTATTTTAAGCTGTCTTAGCAATGTACAACAATAAGTTATTTAAAGTTTTTTGTCTAATACTACGGCTTCAGCCTTAAAAGAAAAGGAATATTTGTATAAAGGAGAACATGTATTTTATTATCTAGTTGCCTGTTTCGTAGTGAAATCGTTGACATTTTACTTGTCACCGTATTTATCTTTGGGTAAAGCATTCAAAAGGTAAAATGAATAACTTTACTAACGTTAAATTGGCTCAGATGCATTTCATTTATGTCCTAGCAAATGGAAATTCAGTAGAAGCTCGGCGAATTTATCATGAACGTTATCCGAATAGAGTGACGCCATGTGCTAAAACATTTTAAGCATATGTCGGAAGTTCCTGGTAGACCTCGAACAGTAACAACGCCTGTGCTAGAAGATGCTATACTACGAGAAATAGAAGAAAATCCTTCTACTAGTACCAGAAAGATAGCACAACAGCTTCAAGTAAGTCCAAAGACTGTTTGGAAAGTATTGAACATTTTTCTACTATTTCCGTACCATATACAACGAGCACAAGCTCTATTGCCACGCGATTTTCAACCAAGGCTAAATTTTAGTAGGTGGATACTCCGTACAATGGCTCATAATAACATTTTTTTGAGTAGTTTTATTTACTGATGAGGCAACTTTTTCGTGAGAAGCTATTATTAACTTTCATAATGAACATATTTGGGCGGACGAAAATCCCCATGCCTTAAGAGAAGGTGGATTTCAGCAAACATTTTCACTAAATGTATGGATATGCATTATTGTTGACCATCTTTTTGGACCACACTTTTTACCCACCCGACTAAATGGTAATTCGTATAGTCGGTTTTTACCCGACGAACTAAACGTTCTATTAGAAGAGGTGAGAACCAATTTATGGTTTATGCACGACGGTGCCCCTGCTCATTTCAGCCTTGTTGCACGTCAATACCTCGACAACACTTTTCCTAATCGCTGGATTGGTCGCGGAGGTCCTCACGCTTGGCCACTTCACAGTCCCAATCTGAATCCTGTGGACTTTTATTTATGGGGTCACCTCAAGTCACTCGTGTATAAAACACCTGTATTAGATGAAAATGATTTAAGAAATCGAATAATTCAAAGTCGTAATGCCATAAAATAAGAGAGTCTTAGATGAGACGATTGGAATCATGCGTTTTATCAGAAGGTGGCAATTTTCAACATTTACCTTAATTCTGTGTCAGTGGTGATTATTTTTATGATTGCTATTTGTAATTAAATAATAAGAAAAATAATAATGGCGTTGTGAACATTTAATTACGATACATTGCAATTTAAGATAACTTTTTTGTTGTACATTGTTAAGACAGTTTAAAAATAATTAAAAGCAATGAAATAACTTTAGTTTCTTTATAGGTTTATTATGAGTTTGCCACGAGACTCGTTCATGAACACTGGTTATTACATCACGGAGCACTACAAAGTTTTTATATTGTGTTACTCGAAAACGACTAGTCTTAGGAAAAAAAGACGAGCCATTTTTTCGTCCAAATGGAACAGACAATCCAAAAAAAATTGAGAAAGATTAGAAACAGTGGTGTACAGCATTTTTTTCTTTCAAATTGTGCAACGATTATCCTGCCTGCACGCCACTGATTATAGTAAATCCGCCGGTTTTAGCGTAAAATACGCACCGTTGCCAACTCTCAAACACTGCAAAATTTTATAGAAATGTCTCAAGTGGTTATGGAAATATTAAAAAAACTGTAATTTTTCTATGAAGCTTTCACACCCTGTACTTCCGTAACGAAGCATTTATGAGACATAGTTTATAAGCAAAGTTGCCTTTATTTTAGTGGCAGAATACGCTCCTGAAGTTATGTACCGTACTTAGGAAACACTCTGTATAATGGCAATGCATTATAATTTTAAATTAAATTTAAGATTTATGTTTCAATTCGAATTTCTTAAACAGAAATAGCATTTATTCTACCTTCATGACAAACCTAAATTTGTAGGTTACATTTACTCCCCAGAAAGGAAACCAAACTGTCCATTTTTGGCCGCCTAAGGCATGGTATAGTTTCAATAAACAATATGCAAAATTATGGTTCTCAGCCAAAAATGCACAATATATAGGGTGTTCCATTGAAAATAACAAAGTAGATGGCGAGTTCCGGTATAACCGGAAGCGCTAAAAGCCTAAAAATATTTTAGTAGAAGAAAATCAATTATACTTTATACTAAATTTTTAAGTTTTTATTTGCGCCACAGCCCCATAAACTTCTAATCAACGATTTGTATTCACTATGGATAGTTAGTAGTGTAGCTTGACGCAAGTAAGAATGCTGTCATTGTAATAACTACCACGTTATTTTCTTCGTATGTTTTAATGTAAACCGAGTTACCTTTAAGATATTGCTTCTCTTATAATTTTCATAAATTCTAATATTCAGCCATGCAGGCATTTCTTAATTACAATGCCAGTTTTTGTATTATTTTGCACACTGCAGAAGTACATTTAGAGTTTAATAGTTCAATAATTTAGCAGCACCATAAAGGTGAGGTTCTTTATCCCTTACTTCTATTATTGTCAATTGCTTTATTGCTGGTTTAATTTAAATTACACTATTAAATGTACATAGAATTTTTATCCGTACTTCTATAAACTCTCTAGTTTGGGATAATTTGTCATTCTTGAGAAACTATCTTATCTAAACTTCTATCTAAGCTTCACAGTCTGCGTCCAAACTATTTAGTTCAACGACAAAATAGACTGCCATTCTATATTGTGTAAGTACAGGTCAGTTTAGTAAGTAGTAAACCTTGAGATAAAATCTGAAAATAGAATAATAACAAAACAAACTGGGACATGCAATGCAATTTATATATATATATATATATATATATATATATATATATATATATATATATATATATATATATATATATATATATATATATATATATATGTATATCAACGGAGACAAAAAGAAATAAAACAGTAATTTTAACTGGAGAATTATTCTCATTTCACACACAAGACAATACATACTTTATTTAAATTTGCTATCTTTTTGTACTGAAATTCAATTCTTTCATTATAAGACCCACACAATAACTTTAATATATTAATTACGGACACCCTAAACACAATAAAAGCTATTACAAGTTCAGTTCCGCTTACTTCTATTCCGTTGGTGCTGCAATGCCTCCAAGCGCTGGCTTAAAACGGGATGTTTGCTTGTTACGAAACTTAAATTTGTGCTATTGTTTGCTGAAAGAGAAAATTAAGGTGTTATTACAATTTAGGTCTTATCTTCTTTGTATTCGTTCTGCAAACGAACGTTAATGTCTTTAAAACCTGTCCATATCATGTTTTTGCTAATAGAAATTTAAATAAAATCTATGTTTAACGCCCTTATAACAAGATAAAGCGTTTTTGTACACAAGTAATTAATGTAGTTCATGCTAATTAAATCAAGAAGATTAATTATTATATTATAAATGCCATGTCGAGCAAGGTAATTTTAATGAGAGTGCAATTTTTTTTTGCCGAGGTTTTCATTTCACTTAACATAGATATTTCAAAGACTATGAGAACGTTACATCCTTTGTTTGAATAATAAGCAAACCATTTATGTTAAATTAGGTTTTTTTATAATTATTATGGTGTAAGGTATCTCAAAGGTCTCATTAAGAACTGAAATAAAAGGAAAACCTTCGATACAATTGAGTAAAAGAATAGATATCGAACTTGTACTTTTACCGCATTGTGCAAAAATTTACAAATTTATTGAATACGTTCGATGTTTTTTCTTCTTTGGTTTCTTTTTGTACACTTATTACGTGGTTAAGTGTATTTTGATACTCTACAATGTGTTCCAAATTGCCATACGCGTATTGATATCACGAAAATCATACGGGATTGATTAAATTAAGAAAGTTTAGAGAGCATCATTACAAATTGTTAATCCACCTTCAGATTTGAATTATCTTTTGCGGTTTTTGAGACAATGGGAAAAAACAAAATTGTGTATTTTTAACTTTTGCTGGTACCTCGCATATGAGTGATATTACGGTTTTTTCATTATTACATTATTAGGGCACTTTTACAAGAAGAATTTAATTCGAGATGTTTACATAAAGAATTTTACTCTTACCGACGCCATGTGGATTTCTGTAGTCCTTCAAGAGTTTTTCAATAATACGTTACAAGTATGGCTTAATCGTTGCTTCAAGATTATTGTTTTTTTATTGTAGGCTTTGATTACGCGCAGCCGCTATCATGAAATAAAAGAATACTTCGTTTGAAAAATCTGGATCACTGGAACTGTGGCAGAATCTGTAACAAACAGAATACACCCACGTACCACACAAACTTAAAAAACACCGAACGCGTTTCGATAGCTATGCTATCATCATGATCGGTTGACCGCGGGTGTATTTTGTTTGTTAATACTTCGTTTCATTATTCCATATAACTGAGTTGTCATTAAATTAATTAATTCATTTGATTTTACAAATGCCGTAAAGGTCTTTTTAAGTAATTAGTTTGGCTGTTAATTATTTTAGATATGAAGAAAATTTATATATGATTAACTCCATTTTAAGGCACACCGGAATACAAAAGCTGCAATACAAGCGTATAAAGAATAATTTCCGAAGCGACACCAACCTAACCACATACATTTTAGATTTTTAGTAACGAATTTGTTAGCTATGGATCTTTTTTGAAACCAAAACCCAAAACATATACCAAACATACTGCAGCTAGGACTACGACCATAGTGGAACATATCAGAGACAACCAAAGTACTTAAAGAAAAATTGAAGAAAATGTTGCAATTCACAAATCAACTGCATACCGAGTTCTAAAACAACATTATTTTCGTACAGGGTCTTCACGTAAATGATTTTAATAGGAGAATAGAATTAGATTTAGAGAAACTTTCAATTCAATGTTTTTGGACAGACACAAACATGGTTTACGAATTTCTGAGTATTTAATAAGCATAATCATCATTGCTGGGAAACAAAAAATGCAAATAATTTAGACGAAAGGCGTCTACAAAGATTTGCAAGGTTTAAAAATAGCCTGTATTGCCTAACAAATAAAATAAAACCTATACTTTTGCAAATTGATTGGGTTGTTTTGTTTTCGAATAAATATAACGTGAAATAGATATTTCCGACTAGAACAAATTATTTTTGCTTTTACGAATGTTCCAAAATGAATGACCCACTTTTTGGTTCCAACAAGATGGTTGTACGGTCCATAACACCAAAGAAGCACTCTTGGTGAAGATATTTTCTCTTGTAATAACTCCATTGCTTAGCACGTGAAGGAAGGAAGAAAGGGAAGGACCACCCAGGCTTGTCTGGGTCAATCCACCCACATTTCAGGATGTATCGAGCTATGAGGTTGATTTCGTGTTAGAAGGATTCTCGGCGTATTACGAGTGATGGCAGGTAGATTACAGCGACTCTTGTTTAAGACTATTGGATGTCTGCCTTTCGGTTTATCCCCATAAACATTGCTAATTTCGAAGAAGGCAGGATAAGGAGTTATACATAGTTTGGTAGGAATTACTGCAGTAGTTGAAAATAAAAATCAAAACTAATATATAACTGATTAAAGATTATATATATATATATATATATATATATATATATATATATATATATATATATATATATATATATATATATATATATATTAGATAATTGAAATAATAACAGCGGAGGCTAATAAGCTTTAGAACGCAAAATAAGTCGAAATAAATAGTTAGTCATAAAAACGATACGTTATTGTTTGCATCTAGTCTCTCGTGGCGTATCACAACACGAAAACACACTGAGGTCATTAACATCTGGTATGCGCTGTAGGATGGTTTGAGGGGAATCTGGGAAAGGGGCAATTCTAGCTTGTAAAGGAGCTCGGACACCATCATATGTTCGACAAGCGAGAATACGATGGGCCGGGGGTGTCAGAGGTGCCGCACGTGGGGCAATGGTCATCATATGAGATGTCAGTGCGCTTCCGATGACATCCAAATCCTCCGTGCGAGGTAAGGATGCTGGACGGCCGCTCGCCCTGGGACGTTATTTTGGTGAAGCCAAGGTTTGATATTAGGGATCATGGAATAGGTGCTGCGTCCTTTCACGGATGCATCCCACATCCGCTGCCATTCACTCAACACCAACGCCTTGATGTGACGGCGAAAAGAAAGGAAAATCTGCGTAGGGTGCAGGTACCGGTCCTGCGTACGAGTCTAGTGCAGTAAATTTCCTGCAGTAAAAGATGCAGCGGGGGATGCTTGGCAATCGAACACAAGGAGTCTACTGGTACTGTTCTGTAAGTCCCTAGGTAAGTTCTTAGGTGTCTGTCATGGCAGATGTCTAGGCCGCCGATTATTGTGGGAAGCACTGTAAGGACTTTATGGAAACATTCCATTTGAGGCGCGGTCTCTGTATAATAGATGAAGTAAGGTTTTACCTTTTTCCACTATGTGTGAGCAATGCTTGACGGACGATAGCTTGTCATCTATGTACAGTCCGAGATACTTAAACTCGAAAACCCTTCGGACTGACCGGTTGTATAAATGCAAAGTTGGATTTCGGGATACTTTGCGACAAACAACCACATACTTTGTCTTGTCTACTGCGACGGATAGTTTATTGCTGCACGCCTTGGTCGTCAGTCGGATGAGGCACAAGGAAGCTCTAGCATCTAGGTCACGCCTATTGTCTGCGGTGACAGTGAAGACAATGCCATCTGCATAGGCAAAGCAGTGCGTGAAGTCCGGCGGTTCGTGTCCGGGGAGAGAATAAACAACTAAATTCCATAAACACAATCCTAGGACCGATTCTTGTGGGCAACCCTTTCAAAGGGGCTTGGTAACGGAAAACTTCGATGCCTTCGCAGTGTAGCGACGATCCACCAGATAGTTAAACATAACGCGCGACAATTTATGATTGAGGGTCACTATACGTTATTGAATGTCCCGGCAATGTCGACGAACATTGACATCGTGTACATGAGGGTATTCTTTTTAAGATTTGTAATTAGTCGGGAAACACAATCGGTCGTCTTACGTCCGGGGATAAAATCATTCTGGTTAGGATGAAAGAGACGTTCAGGAGGGATTTCATTGTACCGTCTTGGGAGAAGCAATCTTTCAAATAACTTTCCAAATTCGGATAATAACGTTATCGGTCTATAAGAATTTACGTCTGTAAGATTCTTTTTACTGAGTTTCAGAATTGTTATTAGTTGTTAGTGCCAGTCTTCCACATGACAGGAAAATATCCAAGTTTTATGCAAGATTTAAATGATTAGACTTGGTTCCAGAAAGAGTCACTAGCAATGTCCTAAGTATGCTACCATGAATTTCGTCCAGTCCACCAGCTATTTTTAATGATTATTTTTAGCTAAAACGCGAACCGACTATTTTTAGCTATGACGCGACCACCTTTTACTGCGGACATGCACCGACTATTGTTAGCTATGATACGCCACATTTTAGCGAGGACGCGAACCTGCTATCATCCGACCCCCAAGGTGGCCTTGCAAATCTAGTGACTTTTCTGGTGGGTTAGGATCGGCCTTGTGTTACTACTAAATGGTTACAGTTCAAATATAATCGAGACTTTGGTTAAAAATCAAAAGTACAAATTATCTATCAAAATCGTTTACCAGTTGACAGAAAATAAATACTTGTACATATCAATTTGACATTTTGGAAAAATATCAGAAAATGTAGCTCATGTATAACAGAAGAACTATAAGTATAAAGTAGCTTTCAAAACTAATACAAATGTTCTCAATGTCTGTTTAATGTGAAATTCAATTAACTGCATTTAAAGTCGGGTATTTCTAAATTGAACTGAATATTTTGTAATTCTGTTTATATTGGATAAACGCTTTGATATTAGATAAAAAGAACACATTAGATGTTACAAATGTGTACACACAGACAAATCAAATTATGCCAAACAGTTAATAGTAAATAATCACCTTGGGACTTCGCAAAACAACATTAAATTTTTTAATTTTTGTAATAGAATAGACAAATTAGATGTTGTAATATATAATCATAAACAGAAAGTACCTTTAATGAACAAACAGGATGACCTTATCGACTCACTTTCAACAGATATTTTAAATATAGAATTATAATGTATACAGTTTGCTCTTTTACCTTAAGGATTTGTTACTACTTGTTTGTTATTTTGCTTATACATTTTCTCTTGATAATGATATGCTGTACTGAAGTGCATAGAGACATAAATAATTATGTAAGAGAAACTGTCGAAATGTATTATATGTAAAACATTGTTGCTATTAAACACTAGAATATTTCCCGGAGGACAACGTAGGTGTTTATTTGTCCCTTAAGAATTCTTAACTTACCATAATTTAAAATATATATTTCAAGCGATAAACACAAAATAAATGATTTAATCGAATGTAAATTTATGAATCCAACAATTTCGCTCACATTTTTGACTCCTTTTGAAGTCATGTGTCTGTTAAAAGTGTATATTTAGATTTCTACGGACAAAAGGTTAGTCCAAATCGCATCACAAGTATATCGTTTATCTATGCCATTAACCACCATTAACACAAAAAAATTTTAAATCTATTATCACCCAATTCATTCTTGTGATATTTACACTCTGTACTGTTGTGTAATCGTATAGGTCATGTTTTCGATTAAACTTCTTTATAATGTTGGAAGTCAGACAAATTCTCTTAATATTCTTCGTAAATTTTGTAGATCATGCAATATCTGTTTCAGCCGATTGTATTGTTTAGCCAGAACAAAAATTTGTTTGCGATTTTATCCCAGTTAAGTAGTTCAGGTGGACTTTTTGTGTTTATAACCCCCTTTTTCTTACCGTCACCAGGCGATAAGAAGTTCATACATATTTCCTGAGTCTTATTAGAACGTGGTAAACTGTATGTAATGCTAACCTATATAGAATTTACTCGTCGAAATAATAACTCTTTATATGTTTAAGAATGTATATTCATAATACTTTAATGGTATGGTTTACAGCACAATGTAAGAACTAATGAACACGGCATTATTATCACAGATACAATATAGTGTATAAACATCATACCATTAAAGATTAGTTTTGTATGTTGTTTTAGTAAAATGAGACTTGGATTCATAACACAACTCCCGCGAGGTAGTAGATATATTGAAAATTTAATGAAACCTGAATTGAAAGATATTTGTATGCTTGGCCAGCAAAATCATTTGAGCTCAACCCTCTCAAATTCCATTACGTTAACAAACAGTGCACAAAACTATTTCAGAATATATAACGATAAAATTGCAAAATTGATTTTTTTTTTAGTTAGATCTTTAACTATAAATAAAAGTAAGTTATGCGATGAGAATAGTTATGAATTGAATTTGAATACCAACACGTTTATATTGGCGTATGGAAATAAATTGTATCGCCTTACATAACATAGAAAAAACAAATTTACATTGATACTTTCTTAGGGGCTGTCGTTAACACATTTTTTCTTCTTACAACAGCGAAAAGTGATTTATAGTGCAAAAAATAGTGTAACTGTTACTAATTTAAACACAATATCTCTAATATAATTGTCTTGAACATATTTTTAATATTATGAGTTTGGTACATTCCTGTAAACAAGAAAGAAAAATATTTATGCTATATTAGGTTGTACACACAATTTAATCGTTTTTACATTCTGTTGATATTTATTTCACTCTCGCTAAATCGATATATTACGTCATTTTATGCGTACATGAGTGCGTACGTCGTTCATACGTGTATGTGCGCGCGCGCGCGCGCGTGTGTGTGTGTGTGTGTGTGTGTGTGTGTGTGTGCGTGTGTGCGTGTGTGCGTGTGTGCGTGTGTGCGTGTGTGCGTGTGCGTGTGTGTGTGTGTGCTGTGTGCGTGGCTGTGTGCGTGTGTCGTGTGCGTGTGGCGTGGTGCGTGTGTGCGTGTGTGCGTGTGCGTGTGTGCGTGTGTGCGTGTGTGCTGTGTCGTGTGTGTCGTGTGTGCGTGTGTGCGTGTGTGTCGTGTGTGCGTGTGGCGTGTGTCGCGTGTGCGCGTGGCGTGTGCTGCGTGTGCGCGTGTGCGTGTGTGCGTGTGTGCGTGTGCGTGTGTGCGTGTGTGCGTGTGTGTGTGCGTGTGTGCGTGTGTGCGTGGTGGTGCGTGTGCGTGTGTGCGTGTGTGCGTGTGGTGGTGATCGTGAGTGCGTGGTGTGTGTGGTGCGTGCGTGCGTGCTGTGCGTGCGTGCGTGCGTGTGCTGCGTGTGCGTGCTGTGCGTGCGTGCGTGCGTGTGCTTGCGTGTGTGCGTCGTGTGTGTGTGTGTGTTCTATATATATATATATATATATATATATATATATATATATATATATATATATATATATATATATATATATATATATATATATATATATATATATATATACACTGTGTCTCTTGAATTTCTGGACATAGAATTCCCATGTTAAAATAAACTATTGCAAATATTGGCTCCCTAATTATTTTACAGTAAAATGTCAAACCTAAAACTTTAAGGAAAAAGGCTGCTTCTTATGTTACAATTGCATTTACATTTGGTTCATCCGTTTTCGAGAAAATTAGGAAAAACTTAAGGGCTTTTTCGTAACCGGTATCGTTAATAAGCCATGTAAGTGTCAGGATAAATACAATAAGAAGCACAAATAAAATAAGTCTGTTATAAACAAGAAGATGATATTCTAAATAAAGAAATTGGAAAATAAATAACAAAAAATCATCATTTCTACTATTTGATCAAGTTTTCAAATAAATCTCCGTTTGCAGATAAACAATATCCAAGTCGATCTTACAACTCTCGCCGAACGTTTGCGAGCATGTACTGGGAGGCTTCGTGGCTGTTTGCTAAGATTGCTTCTTTTAAGTCGATCAGACTTAAGTCTAGAAACTCACGCACGATTACACTATTGTGTGCTGGACACCCATCGTGTTGGTACCAAATGACTTCCTCCAGGTTCAAGTCTAACAGCGCTGGGCCAATTTCTTCTTGAAGCAGCTGTAGATTTGAATAAGTTGATAATTTTTGAAATTGTTTCTGCACTAGGAATTTGCCGGTTTTGATAACTAACCGAGTAAAGATCTCTAATATTTCTAAGTGAATTGCCAGAGTAATGCCACTCAATAAACTTTACTTTTTCTTCAATGGTGTAATAATTCATTTTTATAAACAAATTTTTCTTTAAAAAGTAATAATCTGTCCCAAATAAAGTTTTAATGATGAATGAATTGTTTTTGAACAATGAATGATTTACAATGACAATTAATAATTATTGTTAGCATTGTCTGTCTAAAGCAAAGCAACCTTGACCAGTTACGAAAAAGCCCTTAAGTTTTTCCTAAATTTCTCGAAAACAGATGAACCAAATGTAAATGCAATAGTAACATAAGAAGCAGCCTTTTTTCCTTAAGAAGTTTTACATTTGACATTTTACTGTAAAATAATTAGGCGAGCCAATATTTACAGTAGTATATTTTAACATGGGAATTCCCTATGTCCAGAAATTCAAGAGCACAGTGTGATATATATATATATATATATATATATATATATATATATATATATATATATATATATATATATATATATATATATATATATATATATATATATATATATATATATATATATATATATATATATATATATATACAGGGTGGCCACCACCAACGCGTCGGTCTCTAGCACCCAAACGACTGATTTTTTTCAAAATCTGTTTGGACGAGAATATGTAAGCCTTCTAGTACTACAATCTAAAATTAGTTTGATTTATACAGGGTGTTCTACAAACTTGTTACTTATCAAAGTTGTATTATTTTAAATGGAATACCCTCCTTTTTAATTTTTTTCTTTTTGAAATAAGGTGTAAAAATAAGGTAGACTAAGGTGGACTATACCCAAACCTTACAGTTTCCGAAATATTTAACATGAAAATGTTAGTTTGTCAAAAAATTCAAGTATTTTTCGATTCAGAAAAGATGAGACAATCTAATCTAAGTCATCGTTATAAGGATATTTGGAAATACGTATTCTGTTGTTTATTGTTTCAAATCATAATTTATAAAATACAAAGAATAACGCGTAAAGTTAACAAACTTCAAAGTTAAATATCTTTGTTATTTTAAATACAACGCCCAAGAAATTTTTATCGAAATAGAATAGTCTTTTGACAATAGTTCGAAATGTATTAGGGTTCTCTATACCTTACTTCAATATTTTTCGAGAAATTAGTGTATTTGTTTTCATTTTTAGAAATTACGCCATTAACTCATGTCGATCAGTTAGAATTCTTTGATTTATAATCATTGCTGTCATATTGACGTATTTCAAAATACGACAGTGTTTACAACTATTGATGATTTTTTCATTACAATGAAATATTCAGTGCAAGAAAGAGTGGATATGGTGTTGACCATCGGAGAATGCCATGAAAATTGTCTTTTGGCTTCCAGGGTTTATGCCCAAAAGTACCCTGATCGCAACCATCCTGATACGAGAGCTTTTGAAAGGCTTTTACAAACATTTCGAGCCACAGGTAACACTGCCTATCCAAAACCTAATAAAAGTAAACCGGTAACTGGCAATGAAGATAGTGAGTTTTTAGTATTAGGATCTATCGCTGAAAATTCCCATACTAGTACTAGAGTAATTGCTAGACAAACAGATTTAAGTAGAAATGTGAGAAGAGTTCTCAAAAAACACAAATATCATGCTTATCACATAGAAATTCATCAAAATTTGTATGGCAATGACTTTCAACAACGAATAGATTTCTGTTTGTGGGCAATTGAAAAATAGGGGATCAACAAGATTTTTAAATTCGTTTTGTTTGAATCAACATTTCACAACAACGGTTTGGTAAATAGACATAATTTTCACTATTATGATACCGAGAATAGGCATCCTTTTAATACTGTTGACCGCCAAAATCGTTGGAGCATAAACGTATGGGCAGGAATTATTGGAGGTCAGGTAATTGGACCATACTTCTCAATGGTCATTTAAATGGTAGAAAATTTTTGAGATTTTTAAAGCGAGACTTTTGGACACTTTTCGAAAACGTTCCGTTGAATATTAGAAGGAATATGTGGCTACAATTAGATGGGGCACCGGCACACTTTGATCGTAGAGTTAGAAATTATTTAACTAGGAAATTTGTTAATAAATGGATTGGAAGGAACGGACCATGTCATTGGCCAACAAGATCGCCTTGTCTTACTCCAATGGATTACTTTTTATGGGGCTGTATTAAAAATATTGTTTACAATATTTCTGCTACTACTGCAGACAATATGAAAGAGAGAATTAGAAATGCGGTGGACACAATTATTCCAGATATGTTAAGAAAAGTCAGACAAAATTTGGAAGAAAGAATTAGACTATGCATTCAAGAAGACGGTCATCAGTTTGAACATTTACTGTAGTGACAATATCAATACTAACAAGTTTGGTGGAATGTGGATTTTTAGTTGAAGATACCAAGTCTCATGGTATGATAATGGATCCACCTAACCGAAGTTCTTTATGGAGGTTTAATGAATCTTTTCCTATCAATTACAATGAGAATGAACTCTTTTGTTGTGGATTTGGTGTAAGTATTTATTTTATAATAATTAGTGAATGCAGAATTATTTTTTTTAACTTATGTAGGTGTAGTGGGGTCTTTACGGTGGAAAGTGTGGAGCGTGTGGTAATAATTTTGGTGACAGCGTACCAAGACAAAATGAGAATACCGGAACTTATGGGTTAGGGTAAATTGTTGTACAGTATCCATCAAGAAATGATATTAGTGTAAAAATCAAGCTAACTGATAACTATTTAGGCAGCTTTTGGTATAGGTAGGTAAAGTTTCGAACTAAAAGCTCAGTGGTATCGGCGTGACTACTAATAATGATTTATGAAGGCTATGTGATTGTTTATTTTCAGTACATTCAAATTGATGACAGCTCAAAGCCGAAGAAGATTGCTTTCAAGTACTATTGGCAGATGGTTGTCATTTAATGTCTCATCAGGTGTATATGGTACAATTAATATCATACGATTGCCCAATAACTTTAATAATAATAATAATAGTTTATTTCTCAAGTTGTGGTAACAAGGTTATCGCAAAATGAGATAATGTCAGAGAAGGAGAACATAGTTACATTTCAATCATAAGTTACAAATTATAGCCATAAATAACAAGCTAAAACACTAAATTGTACAAAATTCATCAATTGTGTATGGATTTTTAGACAGTAAAAGTGTCTTTACTTTCTTTTTAAATATAGTTATGTTTTGTCATTGTTTGATATCGTCGTTTAAAGTATTAAATAATTTACATCCTAGATAATAAAAATTTTTTTGACAAAAACTGGTATGATGCTTCTCAGGCTTGAATGCATTTTTGTACCTCATATTATGTGAATGGAAGTCTAAGTTCCTGGAGAACATACTTTTATGTTTAAAAACAAAACAACATAATTCGTATATATACGTAGCTGCAACTGTTAATATTTTTAATCTCCTAAAAGCATCACGACACGAGTCCCGATAATTTAGTTTAGCTAAAATCCGTACCGCATACTTTTGCAATATTAATACCCGTTTTACATTACTATTACCCCAATTTAATATGCCATATCTCAGATGACTATGAAAATTTGCGTAACACAGATCTAACAGTATATGGTGACTGCAATAGTTAGACAGAAATTTTAGTGCATAGCATGCACTGCGCAGTTTTTTACATACACTTTCAATCTGTTCATTCCAGTTTAGAGCTCATCAAAACAACACCTAATAATTTTACCGAATGTGTACATTTAAGTTATAGCTATATTGAGTTAAGGAATGTTGCAGGTCTACCTAGTGTACTGAAGTGGACTGCTACGGTTTTAGTTACATTTAATGTAATTTATTTGATTTTGCCCAGTGTAAAAACTTACATACGCTGATATAAATTGTTTTGTTCCGAAGAAATTTCTTCCTGTAATTAAGATATTTGTGTCATCTGCATAGGAAATAGTGTGAATATTTTCATCTTTACGTACTGTAAGAGGTCATTACAATAAATTATATACAGTAAGGGACCTAAGATGGACCCTTGTGGTATACCTTGAGTAATTAGACAGGAGTTGCTATACGCATTTTTACTTGTACGATTTGAAAGCGCTCATGAAAGTAGGATACAAGTAGCTGAAGTGCAATACTCTAATTCCATATCTATTTAGTTTATAGAGCAATGTTGGATGATCGACTAAATCAAATGCACGAGAGAAGTCAATAAATAGACCAAACGCAATCTTTTACTGTCCAATGCATCTACAATTAGGTTTTGATATGCACACAGCGTGTTGATTAAGCCTTTGCCAGTAAATAACGTGTTGAATACAAAATATTAAATTGTTTTAGAACTGAAAGTTGAGCAGATATAATTGAGTCAAAATTTCGTAGATAAGGTTTGAAAGCAACTAATTTTATAATTTATTGATGTATGTTATTATATCATTTTCGCAGGTAGATAAAAAACGAGCGATTGTTATAAGGTACATTTTTTCTTGAAATTCATAATTACTCAGATCTGTCTTTTGTTTTCTAGGGTAAAAAAGGAATTAAATGTAGTTGCTGTGTCAAAATCATTTATTGTGATACCATTTCTTTGCAATGAAAGGTCAGATTGTTGTTTTGATTTGCCCTGCAACTGATTAATGATCTCCCACGTTGCCTTGGTTTTGTTAGCAGCGGTAGAAACTGCTTTGTCGTGATATTCTTTAGCTGTTCGTGATAATTCGTGTTTATATTGTAAATTTAATTTCACACTAAGAGATTTAAAGATAGGATATCTTTTAGCTAACTAATTGTATATATTGACTTTATTTTTCAATGTTATTAACGACTTAGACAACCATTTAAGAGTGCTAACCTTCTTACATTTTAAATATGTCTTATGAGGAAAACATGTCCCAAAATAGTAAAGTATAATGTTACTAAAACTTTCGAAAGAAGTTTCGGCGCAAGTCTGAGTAAAAACACTTTTCCAGTCTTCATCCTCTAACAAACTACAAAACCTATTAATATTATGGGAACTAAAATCTCTCCGACGCACACGCTCTTTTCTATTTTCCAATTTTTTCCTATTGACAACATTTAACTTTAAAAATTGGGAGAAATGATCCGAAAGCTGAAGATCGATATTTAGCCCACTAAAGTTGCTTATCTGCGCACTAATAAAGAAGTTGTCAATACACGAACGCGTACTTGAAGTTACTCTTGTAGGTGTACTTATAGTTGCTTGTAGTCCATAAAATGACAATAAGTTAGTAAATTGTGCTTGTAGTGTAGCGTGAGTAAATATATTGATATTAAAATCGCCTCCAATTACTAATGTTTTATTTGTTTTAGAAAGTTTTTCTAACGTGCCATCACAGTTGCTTAGAAATGTATTAAAACTTGAATTTGGCGATCGATACACTACAACAGTAATAGTGTTAAGAGAGTGGATTTCAATAGCACAGCATTCAAAAATTTCATCTAGTTCAAATTCAGAGAGAATTATTGTTCTTGTTCGTGTTCGTGTTTTCCTTCCTGAGTCATGTTTTCAAATGAAGAATATGCCGATATTCATTATTATTATGGTGTTACCCAAGGGAATGCGAGTGAGGCTGCTAGACTGTATGCAGCTGCTTTCCCAAGAAGAATTCATCCAGAAAGGAGAGTTTTCTCTAGAGTACACACTACTCTAAGAGAGAGAGGATCTTTTAGGATCCTAAGAGATCAAGATGAGTTTCATAATATTGAGAGGATTGACGACGTAATCCAGCATTTCGAAGGAAATCCTGAGACTAGCTTACGGCGGTCATCCAATGTATTGCAGATGCCACGAGAAACAATACGGAGAACTCTTAAGGCTGACGGAAGACGTGCGTATCACGTGACGGGAGTTCAAGTACTTTTAGATGGAGATCTAGGTCGGCGGATTGAGTTTTGCCAATGGTATCTCAATTCAGTTAGGAATGATCGAGATTTCCAAAAAGCAATCTTGTGGACGGATGAGGTCACCTTTACAAGGTCAGGCATCTTCAATATCCATAACACGCACGTCTGGGCACATGAGAACCCACATAATATGAGACCAAATAGCTTTCAACACCAGTTCAAAGTTAATGTTTGGGTTGGTTTACTCAACAATCAACTTATTGGTCCATATATTCTGCCAGATAGAGTCTATTCAGTGAATTTTTTGAAGCCCCTTCAAGAAAACCTCCCTGAACTGATGGAGGAGGTTTCATTGGCAATAAGAGCAGATATGTGGGTTCAACTTGATGGTTGTCCTGCCCACTACGGAAGAGGTGTGAGAGATTGGCTAAACGAACATTATCCCCAACGTTCGATTGGAAGAGGTGGTACAATGGCGTGGCCTACAAGATCTCCAGATTTCACCCCTCTTTCTGGATGAATTCTTCTTGGGAAAGCAGCTCAATACAGTCTAGCAGCCTCACTCGCATTCCCTTGGGCAACACCATAATAATAATGAATATCGGCATATTCTTCATTTTAAAACATGACTCAGGAAGGAAAACACGAACACGAACAAGAACAATAATAATAGCAAAAACAAGAACGACTCAAAAACTAAATTGCAATATCACTACAACAGAAGGAACTCGTATTGAAATCAGCAAAACTGTAATAGCAAACAAATTTTGACAACTAACTTACTAATGTCAAGTCGTTGCTACGGTGATGAAAAGATATCAGTAAAGGAGACGTATTTCTTGCCGTAAATGTATAGATTGATTGAAAAGTGAGGGACAAATCGTCAATTCTCATCTACTCTACCATATTTTTGAAGGTAATTTTATGCTCTAAAAGTTTTTCCTGAGGTGTATTCCTGTAACAATTCAGTAATTAGTACGTCAACCATACGTTTTTTCATATCGTTGTGAAGCTTATGAAAAAATGAAGCTTTTCCTTTATCAGCCATGTATCAAATCCATCTCTATTGGAAAAATATTCCTCTTGGAAATTTGTCTTGGGATTTGAAAAAAAATCATTTCTGAATTCATTATGTCATTAAAAATGTTGAATGATGAGTTTGTCTCGAATGAATTCAATATTCTTTAAGGCAATTTCATCTTCTACAAATTTCTCCTAATGTGTTTTCTTGTAACTCTTCTAGTTTGGAAGATACAGCGTGATTTAAAATAAGTCCACGAAACAGAAAAATTAAAAAGTTAACATCTTGGAAACCATCAACAATAGACACACCCTGTATTAACAATTTTTGTTCCTTTTGGCCAAAGGAATCAGCTGTTTTCGTTTTGGCCATCGAGTTTTCACTATATATATATATATATATATATATATATATATATATATATATATATATATATATATATATATATATGCCATAACTCAATATTTAACAGAAGTTTGTATTTGGGACTAACTTACTAGCTCTTAACGTTACTTTATCTTTGTTAATGATGACATATATGTATAATCAAAACAGGTGTATAAATTAAATAACCTAGTGCGAAAACAACTAAACGCTAATGAATGTATTCTACTGAAAGCCTTGTTTACTTTATTTAAAGTTCACTAACTTGCATAATCTAATAAATAGTGTCATTATAAAAAAATTATGAAATTAGCACATACGTGTTTTGTTGTTTTTTATTTCGGTTTTAATGTCCATAGGTGTAGAAACGTATGGTAATTGAAAAAAATCTAGTACCTGGTTTAGCCACGAATGTAATCTGTATTAATTAATTCTTAATGAAAATGTGACACCTTTTGCTTTGTAGATCACTGAAAGTGAATGTGTTGTGTGTGTTATACAATTCTGTCGATTCCATTATAAAGCCTTGTACGTTTAATGATGTGTTTACACACCGTATCCAGGTTTTAGTATTAAATCAACAGTCTAGAGTTAAATTTTCCAAGATAATCATGGGTAATAGTTACAAACATGTAACTAGACATTCCTAAATATAGATAACATAATTATTGTTGTTAGCTCCATTTCAGTAGTTATATAATTATTAAAGTTAGAACGTCGACTTTTCGTTTACTCAATTCAATTTACTTCAGTTATTAGTTGTTTGTGAAGCGCATATCGACGAGCAATTTACTGACTTAAATATATTTTTCAGTTTTGACGTTCGAGGAAAACCCTTATCTCAAGCTCGCCACTGGTCAGCTCCGGAAGTGTTTGGATCCAGGGCGTACTTCCGTACGGTGTCCGAACCCGCACAGCTCGTCATCGACGACATCCGGCGCCACGACGAGGGCGTTTACCGTTGCCGAGTGGACTTCCGTAATGCCCAAACCCGCAGTTTCCGTTATAATCTTACAGTTATTGGTGAGTAGCTCTTATATCCATTAGGAAAGAATATATATTTATGGTAATTCTTGAACTGATATTGCTAAAATTCGTTTTCAGGATAATTAAACGATGATTTTTATCTTTTATATTTCAAATAAAAACTTCAACTATTAAAAATGGATGATAGCAAGTTCAGATAGTGGGTAACTTTGTTACAATCTAAGCGGTATGCTCGTTACGTCTTTAATTTTATACAACTTCCGAACAATCAGCCCGTTTTCCGATCCCTTGTGGTGCGTAATTTTTCAACGTTGATTGGGAGCTCTACAAAAAGCTGTAATTTTGAAAGGTTACATAATTTAAATTCTGTTCGAGAAATCTTAACAATAAAACGGTTCAAGCTCATAATTAGACAGGAACTTCATTGTTGTCAATAATCTGTACTAATTGTTAATTCAATATAAAGGATTGAGCTTTTTTTTTCTCTTTTTTATTACTGAATCGTTTTATATATAAATAAAATGTATAAGTACACATAGGTACTGGAAAATACACATTATAAATTACAGAATGTGTCAAAAAGTTTAGGATAGTTATACGTAATCGTGTTCCTCTCATCACAACAAACAAAACAGTATAGTCCGGAAATGGATATTAAGGGAGATGCAGCCCATCAAAAATGTGGTATAAATTTAAGTTTTTCTTTTTATCTCTTAAACGCATTGAGACACGGCTATGAAATTGCACTACAAGCTTTGGCCCGTATGAGAAAAGATCAGAACCAGGATCAATCTCTGATATGTACTTAAGGAGAAGTTCTAAGACACGGCTGAATAACAACTTTTTGGTTTAACCTCCTACGTGGCCACATGAAAACCTCCAAGTCGCACCCCAGATATCCCGAGTCTTTTCCCATGCGAAATTATACGTCATACATATGGCCATTGAAAACACAAGCTATTTTAAGAAACCGTATATGTACGTGTAAAAATATATACATAATCAATTGATAAAACACAACAAAAGTATGATTCATTGTAGTTAAAGAGTAAGTCTTCTATGATATAATAATATTTTTATTAATATTCTATATACCAACAAGTTATTTTGAACGGCAGCAATAAAAAATCGCTTTTTTGCACAGGCGCTCCATCTGACATTCGACAATACTGTGAAATCTCGGATGCGACTACATTCGGCATAGCCATTAAAGAGCGAAAGGCAAATCTGGTCGCGATTAATATCGTCATGGGGAACTGTGATTAGAATTTTAAAATCCTGATATGTACGTCATAGCCAATTGAGAAATTATAAAAGGAATATTAACTATTCTTATTGAAAATAGTCAAGATACTCTTTCGTTAGTAATTTACCCTTAAATATGAAAGCATATGCACTTAAATTGTAGCGATGAATTTCAATTTTTACTTGCTTCTCATTCGTAAGTATCCATTAATCGAACTAAACATACCAAATGAAAAATTAGCTGCTAACTTGAACAGCTGACATGTTAATCTTTTACATGGTAGTAGGATCGATGGTATTTGAAAAACAAATATACTACTTACTATCATTAATACTAAGTGTGTCGGCAATTTGATAATTAGCAACCCGTTGTCGTGGTAATACTTTATACTTTAAATCACGGCTGACGAGGTATTTAGATATGTCGTTACAAATAGATTTCTATCATAAATTCACATTCTTATTGTAATTTACAAACGAATAGCAAGTCAAATATGTTTCACTATACGCAAAATAATGATTCTTATGGACTCTATAAAATTACAAGTTCCCCAAACGGTTTGCCATTAAACCCTCCTGACGTCAGAAAAAACCTCTTTACCGTTGGAATACTAGAACATACTACAATAACATACTATAACGTAGAATCGCTACTTTTTACAATAGTGCTACATTAATAACGTATTAAAGTAATTTAGTATTCAATTACTTCTACTACTACCACTACAAAACTGATATAAATTATCACTTAAAAATTAAAAATTATTATTAATTTTATTAAATACATAAATAAAAAGTTTACGTCGAGTAGGATTTGATCCTACGACCTGTACTTTGCTAGAGTACCGCGCTAACCATCTGCGCCATCGAGATTCAAGCCCCAATCGATGCCAATTTTGTCTTTATGTATGTAGAACTGAAGTAAATTCTCAATATATTATCACTTTTTTTATGACCAGAGGGTTCCTCATATAATCATTTCTGAGTACTTAACTGACATTATAAAAAAAATACAGACACCTGCCGAAATAAATAAATATAAGTAAAGCAGTATCGAAATGGTCCAAGTAAAATTTAAAATAAGCTAATTCCACTTGAATCGTAACTCTGAATTCTTCGCATCATACACTGTATTACTCTTTCAAGGGTTCCGGGGTTATTGCGTGTTGTTCGATATCCACTTTGTATTTTTCCCAAACATTTTCCTTCATTATCAGTTGAAACAGAGTAGATAATCGATTCGGCCCAAAAAAAATCAAGAATTGCTCAATTCCACCAAAATATCGTAGTGTACGATCAAATATGGATCATATATGTGCTCCTAAGTCTAATGGGGGTGATTTAAAAAAATATAGAACGTATTGCAAAGACTTCCTGATTGGACCTGCAGTTGCGGTTTCACCGTCAATAACTTGTGGGTTTTCAAGATAGCCTCTTGTGGCGACATATCTTTGTTTGTTTATAATTACGTTTCGCACGTCTGGTATAACTGGAATGGCTTTGTAGCAAGTATGTTTATGTCTACGCTGACGGGTAGTAGGATGGTACCGATGGTAAGGCGTCCAGGGTATAACCTATCTAACTGAAACTTAGTTACTGGCGAGATTAGTCTCGGACCTCGCTTTGCAGGAGAAGCGGTTAGGATGAAACAGACAGATGAATGTAATGAATGACAATCGGCTTGGTATTATGTGTATGTCAAAGACAAAGCGCACCTAATTAATTATTCAATGATTAACCACTAACTATTAGCGTTTAAATGTATCAATTTTATCCCCTTTGCCATCGGGGTGCAAACGTGTTGAGATCTCTTCCACTTCAGAGTACCCTCCTTTCTCATTACTTAAACAGTAGCCAGTTCTCCAGATATCTTGTTTAACCGTAATAATCGCTTACAGTAGCGGAGCGTGTTGTGAGGCTTTTACCACTTCGTAACTTCTCCTCTACACTGTCAAATTAGATCCAGGAGTTTGTTTAGAGTCCTTTGCTGCTTCGGATATTCTCTCTCCTCACCATCAGACCCTCCCAGACCAAATCCAGAAGTTTGAAACTACTATTTCTATTTAACTCGACCACCTGACCGTCCTGGCCTGCTGCAGCTCGAATGCAACTTTACCTCAAGGTAATTTTTTCTTTATACACCTACACTAACATTCGAAACGTAATGTCAGGAGTTCAATTGCCGACTTCGTTATTACTTACATCGCCATGCAGCAAGTCAGTTTGTCTAAATTCTGTCGACCCCGATATCGTCTACCATATGGAACCTCAAGCAGCCTGTCCAATTCTACTAGTGTATCTTTTACCGCAATATACACAAGCTCAGGCCACTACCGGAATCCTACTAATACAGATCAGAATCCTGTCATTAGATGTTGTCATAAACATCCAGACACTAGAATTTACGCAATATAGAAGTGAGTATTACACACTTAGCGCAATTTGGACATTTTTTGGTTATTTTGGCTCCTCGGCTAGCACCTTGGAGCCAAATCATATAAGCTCAAAAATGTCAAACTTCTACACCGTATGTAATAATTTACTATTAGAGACTTGTGGTTTTCATAATATACAGCACTCAGTTATAATCAATGAAATTCCTTTGTAATTGGAAATTGCTTATATACATTTTCTACATTTAAACTATATATACATACTTTATGGTACTACACATTTCTACAATACACTTATCTAGCTTAATTTTTTGCTAATAACATTTTTGTAAAGTTTGGGTGTAAGACCGGAACAACTGTGAACAATGTTGTCAAGGAACGCTTTAAATATTTACAGGCATTATCTCGTAGCCCCAGGGATCTGTATATGTGGACCCGATACTTATAACCCTTTTATCATCATACGGATTTAGAATAGCCTTGTTCTGTCTAATGGTGAACATTAAATATTTTTTGGATTTGATTATATATTGGCATCGCTTTCAATTTGTCAGTCAGATAGTGCCAACTTGTAACCTTCTGATTTTTTGTAATTTTACCCCCTCAACTAAGTAAGCGTACATTCTCGAACGCAACTCCAGAAATTGCTTCATCATAACGCCATTGTTCTCATCTGTCATCAGGATTTTTTTTTATTTACTAGAGGAATACCAAAAATATTGTCAAGAGTATAATCGGATGTATCGAATTGTTCGATATTTTCTTTAATGGACTCATAAATATCAGGTACGGAGAACACATACATCAAGCTATCTCTATCCGTATTTTGGTAGCACATAATTGTAATGGAACTCGTACAGGAACGTTTTAGACATGTCTAGAACATCAAATCCTGCATATATGGGTTTGTTTAGAAAAACACTCATATCGGTCAATATTTAAATACAATTTTAAAGAGAAAATATTCAAGTAATATTTGATAGAAAATATATGATTCATGACGACGCACTGATCATTACGTGTTTAAATTTTTTAAATAAGGGTGAATGTTTGTGTGGTTAAAAATTAATAGACCAAGGTAGGTATTTTTTTAAATTGGATACCGTGTTGCTGAAGGAATTATTTTATTGAGTTAGTTGATCATCTATGTTCACGTTGGTTCTGGACCACATTGGGATTTACATGTATACGAGATAGACAGGTAGACAGGTAATTGCAATGTGTCTGGGGGGTGGGGGGGTTGTATCATTTCATTTTTGTTTCCGCTTACCACAACATCTCAACCAGCTCGATTGAAATTACCCATTTTATGGAATTTAAAAGAATTTCCGAACTTTTAACTTAGGTGAGGGTATCTTTTAGAAAATAAAAATCGAAATATTTCTTCGAAATTCATTTAGATATGAAATAATTTCCAAATAAAATTTTACTGTAAAATCACTTTTAATAATACTTTTCCTAGACAGAAAAATTTTAAACTATTTGACTGTCCCGAGGCCACAAAAAATTGTATTACATGTCTGATATTTGACACCGCCCGGTCCATAAATTAAGTAGAATAACATAATTTCTGAATACAGTTTTACTGTAAAATCGCTCTGAATTATGCTTTACCCAGACAGAAGTACAAAATATGAAAAAAAAATTCAGTCAAAAATTTTGTTTCCGCATACCACGAGTATTTCAACACCACAACCATCCCAAAACTAGTCACCCTTAATATTTTTTTTAGCAATGGAACCTCGACCTAGAAAAAAAATACGTCAACTTAGATGTCGAGGGGGACTTTCATAAACAGTGTTCATGTTATTTTACTTTTCACCCCTTAATCCCCACTCCACTCACTTTAAAATTTCAAATTGCACCCCTAGCTTGTGACAAATTATTTTGAAGGTATTCAAAATGCAAATCTAACGGCGTTCAAAAAATTTATTTCCATCGCCCCATTTTGAAATTACAAGCGAAAATGTCAATATTATAGGAATAAATTTTGTTCATTGATTTCATTGTTCAAGACAATACCCCTAGTTTATCAAGTACTGAAATACGAAGTGATACGGAAACGATATCTCCTCCCTCGAAGATTTTTATCGTGTTTTTATCGATTTGGATTATTTTTGCTTTCAGAGTTCAATTAAGGTAAGCCGTATTTCAGTTTGTAATTTATTGCCGACTGCAACGATTTATAATCAAGTCTGCTTCGGTTAAGTTGTTGAATTGTGACAATTCATTACTTCAGCTTGAAACATAGCCTGTTTTGGTTAAGTTATTGAATTTTGACAATTCATTACTTCAGTTTGAAGCATAGTCTGTTTCGGTTAAGTTGTTGAATCTTGACAATTCATTACTTCAGTTTGAAACATTGAATTTGAATAAAACCAAGAATCAATCATGGTTTACACTATTCCAGAAAGAGTTGAAATTATTTATTTGTTTGGAGCCCAGAATAAGTGTGCTCGTAGCACAGCCCGAGTCTCCAACGAAACGCATCCTGAAAAAATGTTGGATATCAATATGTGCTAACTCTGGTGAGAAAATTTGAAGAAACTGGCTCAGTATGTAACAAAGTAAGAGCGACACCATGAGTTCTCAACGAAGCTGCACAAATTGAGGTCTTAGGCCATTTTGCCGCTGAACCTACGATTTCAATTCCATACACAAGACTTTAAAACGTCACAAGTTCTTTCTTTACAAATTTACCATTCTCCATGAACTCACTGAAGATGATTACGATAGGAGGATTCAATTCTGCGAACTGCGATGATTCAAAATGACAGCAATTTGGTAAAGAATATTTGCTTCAGTGATGAATCAACGTTCTATCTGAATGGCTTTGTTAATAAACAGAACTGTAGATATTGGGATCTTCAAAATCCTAACGTGTTCTTAGAGGGTCATACGCAGTTTCCCAGAAAAAATTGATGTTTGGACAGGAATTCTTGAAAATAAAATAATAGGTCCTTTGTTTATCGAAGAAAATTTAACCGCTGATTTGTATTTAAATTTATTTGAAAATCAAGCTGACAAAGAAGGCAACCCACTGAAATTTGCGGTATCAACAAGACGGTGCACTTCCCACACTATGCGTTGGGTGTTCGCGAGTGGCTTAAATAACGGTTTCCCGCAAATGGATTGGCAGAAGAGGCGCAATAGAATGGCCTGCCAGATCTCCCGACTTAACACCATTGGATTCTTTCCTTTGGGGTTATTTAAAATCAATCGTGTATCGTAACCCTCAACCAGAAAATATTCAGGCCCTTAGAGCTAGGATCACTCAAGCTTGCCAGCAAATTACTGTGGAAACATTCCAAATGCGAGAAGAATTCGTTAATAGATTATTTTATTGTCCACCTAAGCATGGAGAACATTTTAAGCACTTAATAAAGTGAGGTTACACGAATAGATTGTATTGTTGTTTACCTAAAAATAAAGAACATTTTGTGCATTCAATAAAGTATTGTTTTTGTCTTGAACAATGAAATCAATGAACAAAATTTAATCCTATAGTATTGACATTTTCGCTTGTGCAATTTGAAATTTTAAAGTGAGGGGAGTGGGGATTAAGGGGTGAAAAGTAAAATTCCATGAATACTGTTTTTGAATGTCCCCCTCGACATCTAAGCTGACGTATTTTTTTTCTAGGTCGAGGTTCCATTGCTAAAACAATATTAAGGGTGACTAGTTTTGAAATGAAAGCACTGTGTGTGTGTGTGTGTGTGTGTGTGTGTGTGTGTGTGTGTGTTTTATATATATATATATATATATATATATATATATATATATATATATATATATATATATATATATATATATATATATATATATATATATATATATATATATATATATATATATATATATATATATATATATATATATATATATATATATAAGTAGAAGCGGTGCAGCTGAGGGACAACGACGCCCGGAGTCGTAACGTCTGAACTTCGTGCAATCACTGAGGGGTGTCGATTGATTTCGGCGTGCATTCTCTCGAGTCCCTGCTCATTTTTTACGGTTTCTTTTCGGGACCCTTCTTCAACCCCTTGATGGTAATTTTCACCCTTGAAGCCACTTTCTCCCTAATTAGGACCATTATGTCAGCCTAGCCTATTGAGGGTAGACAGATGCGCGCGCAGACACAGACACACACAGGCACACACAGATACACACACAGATACACACACAGATACACACACAGATACACACACGCACACGGACACACACGCAAGCGCACACGCACACGCACATGGACACGGACACGGTCACGGACACGGACACGGACACGGACACGGACACGGACACGGACACGGACACGGACACGGACACGGACACGGACACGGACACGGACACGTACACGGACACGGACAGATGTATTATAATTTAAAATTAATATCACTAGGTTAAGATATAAATAAAAAGGTAAGAACTGGGAATGAATGGTCACGTGACTTCTGAACGGGCTTTTTAAAGCTAGAAACTGGGGCTAGACCGTAACGCTATGTGCGAGTCACGTAACTGTAAAGAAGAGAGTTATGAACATCCTCTTTTCTGTGACGTTTACTGTACGGCACCTGGTAAATCTTGCTCTCTGGCTTTGACACAACTTCATATGCGGAGGTCCTATCTGTTCTGTTTGCGCGTACACAGGTTCGAGACCGTCTAATATTAAAGCCTTTTATGTGTCAAAATTAATAATTTGTGATTTTTATAACTAAGTGATGCCCTTAGCTTTACAACCGGTTGTGTATTCATTTTGAAGTGTATAGAACACATTGTACGGGTAATTCTTAGGACCACCACTTACGAACTGCGTGATTCTACTCCCGTAGCCCTCCACCTTATCGGTCATGTGACCCAGGAAGTCACCAACAGATGGATCCCACTCACCAGGACTGCGTAAAAATTACAGAGTCTGTATCAAAGTACATACAAGTTTGGCAAGGTTTTCCAGTTAGCTGTACCGCATTAGGCGAGCATTGGCGGTTGTGTAAGCTGCCAAGACGGCATTAGCAGTACTGAGCTGTTCTGCCCCATCATCGGGTCTAACCCAGTTTACTACCATAACGTCCTGGTTAATGGGTAAAGTGGATTGGACCTCCTTGGAAGAATTGACCATAATTTTGATAAATTCGTGCGGTTCAGAAATAATGCTGGTTTGTGTTAAATTCTCTCTCTGGCCAAGCTTGCCCCAAAATGGATTTAAAAATAATGTTTAAATGTATCTAAGTCCAGGATTAGTGATAATTCTGTTTCTGTCCAATAATTGGACGTCCTCCATTCCCAAATATTCGCGGATGTATCGATCCTTCGTCTCGTCGTCGTTATACTACGAAGGCCAGTGCGAGAAAACCCGAGCAAAGACTTCACAAGGCCCTCGGCAGTATTCAAGTCGAGGCTTAGGCACACGGCACCAATGCGAAGTGTAAAATGCCCCACCGGATGCTTAGAATACTTGTTCACATAAGGGTATAGTCAACAAACATCCAAATACCTGATTTGCACATCTTGTTCTGCCTTATAATATAACTTAACCGCATTAGTACGACCAACCAAGAAGCTATCGCGGGGATTCAGAGGTGACTGATTCAGCACGTTATTTGAGCCAACAAAGTCTCTTGCGTTCGGATTTTGCATTAAAAATGACCTAAATTCACATTCACAAATTTGAACTAAATCATAGTTAAAGGAACGTATCTTGTGTGATGTCGCTATAGTCTTCTCACGACGTAAAAACACTGTATTCGGTTCGCGTTTACTATTACCAGCTTGAACGGGGTAGCACCTTTCAAAACCGTGGTAATAGCAACCGTGAAACTGTTGTACAGTGCTTATGTCATGAAAAAACCCATCAATCAGGATAACTTCCCTTAACTGTACTTCACTCGCGTTCGCGGCGTACTGAATACGTCGGAGTTCACAATACTCGAGCCAGAGAATCCATTGAATAGCAATCCTCGATTTTTTGTCATCTAATCTGTATCCGCCGTTTTGTACGAGTCCAATAGTATTCCCGCGAATAAAGTTTCAGCGGAAAACATGCACCAGCGATCGTTCAGCATTCTCTAAACGGGTCGACCCTGTTTTCTTCGACAAACCTCTTCCAAAACTCAAAACAGACTTTTCTAAGGATACTCACGTCTTGCAAGCAATATAGCCGTAAAAGTGTATGGCTGGTAAAACACCCCCATAATTTAGGTTTTGCACGGTATTAAGGAGGTGTGGGAAGTGGCCTTTTGAGCCTGGGAAATGAATGGTTTCAGGGAGTTTGGATAGGGTCATGGGTAGGAAGTGTAAGCTGTCGATAAATTTTATACTGTTATCGCAGGTGATTTTAGCACCATTTGAAATTATTTTAGGATTCCAAGGAGAGGGATTCTTCAGGATTTCGTTAAGGATAAATTGGTAGTCGTAGGATTTTGAGTTGTGGGCTAGGACTGTAATAGTACTCTTTTCTTGGCGAGCGAGTAAATGTATGAAAGGAGTTCTGATACAGGTGTGGTAGAGAATATGTGTTGCCGTTGTCCGCAATGCCCACAATCCTCCTCAATATCCATATCGGTATTAATGCAGTGATTGCAGACATGCTGGACAGCACAAAATGTGGGAATGTGAATGAAGGTGTTTGCATTGTTAGTAGGTGTATCTTGGCGGCACTCGAAATCGCAAAAAACCGTATTTCTGAGGCATCTCAGCCTTCCATGCACTCACTAAACCAGTTCGACAGCGTTGGAGTTTGCTGCCAAGACCGCTAAGTTCATGTTTCTGTAGACATTGGTTTCCGGGGATATCCCCATTATACTCACCACAAACGATAGGGTCAGTATACTGACAAGGGAGGCTTTATGACAACATGGACAAGTGTTAGGACAATTCTTATGACCTTGGTTGGTTTCGATTCTATACCTACAGAGTTCACAAGAGAATGTCTTTGAGAACGCACTGGTTAAGCTAGTGATTAGGTTATAATGGGCATCTTCAGAAATTAAATTTAAAACATTACGGTTAGGATTTCGCGGATCTTCAAAATAAACTGTCCGTCCTAACCTGTGGTTATACACAACTATAGTGCAATTAACTAAATCATCTTGAAATTGTTCGATACTATCGCCGTTATTTAAATTAACATTAGCGGCAGTACATAACGCATGCGTCCTCCGATCCAAAATAGCTCGAGCTTTTTTAAGGCCTGGCAATTGAGGGTCGGTTTCGGCCACAGCTATGGCAACCATTAAAGTCCTACCTAAACATAAATTATCCCTATTGATAATAGTTATAATGTCGCCTTTACGTGTGGAAAACTCAGCAAAACTAACGCCCGTCATTCTCTGACGTGCTGGACCACCATATCCCACAGGCGAAACAACTCTGTCCACCTGTAAATTCAACGTATCATTGTTAAAGAAACTTACATTGCTTTGTAAGATTTTCTCTAGCGTGGCCATCATTACGGTAGAGCTCAACTGGTCTGTACGACGGAACTAGAATCCTAGGGGTTTGTCCGAGAAATTGTCATTAGTTAGTACCATTCCAACACTGTCAGCTGCATTAAGCCTTGCACACACTTACTCCAGCAATGCGTCTAGAGCGTTCTGAACAAAAATGTAATTTTAGTAAATCTTAGTACAAAGAAAAAATTATTACTGCTTACCTTAAGCTATGTCGCTTGTGATTGATTGACATCAACATCTTTGAGTTTAAAGACAACCCGCTTCGCCATTGTGTTAAATTTCCTAATGAACTCTTCGCCTGTGGACGCCGTTTCAAAATATCGATTATCCTCTAAGTTAATTCCACTACCATATAAGGTTTCTGTTCTGACCTAAAATTAAAAATACAGATTAAGGTGTGAAAATATAGGTCTTAACTTTAAAGACAAACACTTAACTTTAAAAACATATGATTTATACTTACAGTGCAACGGATCCACTTGCAGGTTGCGGTGGCAGATGGACAACATTGGATGAAGAAGTGACCTTAAGCTATGTCGCTTGTGATTGATTGACATCAACATCTTTGAATTTAAAGACAACCCTCTTCGCCATTGTGTTAAACTTCCTAATGAACTTTTCGCCTGTGGACGCCGTTTCAAAATATCGGTTATCCTCTAAGTTAATTCCACTACCATATAAGGTTTCTGTTCTGACCTGAAATTAAAAATACAGATTAATGTGTGAAAATATAGGTCTTAACTTTAAAGACATACACTTAACTTTAAAAACATATGATTTATACTTACAGTGCAACGGATCCACTTGCAGGTTGCGGTTGGAGATGGACAACATTGGATAAAGAAGTTGACAGCATCTAAAACAGTACATCGATTAGTATCTTACTTTTATAAAAATTATTTCCACTTACAGCTTCAGTGTTTTCCACCGATGATGGGCCAGCACTCTATATACTACCTTGCACTTTAACACGTACCTAAAAATAAAATATTAGTAACAAATTTTGCGAATACTCAAATATTACTTACCACAGTCATTAACGCAGCCTGCATTTTCTGCATCGCTTCACGTAACCTCTGGAAACGCTCTAACTCAAGGGGCGTTATGGCTTCACCACCAACTACGCGTTGAATAATGCTGAATTACATCTCCACCACCTCATCTTTGGTGATTAATCCACCCTCGAAAATGTTTAAAAGAGAAGAAATTGTTGAGTTCGACATTAGAGCACAGTTTAACAAGCTGTATGAACTGTAAACGAGGTTAGAACGTGATTCATTGGCTGTTACCGACGCAGCAGTTAATTACCTTGAGGTTTTACGCAAAACCGTTTAAAACAGGAAAAACAAATTGCTCAAACAATGGCAACAGCGTATTTACATTTTCATGGGTCTTTCACCTTTGACATATTTGGCTAACTAACTGACAGAAAATTCCTTAGATACTTTTCTGTTTAAAACAGGAAGACAAGTTGCGTGGCGACCGTGTAATTACATTTTCTCCTTTCACATACTTACATAATTAACTGACGTTCTAACATTCCTTATATCTTTTTGATAGATAACATTGTATTATTAATTGATTCAACTGTAAAGTAGTTCTTTTAGGTTTGATTTTTTAAAATGTTATTTCTATATGTAAGGTGATAGCGGAAGCTGTCTCCAAATGAACGTCTTCAAAATGAGGTTTAAAACTTTACGATACGTTTTTAGTGTGTTTCTAGGCCGTATTCGATTTCAGCTAATCAAAAACCTTAATTTGATTTGCTGGTGTTTTTTGTAAGAGGTAATCTGAATCAGCACAGATCTTTTTTGAATTGAAAGTTCTAGAGGTTTCGTTAAATGAAATAAACTTAAAATACAGATAGATCAATGTGAGCATACCCATTTACATGTTTAAGCATATGTTTATTATCAGCATTCGATCCCACACAATCAAAAAAAGCCTTATTTATTTGTTACAGGGGTGTTTTTGTAAGGTGTGATCTGAGCCAATACAGTACTTTAGAATTGTCTTTTCTAGAGTATACGCTAAAATGTAAACTGTCTTAATAAACTTAAAACTCGGTTAGATTAAGCTTATCATTTTCGTTTATACGCTTTAACGTATGTTTCTTGACAGTATTCGAGTCCAATGTTAATCTAATTGCTGCAGGGTGTTTTGTAAGATATAATCTCCTTTATGGATTGAGTGTTTTGGAGTCTTCGTTAAATGGAATCTAGCTTAATAAACTTAAAATACAGTTAGACCAATGATTTTCAAAACGTGGGCGTTAATTATGACGTGAAGACACACCAAGATGTGTCCACGGGTGCCTTCAGTGCCCTCTAACCCAGGGTTTTGAATAACAAGATGACTCTTAATACTGTCAAAAGTTCCTTAATTAGGGCCAAAGCGACGTCAAGGGGTTGAAAATGGTCCGCGAAAAGAAGCCGTCGAGAAAACCTCAGGTCCTCCAATCAGAACACGCTAAGCGTGCGCATTTGTGTACCCATCAGGGCCTAGACAAAAGGGCCCTAATTAAGGGGACTTTAAGGGGTGAAAATTACCATCAAGGAGTTGAAAAAGACTCCCGAAAAGCAACAGTAACAAAAAGGAGCGGTGCCTCCGAGAAAATGGAAGCCGAAATCAGCCGACACTCCTCGGTGATTGCACGAAGATCAGACGTCGCGACGGTGGACGTCGTTGTCCCTCAGCAGCACCCCTTCTGCATAAATTTTTAAATGGAAAGAGGGGTCGAATGATACCTCATTTTGAAGGCCTCGTCAAGGTCTCTTCAAATGCAAAATTTTAAGTTATTTGGTCGAGTCAATTAAAAATGGCGGACCGTTAAAGTTTATGAATTACTGTAAAATTCGCCAATTTGACAGGTTTTAATTTAATAATTGGTTTGAGTTAGAGCGAAACGATTTTCACTTTCTTATCGTAACCTATTCCCTCGTGTCATTTTGATATTTGACAGCTGTCAAAAAAGCTTTATTGTTTTTTAATAATCCATTTATTTAAAGTTGTTTAGCTAATAAAATAAGAAGTATCAACACCATAAAGTTTAAACAACGTATTAAAATAATTCAAGTTCTAAGTTACCAATTTTAATGGCGGTTAGATGTCAAAACCAAATTATTTTCTTTTTGTGGATAGGTTACGATAGGAAAGTGAAAATCACTTCGCTCCCACTCATACCTCTTATTAAATTAAAACTTTTCAAATTGACGAATTTTACATTAATTCGTAAATTTTAACGGCCCGCCATTTTTAATTGACTCAACCAAGTAACTTGAAATTTTGCACTTGAAGAGACCTTGACGAGGCCTTCAAAATGAGTTATCACTCGACCCCTCGTTCTATTTAAAAATTTATGGTCGAAGCATACCCCCTTTAAGGGGTTGACGGTGGGGGGTTAAATTTGCCCAAAAATTTGATCCCCCTAAAAAATAAAATTTACGTGTTTCAGCAATTTTTTATGCATTTACTCAATTGGGCCATCCTGTGTATACACAACGTGAACCAAAAAAACGTACCCCTGTTTCAAGTGTATATTCTGCACATAAATTTAAGACGAAAAGTCAGATAAAATTTCTATCTAAAATGTATAGCTACAAAGTGACAGGCCCTCAAAGTTGAATTTTGAAAATAGTTTTTCTCAAATAACTCGAAAACCTTTAGGAATTTCAAATACTATACGCAATGAAAATTTTATCTTTGTTGACGAGGATTTTTTTGGTTTGATTGGATTGTCTATGAATGGATTGGAAGTATTAGTTTTCACATTGTTCCCGTATACTTTCTATTCCGACTTTTTTGTGTGTAATTTTTCAGGTATTTTGGTTACTGTTTTGGGTCCGTTATTCAATTTTATAAAAAGACATTTGCCAACATTGACCGGCGCCTTCGTGAAAGTGGTACATATTATCAATTTATAAAAATTATATTCATGTCGGGTTCTCACAGGTTGTTTTGATATATATATATATATATATATATATATATATATATATATATATATATATATATATATATATATAATACCTAATCGAAACAAAATTAATTAAAATTTAGGAGTACGGCTAGTTTGCTTTGTTTGTATTATATCATATTTCTTCAATATGGTTAAAATTTTTGTGCTGCATGATTAAACGTTCAGATTTTAGACGAAAATGTCACATTAATAGTTTTTAACCAATCACAATGGGTTTTTTGGCAGGTCACCATGCCATCGTATATATTTTATGGGAAATTTTTCTCTCTACGGTAGGTAATCAATAACCAATTACAGTGGAAATTTCTTGACATAATGACAGAATAATTTTTTTGACAATTTATTTATTTAAATGTGTTTACATTTCCTAAAATCGCCCTTAATTTGTTTATAAACTAAAATTTTGATATGTAGATAGAACCTTGCGGTTTTCGCGGTCCTGTGCCACTTTTTTGTGAAACTCAAGATGTCTTGAACGGATTTTTCCTAACTTCTTTCGTTCATAAGTTACAGGGCGTTTTTGAAAATTCACACTCCATATATACGAAGTTTTTCAAGGATAATATCAAATTGAAACTTATCCCATAGAGAATTTTATTTAGAATTCAGTGGCGCACTCAATTTTTTTTTCGGGGTATGGTTATGGAGATACGACTCAAACTTATGATTTTTTCAATGGAACACCCTATATTTTATCACCTCATTAAATTCCTTATTGCTTTTCCTTCAAAGTGATATATAACATATAAACAAAATTCTTCAAAAATGCTCCAAAATCACTGAAACATTGATTTTTAATAGTAGGCTATGGATTTTTCATACAAAAAAAGTTCAAATTGAAGAAATACTACTTGTGATTTTTCCATGAAAGGAACAAGAACAATACTAACATTAATTTACTAACAAAACACAAAACGTAGGTAACTAATAGCAACAAATAAATAGTAATAAAAAGTTCATAATGTAGAATAAGCAACGAATTAAATATTTACTCATACTATTTCATTACGAAATTATTCGGTAACTTATTCATTGAACTGTTCAAATTGATGTCCATTTTCCCTAACACACAATTGACACAATTTCTTAATACGTCTTAATGCATTTAAAATTATGAAAGGCCGATTTTGTAAATTCTTGAAAACTGCCTCTGTTGTTGCACGAAGTTCTTCAATATTATTGTGCCTCTTACCGTATATTTTATTTTTCAAAACCCCACAAAAAAAGTCCAACACTGACAAATCAGGTGACCTTCCAGGCCACCTAACGGGTGCATTTGTTCCAATCCAATGGTCCTGGAAAGTTTCTTCTAAAAACGGCACAATCAACCTCGAATTGTAGTCTTGTTGGAAGTAAATGGCATTAAGGTAGGAGAGGGGAACATTCTCCAGGAAATCTGGTATTACTTCTTCTAAAATTGCCAAGTACCTATTCGCGTTGAGAGCCCCTTAAAAAATGCGGTATTTTATTGATGTCCCCAATAAGAAACAGGCTACATTAAAACCATATCGACCCTGTTGTTGTTGCTCAAATATAGGTGTTGGTTTTCATCATACCAGTGCCTTGTATTTTGCTTGTTAAATAAATCGGCGCTGCTTATATGGGCTTCGTCTGACCATATGACTTTACTCATTAAATTATTGTCCCTTCGAGTTTGGTTCAAAAACGAATTACATAAATTCACACGCCTCGCTGCATCACCAGGGTATAAATGCTGGCCAATATTCACTTTGCAGGGTTTCAATTTGTTTTTTTTTAAATCCTTTGTACCCGTGATCGGGGAACGCCAGTGTCATTTTCTAACTTCGTACAAAAGTCTGAGGAGAGACACGGACGCTGGCTAAGACATTTATTTCATCCACTTCATTATTTTCCTTGTTATACGTCTTGGGTCGGGGTTTAGAATACGCACCATAATTTAGTAGATTATTCTTTAGTCGAAATATCGTTGCTCGACCAGGTTGACGCCTCTCTGGATATCTAACGTTTTAAAAACGATATGTCATATAATGTCTTATGGTAAATTACAAGTTTACCTGTTTAAATATAATTCTAATGCTTCGTCAACATTTTCATGGCATTGACTGAAACATTGTATGATATCATACTTTTCTTTGTTCTCAAAAAATCTTTCAGCCATTATAAAATGTCATAAATTAAAAAAATCGCCAAACACAAACACAATAAAACGCACCAAAATTTATCATCATGACAGCAGATGTGTTGATTTCTGCAGAGTCACTTGATAAAACAATGCTCCAAAAGTCAACAACAGTGTTTGTAGCATCCATGACCCACTATAAAAAAATCACAAATAATAATCCCTGTAGTAAAACTTTATACTATTAAAATGCAATGTTTTAGTAATTTTGGAGCAATTTTTAAAACTTCATGTTTATATACAATATATCATTTCGAAGGAAAAAAAATTAATTTAATGAGATAATAAAATACAGGGTGTTGCATTGAAAAAATCATAAGTTTGAGTCTTATCTCCATAACGATACCCCGAAAAAAAATTGAGTGCTCCCTTGGATTCTACGTAAAATTCTCTATGGGACAAGGTTTCAATTTGACATTATCGCTGAGAAACTTCTTAGATATGGAGGGGATCCAAAAAATGTGGATTTTCAAAAAACACCATGTAATTTATAAACGAAAGAAGTTAGGCAAAATCCGTTCAGGCCATCTTGAGTTTCACAAAACAGTGGCACAGGACCGTGGAAACAACAAGGTTCTATCTTCAACAACAACCGAGATATCTGGCTGTCTCAACCCAATCTCACTTACATACAAAAATTAGGCATTGTCAAAAATCAAGAAATATAATTTCAAAATTATTTTAAACACAATTTGGTGTCAATAATGTTTACCGAATACCACGCGACGTTAAATTAAATCCAGAAATTTTTTCGAGCTCATGAATATTTTGAAAATTATTCCTACTCGAAGAGGAGGGATAACAACCTCTTGTGTAATTACTAGTGATAATAATTGACATTGTCGTATCATTTCAATGAAAAGAAAATAGGAATGAAGTATGTCACATAACTAAAATAAACTGAAATATCCTCTTTGAACTGTTTATATTAAAGCACAGTAAGCTTTCTGAAAAGATAAATAGAAAACTTCAGTCTTACCTTCACGCTTAGAAAGAAATTCTGAAAAACAACGGTTAATAAAAAACGTTGTTTGATAACAACATTGCTTTTAATTCCAAAATATCAATACAAAATTCCTGTTTAATTTAAAATATATCCCATACCTTAACTTGAGTAACACTAAACTAAAATATTCCTTGCGACTCGATATTAAATTTTAAATTTACTGCAAGTGACAATACATGCTTTATACTTAACGTAATTTTTAAATCAAAATTAAATTCTGCTGTCTAAACCACGACACGTAGTTAAAGTATGATTGAAGTTTCTATATTAGTTTTCTTTAGCCTTGTCACATTGCCATTATATCCTTTAAGGTTGTCTTAATAAATGATTCTTGAACCCTTTAATTCTCAAGGCGTAGGCTTAAAAGTTTAAAAGTAATTTATTAAAGCCTAAATCGGCTTCATCTTTGAATTTAAATATGATAGCATGAAAAGCTTGAATAGATTTTTTTTTATCTTAACTTTCGTTCCTTTTTCATAATGATGATTAATGTCCCTACAAAACAAATTAATACCTTTCGGTTAAAAAAAAACATTATTTAAGAAAAGAGCAGGTGAACATAACTTTCATAAAGCTTAAAATGAAATTCTGTTTTCATAATGATGAAATTTAATAAGTAACAGACTGAGAATTATGGTCTGTGAAGGTAACATCTCGAAAGGTTGAATCTTTTACATCTGTCACTAACACTTAGTAACACCGTTAATGTTAAACTACTTCCAGAGATTGTCACACAATTTAATTTTTTTTTAACTATGAGTAATTAAAACTAATCAGAGGTAAATAAAATTAGAGAAGATTTTGTGATAAATTATAAAGAGGAAGATTAGTTATCTTAATGTTAATATTTTGGTAATTAGTTGTATAATTACAAAATAGGTGCAATGTACCTAAAGTCGTAGTAAAGACGATGAGACTCGTAACTGGTTGAGAATCGATGAAGCGATTTGTCATTCGACCACATTTTAAAATGAACGTTTGTGTGATACAGTTATCAAACAACCTAAAATCAAAGATGATGGGTAGATTGATCCAGGAGAAGGCGTTCCATATCTTGGTTCGGTTGTCAAAAGCCTTTTTGTCAGAATGTTTACCAAAGTAGCCGAACACTTAAGCGGAAAATGAGAAAATGGAACGAGTATATGTGTCATTAAGAATTATAAATTTTGTGCTGCTTATTAAGTATTGGGGTGATTGTGGATGACGGTTAGCTGTTTCATAATCTTGTTTAGTATTTAATGCAAGTAATTCGATCGTACTATTAATTACTTTTGAGATCATCTAACTGAGATATGTATCAAGCTTAATTCTTTTAGATAATTAGTAAATGTAAATAATAAATCAATTATTTGGTTCTCTTGCATTTTTTTTTCATTTAAATATGAACTAAAGGTTATCATAAGCGAAAAGTAAATTTATTCAGCTAACAGGTTGTCAAGTTAAATTGTAATTAATTAAATACTTATAGCCAGATTAAATTTATTAGGATTTACATGACACTCAACAACAGCAATTAAGTTTTTTTAATTTTTCACTTCACTTATTTGCTTCTATAACATGGTGCAATATTAATTACATATTAAACCCTGTTTTATCCCAATTTTTTGGCGCCCAGCACAGGCGTGGTTGAATATTAACACGGATTTTCCTAAATTTATTTTTTGTATACATTTTTGGGTTTCCATTAAGTTTTATCTTATTGAATTGGAAAACGGCTTTATTTGGAATTGTAAAAATAATTAGTAATAAGAAAGATAACGAAAACAAGAGAGAAGAAATTTAATAATAAAAATAATAATAATAATAATAATAATGTCGTTTATTAAATTATGAAGTTCCCAACAAAAATAAAGTTTTCCATGAATTACAATATGAATTATATATATATATATATATATATATATATATATATATATATATATATATATATATATATATATATATATATATATATATATATATATATATATATATATATATATTGAGATGTTCAGAAAGAAGTAAAAGAAGGATCGGACAGTTTAAATGACAATTTAGTAATAAAAAGGGGTGATTTCAAGCTCGATACATGTGCGAGACATAGTTTTATAGAAATCTGGTTCACGATGTGTTTAAAGTAGATTTGTTTTGTATAAAATAGTCTGAATATTATTTACATAGTTTGGTTTCATCATAAAAAGCATTGTGCTACCAACAAAAATGTCAAGAATGTTAAATACACCTATTTTCGTAAAGTCAATTTAGTATTTCATTTATTTCAATAAAAGTCAATTTTTCGAGGCTATTTTGGCAACTGAACACTTTACAAGTGTTTAAACATAAATTGTATAGTTAGCATTATGTTAGGGATATTGTATAAATAGTTTTAGAATGCAGGAAATGTGAAAATTTCATAAAAGGGTTATAATATGGACATTTTAGACATTTTTCTCACATATTTCTGGAAGCAACTCTGTGACAAACATTGTGATATAAGTTTAACAGCAAGAACAATTCATAGAACAATTTAGCATAAAGATATTCATAGTGATATACAGTTTTATAATGGAAATTTCAGTAAGTGTGTTAGACGAAGGGACTTTTTTAATGCAACACTATATGACTCAATGCATTAGAAATGAATAGTGAAAATAATAAAGACAAGTATTACAAACCTCTAACATAACATTTTGAGTGTTGAAAACATTTTTAAATATGAGTTATTTCCAATTTTAGATTTAAGTTTGGTTAGGTTATAATTTCTAGGTTTTTTCCATTATTTAAGTTTGGTTAGGTTATAATTTCTAGGTTTTTTCCATAATTTTATAGTTTTTTAATATTATTCAGCTTAAATTATGCTCTTAAAACAATTAATAGGAGTTCTTTCTCAGTATCTCACAGTTTTTATAAGGATACATTGCATTTCACCGCAAAATTGTGTGAAATATGAGGTGAATTTAGAATATTTCTACTTAAACTTAAAATTTCTTTAAATTCGATATTTCTAACACTAAAAGTATGTTTTCTTATGTAAAATTTTCTCAGAATTCCGTTTATGTAATTAGATTAAGTGTAGCTTGTAAGTGTAGATAGTTATAAGCAAATTCAATTTAGATTAAGTGATTTCGTATATTATTACATATTAAACCCTGTTTTATCCCAATTTTTTGGCGCCCAGCACAGGCGTGGTTGAATATTAACACGGATTTTCCTAAATTTATTTTTTGTATACATTTTTGGGTTTCCATTAAGTTTTATCTTATTGAATTGGAAAACGGCTTTATTTGGAATTGTAAAAATAATTAGTAATAAGAAAGATAACGAAAACAAGAGAGAAGAAATTTAATAATAAAATAATAATAATAATAATAATAATGTCGTTTATTAAATTATGAAGTTCCCAACAAAAATAAAGTTTTCCATGAATTACAATATGAATTATATATATATATATATATATATATATATATATATATATATATATATATATATATATATATATATATATATATATATATATATATATATTGAGATGTTCAGAAAGAAGTAAAAGAAGGATCGGACAGTTTAAATGACAATTTAGTAATAAAAAGGGGTGATTTCAAGCTCGATACATGTGCGAGACATTGTTTTATAGAAATCTGGTTCACGATGTGTTTAAAGTAGATTTGTTTTGTATAAAATAGTCTGAATATTATTTACATAGTTTGGTTTCATCATAAAAAGCATTGTGCTACCAACAAAAATGTCAAGAATGTTAAATACACCTATTTTCGTAAAGTCAATTTAGTATTTCATTTATTTCAATAAAAGTCAATTTTTCGAGGCTATTTTGGCAACTGAACACTTTACAAGTGTTTAAACATAAATTGTATAGTTAGCATTATGTTAGGGATATTGTATAAATAGTTTTAGAATGCAGGAAATGTGAAAATTTCATAAAAGGGTTATAATATGGACATTTTAGACATTTTTCTCACATATTTCTGGAAGCAACTCTGTGACAAACATTGTGATATAAGTTTAACAGCAAGAACAATTCATAGAACAATTTAGCATAAAGATATTCATAGTGATATACAGTTTTATAATGGAAATTTCAGTAAGTGTGTTAGACGAAGGGACTTTTTTAATGCAACACTATATGACTCAATGCATTAGAAATGAATAGTGAAAATAATAAAGACAAGTATTACAAACCTCTAACATAACATTTTGAGTGTTGAAAACATTTTAAATATGAGTTATTTCCAATTTTAGATTTAAGTTTGGTTAGGTTATAATTTCTAGGTTTTTTCCATTATTTAAGTTTGGTTAGGTTATAATTTCTAGGTTTTTTCCATAATTTTATAGTTTTTTAATATTATTCAGCTTAAATTATGCTCTTAAAACAATTAATAGGAGTTCTTTCTCAGTATCTCACAGTTTTTATAAGGATACATTGCATTTCACCGCAAAATTGTGTGAAATATGAGGTGAATTTAGAATATTTCTACTTAAACTTAAAATTTCTTTAAATTCGATATTTCTAACACTAAAAGTATGTTTTCTTATGTAAAATTTTCTCAGAATTCCGTTTATGTAATTAGATTAAGTGTAGCTTGTAAGTGTAGATAGTTATAAGCAAATTCAATTTAGATTAAGTGATTTCGTATATTATTTTTAGGAACCATAGCTTGTTAGGTGTCTTTTTGTTCGAAACTTTATGTAGTTTTCATTTCTGTTGTTAGTTTTTAAATTCGTCAATGTATAAGAAAGTTATGGCCAAATTTCCATTTTAGTCCAAATTTTTAAATGTGTCAACCAATCAGACCCTTAGTTACTTAGGTAATATGGCTGAAAAAAAATTGAATTTTTAGTAACAACCAAAAAGGTATAAAAGGAATTGCCCTAGAAGTCCAGCTCTCTCTAGAATTTGTTAAAATTTAAAATAAGGTTAAAGCAGTGTTGTGCATTTGTGTAAAAAGTAAGTTTTCATAACCTAATTTAATCATCGTAAAGAAAGTTATAATTTACGAAGAAAATAATTCGAGAACAATTGTTTTTATACCGGCGATTAAAATAAAATAGTTCGGTCTCCGATACCTGCTAGTTTTCGGAAAATATTGTACGAGTTAATTTGTGTTTCGATTTTGTTAAGAGTCTTCGTGTTATCATATTTGATTGAATTCCGTTTTACCAAATTAAAATCACATTTATTTGGTTATTGGTGTTTTATTTCTGGGTACAATTTTTTCTAAATAAAATAAATTTGATCCGGCATCTAAAAAATAAAAGTGATATAATAACAAAATTTTGGACAACATTTAAACATTTTTTTTAACCGATAACAATCAATAAGTTTTAATTTATTTAAATAAAAAAATTTTACCAAATTAAAATAAGTGACTGGAGTGTTGCCGATTTGGAAAGAAAACATCATTAGCTTTTGGAAGTTGGTGTCATCGACAATCCTAGTACTGGTCAGCTGCATATGGGCGTATGGTAATAGCTAGAATCGAGTGGAAAGTGCCTGCATCAATTTGGAACAACTCGAAGACATCAATTTGCATTGAGGACAGTATATGTGAGTCACAATTTTTATATATAACCCTATTTATTGTGGACATTTATTTGGTAAATTTCCTGAAAATTTTTATTTATTAGGTATATGTATTGGTATAGAATTTCAAACAATTACTTGTATAAATACCTGTAAAGCAAACAAAATTTTAAATTATTCTCATTGTGGACATAAACAGTAAATTTCCAAATTATTATTTGACAATTTTGACATTATTAACTTCACTCAATTACATTACAACGCATGCGTTGGAAGTAAATTATATTCAGAATAATTCTTATACATTTGTAATAATTTTATAAAGTGTAAATCTTATACACACATTCAGATTAAATATAAATTTTATTTTCCAAACTAAATACATTGATCCCTATCCCCAAATTGAGATTGAGCTAGTTCGGTGCAAAGTTAAATCTATTAATCATATAATTAACATCTCAACATTTAAATTTATTATCCAACTAAATATATTTTATTTCCCCTAAATTTAAACATCATAACTATAATTCCCTCATCTTAATAAATTTATTATAAGCAAACATCACAATATATATACCGGGATCACATAAACTTAAAGTAGTTTAAAAGAAAATAAGGCTATTTAGAAAAAAATAGAGTTAGAATTAACGAAAGTGTGTTGATGAAATGAGTTACTTACGTGTACATGACAAAAATACAAAATAGAAGAAAAAATTATTAACCTAAACCATAGAGTAAGACGAGAGGGGACGTACCAATAGTTTATTGGCGCACAAAATTGGAAATACAGACGGAAGGGGGAAACGCGTTGACCAAAACTTTAAATTACCATATGCTCTAATGTGAATTAATATCGCGTCGATTCTTTCAATTTGCTGCATTAACTGATAAGATAGGTTTAAAACATTTTACAAGAATAATTTCATTACTTATAGAGTTAGGACTAGGCATATTTTCGTAATAATTGAAACAAATTAAATTCATCAAAAATGTATATAATGCTATTATATAATATCAAAATCATAAATTTTTAATAACATTTTATGAATGTATAAATATATATCTTAAATACATAATTTTGCAACAATTTTATTTAGAGAAACACATTGTACATACGTACATACATAGATATTTAGTGACCCGAAAATATAACAAATTAACTATAAAGCATTCGGTTTGGAAATGAACTTTGAATGTTTATTTTACGCACATAATGAATTCTTGTTTTAATATAAATTTCACATATTGATGAAGTAATTGTGTTAGATAAGTGAGTATAGAAGTATATTACAATGCTATGCCACAAACATAATGATTTTAGTACGATAGGTAATAAATACTTTTGGGGGACATACAATTAAATGATGTGAAATTTTATTTTAAAAAATATTGAGAGAAGAGAGTAATGACTATGAAATGACGTTGAAGTGATGTATTTTACATAATGTACACTTTAATTACTAGTACAACTATTGTGAATTAGAAGTAATGGAAATAAATCAACCAAATTTATTTAAAAAAGTACTTAATACCGAGTAAAATATTTAATTTAATTTCTTTTAATTTTATGCTGGAATATTATATTAAATTAATTTTTTAATGTTAAGTTGAAGCCTAGAACACATTTCTGTACACTAACCGGTATTTATAATAATTAATCAGATAGAAATAAACCAATAATATATTGTACTTACGCGTGGAACAAAATGTTTTTCCCGCTTCCGTGCTTGTTGACCTAAATTTTTTTGTGCGGATCATTTAGCACAACCCACAACACAACATGTAATCATTTTCAATCGCTTCCGATCACTAGTTTTTGCACTAAGCTAAAGAATGCGTTTATAAATACATACGGGCTCTTTGCTAATTTCAAAGGATATAGTCAACACGTAACACAAGTTGCCTACCCATCAATTTCCCCTTTAGTTTTCAGTTAAAGTTGCTTATGTTACCTTCGTCTTACTCTATGACCCAAACCTTGTTTATTCAAGGTGATATTGATGAGTTGAGATTTAAGCTGGTTAAGACTAAGTCTCTTTAATTTATTATAAAATACTTATCTTTTTTGGGGTTTTTAATGGTGTACTTTAAATTATACAATCTAAACGTTTCGATAACACTTACAGTTATCTTCGTCAGTAGTAACGTTTGTTAAAAATTTTTAACAAACATTACTACTGCCGAAGATAACTGTAAGTGTTATCGAAACGTTTAGATTGTACACCATTAAAAAACCCCAGAAAAGATAAGTATTTTATTATGAGTGTTAATGGTGAAAGTTTACTTCTTCATATCTTCAATTTATTGTTTAAACAATTGTAAACGTTTGGCAACTTATAAGAAAAGATCTCTCAAACATTGTGGTGTGATGTTTGGGTGGTGTTAGTAAATTAACAAGTCTAGCATTATCTGAAAAATGTATATTTTGATATAAACAAGAGCGAACTTGGGTTGTTATAATTTTATGGTATAAGATAACCTCATGCATATATCTTCCATTTCCCATAGATAACCATTTCAGTTCTGTTAATTTATGAGATATATGCAGATGTCTTACACCAAAAATCAAACGCAGACAAGAATTTAGAATTTTTTGAATTCAGCTGTAAGCACGGCCTATGAACACTGTCAAAATATACAAAGTTTGATGAGACTAAGGATTCGCAAAGCATTATTTTTGTATTCTGATTCATAAAATAACGATTACTGCAAACCAGTTTTAAGTTAGAATAAGCTCTTCTAAGTATATTTGGTATATGTTCATTGAACCTTAATTTGGAGTCAATTAGAAACCCGAGAATTTTTACATTAATGTAATTAGCTATAATCTCATTGGATACTTTTATAGATATTTTAGACTTATTAATTTCCCTTTCTTTAGTCCTTACAAATAAGATTTGGCTAGATTTATTGTTAAATTATGGTTTTTTGCCACTTCAACGAGGTTAGAAACGTCACAATTAACATAATTATTTACTAGCTCTACACCTTTAGCATAAAAAGTATATTGTAATTGTGTATCTTTCGCATACTGATGGCAAGTCGTGTATTTTAGGTGTTCAGAAAATGTGGCAGTGTACAGTATGAATAAAAGTGGTCCAATGACTGAGCCTTGTGGAACACCATATCAGAGTGTAGAAGATACAGATTGTTTACCATTTAAAATAGCTTGCTATGACCTATCTGTGAGATAATTTTTAAGCAGCAAACAAGCTTCCTTGCTAAACCCAAAATAATGCACACATACTAACTAACATTTCATGATCAATTGTGTCAAAGGCCTTAGAGAAGTCTAATGACACTAGCAGAGTTAATTTATTTTTATCAACAGCATTTAAAATCTCATCAGTAATGCTGTCCAACAGCTGTGTCCTTTACGGAAACCAGACTGATGTTCATGTAAAACATTAATAGTGTCTAAATAAGATTTAATTTGCTGTGCCATTATCCTTTCCAAAATCTTCGACAATACGGGTAATATGCTGGTAGGTCGAAAATCAAAATAACTCTTTGGGTTGCTTGTTTTGGGTAGAGGTATAACATTTGCATTTCTTCAAACTGTACCTACTACACTGTGCTTCAAGCAAAAGTTAATGATATACGTAGTATAAGGCGGTTTATGCGGACAACACAATCAAAGCATTTTTATTCTGATGCCATCAGAACCAACTGATTTTATTTTAATGTTATATATTTCTTTTAGTACATCTATTTCTGATACCTCCCTAAATTCCAATTTACCGCTAACATTGTGATGAATATTCTCCTCATACTAATCGATAGTCTGCATACATTTGTTTTAATTTGTATTACAATTACTAAAAATTTTATTTAACACTTTTTTTTAAACATTTCCAAGCGTTACTTTTGTGTTATAATTCAAACTCTAGATAAGCTTTCTTTTCTTTCTTGATGGCTTTTTTAAAGATTTGTAGTAATCCCAATCTGCGACTTTTTTAGATTTTTTAAAATCCTTTAGAGCTTTATTACTTAATGAAATCATTAAACGCACAGTATCAGTGAGCCAAGGAGATCTTGGCTTGGTGATACGTATAGTTTTAATTGGAGCGTGGTGGTGTATGAGTGATAATATATTACTATTAAGAAATTGTATCATGTTATCAACACTATTAAGAGAATAAATACAATTCCAGTCTGTATTTATTAATTCTCTATCAAAGTGTTTTAAATTAAATGTACTGAAGTCATTAAATGCAATATAACGAGTGGTACTAATATGCTTGTTTTTTTACAGGAGATATTAAAGAATGGTCCGACACAGAATGCATAGTAATTGTACCAAATTGATTAATTTTTTTATGTTTAGGAACGATGATAAAACCTATTAAAGTAAAACTTGTCTGTGTAGTTCTTGTTGATTCATTTATAATTTGCTTCAATTCCAAAATTTCTAATTGATAAAATTGAATGGTTGAAGCATAATTTACTTTGAAAAGTCCAAATTGAAATCACCTACACAAATCAGCTCAACACTTTGTGATAGCATTTGAGAAAGAGAGTCTTCTAAGATATCTAAAAATTTTATAGCCGAAAGTTACTTTTTATTACTATACTTAAAATGCTTTTTAAATAAATTCCTGTTCCACCACCACACATGTTTGATCCCCTATCATCAAGTTTAAAATTATATCCCTCTATAAAAATAACATCATTGCTTACATTTTCTGTTAACCAGGTTTCCGTCACCCCCAAAATGTCGTAATCGTGGGATAAGACATGCGGTTTAAAATCTGTAAAGTTACTTGTTAGAGAACGAACATTTAAATGTGCAATTTTTAAGTAACTACTACATAGATATCAAAGAAAAAGATTGTACCTTTCGTAATTATCAAAATTAGTATGTATTTTAATGTCCATCTTTAAGTTGTAATACGTCTTTAATCAAAAATATTTTACTAGTATCTGTAGCTCGAACATAAATATTTCCATTCTTTGTCCACCGATACTTTACATTATTAGCTTTTTTATATTCTACAACTTTATAAAATAATTGCCTATAATAAACACGTAGATTGAGTTATTTTGCGTCTTAGTGTGACTTGAGATATCCAAATCTAAATCCTTCACAAATAAGTTCCTCTTTATTTTTCTGCATCTTAAAAACCCGTCTTTATCTAGCCTTCTGATGAATTTTAATATGATTTTCCTGTCTTGAGTGTGTTTACTTATACACTACACGGTGACATGCATCTATCATATCGGGCTTCAATTCACAATTTAACGCTCGACCTACAGCTTGCATAATCGTTACAACATCTTCATTCCTGCATTCGGGAATCCCAATCACATCAAGACAATTTTTTCTTAAATATTTCTCCAAATCGTGCATCTTTTCTTTTAGTTCTAAGTTTTCTTATGCAAAATTGTACATTTGGTCTCCAAAGCTTCGTTTTTATGTTCACTCTCTTGAATTCTAGAATCTTGAAATTGTATTTTTTTATTACGATCATCTGTCTTCTCATGGCAAACATTTATGGAGTTAAAACATTCTTTTAACTCTTGACGCATTACGTGTAGTTGATTCATTATTTCCCTTAATGTAGGCTCTTTATCAACTACACTGCACTTATTACAAAACCAATTATCTTCTATTTGTATGTTGTATGTATTTACAAGATCCAGTGTAAACAGGCAAAACCCACATTTTTTTTAATCTGATATACATACAGTGATGTGAAAAAGTCATGCATCACCCACGTCTACAATGGTTTTTGGACTCTAATAGAAATTTTTCGAATTCTGTCGTTAACTACCTTGAATTATCTGATATATCATTAGTGTTATTGCTAATGATGTCATTATAATTCATCAAATCGGCTAATTAAGCAGATTTTAAAGAATTCCAAAAGAGCATAATCATTAGGTCGTAAAGGGAAGTCGTTAAAATCTATTTAAAGTAAATTTGAAGAAAATAATTCCATTAAATTGTTAGTATATATGGGCTGAAAATACTTTAAGCCATTATTCACTTTTTGCATTTCGTGTAGAAAGTTAAAATGTGTTCTAAACCGAAGCAAACGAAATTATCAGACCAAACGCGGTTTGAAATTATTTTTCATCATAACCAAGGTGCTTCTAGTCGCGAAATCGCGTCATTAGTAAAATGTAACCAATCTACAGTAGTTCGGATCATTAAAAAGTATACTGAGTTTGGAAAAATCGACGACAAACCGCGTAGTGGGCGACCAAAGAAAACCTCCGTTCGAGATGATGCTGTCTTAAGACGAACAAGCCTTGCAGATAGACGTCTCAATTCCACCCAGTTAACAAGAATGTGGAGTGAAGCTACAGGTATAAGTGCACTTCCACTATGAGGAGAAAACTGATTAGTTTTGGATAGAGAGGGTGTAAAGCACGTAAGAAACCATTACTTTCCGAGAAGCAAAGGCTGAACCGTTTGAAATGGGAAAAGGAACATCAAAAGTGGACAACAGATCAGTGGCAAAGAGTATTATTTAGTGACGAATCAACTTTTAACATCAATAATCATGCTGGAAATACGTATGTCAGAAGGTTTCCAGGGGAAGAATTTTCGCCAAAATGTATTATTCCAACAATTAAGCATCCAACCTGAGTTATGGTGTGGGGTTGCATGTCCTTCCGAGGAGTTGGTCGGCTGCACATCATCTCTGGAATGATGAATGCCACAAAATACGTCGAAGTGCTACAGAACAAAATGCTGCGAGGTGGAAACGATTTGTTTGGCGAAGAAAGCTTTCACTTTCAAGATGACAACGCACCTTGCCATAGAGCTAAGAATGTTCAATCATGGATGGAGATGAATAGAATTATCAGGTTGCACTGGCCTGCGCAATCTCGAGACCTGAATCCCATCGAAAACTTGTGGAACAGGATATCTCACATCATATCGAGGAAAAAACCAACGACAAAGGTCGCCCTCATCGAATCTGTAATTGACGCCTGGAATCACTGCATCACTAGGGAGGAACTGGAAAAACTGGTGAATCCCATGCCTAAAAGATGTCAACTAGTCATCAAAAACAAGGGTTGGCCGATTAAATGCTAAAATTAGTTTTAAATAAGATCATATTTGGCATAATGCAGTATACGTTTTTTTTTTGTAATTTTTTGATATTTAGAATAAAGCCTTTTTTTACTAAGTTACTTCAATGTTTTTTTATTTTATCATTGTGATTAAGTCCTTAGTTAAGATAGAGCAGATATAGAGAATATAGTTGAAGTGCATTCGCGTGAAGTGCTTTAAAGTTCATTTTTCATCAATTTTAAGAGGTGATGCAGGACTTTTTCACACCACTGTATCTCCTTTAGCCTGAAAGACTCATTCTTTAAATATTACCTACTTAAAAAACGTTAGTCGACATGACGTCAAACTGTATAAAAACAAGAACTGTAATTTAACATTTAACATCACCTCTAATTTATTGAGAGCATTGACTATCCATGTACTATATAAAACTTGTCACTAAACGTGCTATTTAACGAACAAGAAAGTCGTTTCTCCAAAAGTATGTATTGATTATCAGGGATCGTATTATTTGTTTTCCTTTGCCATACTATGGCTACGTGCAACAACTTAGTCCGCAGAGTACTAGAAATTCTGAAGAATGTTGTGTGAAGCTTCTTTCATGGAGTTTCCGTTCGATTTCCTTACAAATTCATGGATCATAGAAAGCATACATTTTTGCAAAGTGCTTTCGTAAGGTCATCATAGAATATGAAAAGTATATCACAATAAAGAAGCTCACGTTAGCAAAGCGCCTTGGCTTTTCTGAGGTAATATTAACTGTGTTTCTTATAATTGTGACCAAAACAGGCTACGTTTAGTCTTACATACCAAAGGAGGATGCATAGGGGGATTTTAGACTGCCGAGTAGTACCTAGGAAAATAATTCCAAAGGGTGGAAGCCTTGTAGCAGAATGTGGATTGCGCCCGCTTGGTACAAGTTGAAATTTGTACTACATATTGATAATGTGAATGGATAAACCCAGTATTCCTAACAAAGGTGGCCCGAGATGGTATCAAAGAAAGTAATTCAAGTTGAACATTTATCAACTTCCATGATGAAATAGATTCCACAGAAAGCATACAGATCGAGCAAGGTTTAGATAATGTTGGTACAAATTCGGGGGAATATTTCGGTAAAGAATAGCTTGGATATCGTTTAACCCATCGCCTTATACAGGGTTCCCCATTTTAGACTATACAATTTAAAAGTCGAATAAAAACTTTCTAATCAAAGTAAATTCACTTTTTAATGGACTAATATGTAGCTTATTTGGGATTTATGACTAAAGTAAATAACAATTCAAGTTTTAAAGATCATATCTTCCAAATGCCCTCCTTCGACTTCAATGCATTTTTGAATTCTAAGTTCAAAATTTATCATCACTCGGCGAAGCAAATCTCCATTTATTCCTGCAATTTCATTTCGAATCTGCTCCTTCAGCTCCGGAATTGTTGCGGGACGACTTGCAAAAACTTTTTGCTTTAGGTATCCCCAGTGAAAAAAATAGGGGGCCGTTAAATCGGGAGATCTCGGGGGCTAATTCAAATTTCCAAATCGGGAAATAATACGGCCGTCAAAAAAATCTCGCAAAATTCTCATAGTGTTTCTGGCTCTGTGAGCCGTTGCTCCATCTTGCTGGAATAATATGTCGCCATTTAGCCCTCGTCTAATTAGTTCTGGGATAAGAAACGTTTGCAACATGTTTATGTAGCGTTCGGAATTAACTGTAACAGAACGGTTATTTTCATCCTCAAAAAAATAAGGACCGATAATTCCAAATGATGCTACACCGCACCAAATAACGACTTTTGGACTGTGGAGGTTTTTGGTAAACAGTTCGTGAGGATGTTCTACTCCCCAATATCTAAAGTTTTGCTTGTTAACAACACCGTCCAAATAAAAATTTGCTTCGTCGCTCATTAGCAAATTATGAATTTCTCCACGAGCTGATGTAAAATTCTTCACAAAATGTCACTCGCTCTTTGTCTAGATCACTGAGGTTATGCGCCATTTGATATTTATAGGTGAAATTTTATATCTTTATGCAGAATTCTGGAGACTTCCTTAGATATTCCTAGGCAAGTGATTGCCGATTAGCCTATCTCTTAGGACTTCTTGTAAAGGCAGCTCTCACTCGTTCAATATTTTCAGGCGTACGCACCGTTCTTCGACGTCCAGGTTTTAATGTTTTGCAAGAGCCATTTTCACGCCAATGACGAACCCACGCCGCAATTGTAAAGCGTGTTGGTGCATCGCCTATTATTGTTTCAAACTGCCGTCGAAAGGCACGCCGAACTTCTTCAAATGAACCAGTTCTAATGTACACTTCCACAGAAACACGCTCTTGAATCGAATAATTCATAATGCAATGAAAATTGTTAAACTGGAGCAATTATATCGTTTGCGTATAACGATATTTGACAGAAACACTTAAGTCGTTGTTTATAGACAGGCGCCTCCTTGATTTTTAAAATTTGAATTGTTATTTACTTTATGATCAATAATCCACAGAATAAGCATACAATTAGTCCATTAAAGTTAATTTACATTGATTAGAAAGTTTTTATTCGACTTTTAAATTGTATAGTCTAATATGGGGAACCCAGTACATTACTCTCGAGTAGCAATATCTTCAGAGAATGAAAGCTCTTGCTATACACGGAGCTTAGTGTATAGCACACGAAGATTTAATTTTCATGTATCTGTCCTTCTAGGTAGAACATCAACATTAGTAAAACGTTGACACAATAATGTAACAATCTTGGAGAAATGTAAAATATGAGCCCAACGTTTCAATTCTGCAACAATGGGACAATATGTTGTTTTCATATTGGTAAAATATCAATGATCTAGATTGTATCAATATGTATGCAATAATATTACTGCTATGTAGTATTTCAATGTTGGTCAAAGATCAATTACTAGTATTGTACCAATCACAAACGGTTACAATTGGACCAATGTGGAAAATAAATAAAACTATGTCACATAATGTAAAATACTTTATTGAAAGATAGTTCGGGTCCGTAGCTACAAAAACCAAAGATGATCATTCCCAACCGTGACTGTCATAACCCTCTTTTTATTAGTATTTAAATTTTTTCCTCAAAATACGCCTTCAAAGCTAATCACAAGTTTATTTTCAGATAAATATAAATCCTGTCATCCTCTGAAATGCGGTAAATTACTTAAATATAAAAGTTTCTACATAGATTTGAACAATAACGCGGATTTTCCTAAGAACAAATGTCAGATTTTTTCTGAAATTGATCAAGCGAAATGAATTCAAAAAGAAAAATTGTATAATGATACTTATTGTTTCCGTATAATATGTACTGGGCTTTGTGGTGATGTAAAGGAAAAATTTCATCTATATTTGGCAACCTTGTAAATAATATTGATGCCATACTGTATAAACGTTGCAATAAGTCCAATGGTGATTTACTACAACTATCAGCCGATTCAAAAAAAAATTTTTCACCGACTATATGAGTCCATCCATTAAAAAAATATTACTGGAATGTAATCACAAATGAACTAATTTTATTTGTTCAAATATGTACGGATGGTAAATTGAATCAAAATCAAGGAAATTGAAATATACGAAAGTTTGTTACATAAAAAATAAAAAAAAGCACATATGAAAATCTAAACTTTTACCATTATTACACATATTAAAATACTTATCTTTTTTGGGTTTTTTATATGGTGTACTTGTATACTTAATTATTCAATCTAAACGTTGACGTTGACGTTGACTGGAAGTGTTATCGGAAAACAACCAAATAAGGTAAGTAAAAAAAAGAACAGTTAAGTTAATCGAAAAATATGAACAAGTGTAATTTTAAAGTACCTGTGTACCAATACGAGAGAATTGCAGCTGGTCAACTACTCTTTAAGCGACCGTAATCAGGGCAGAGTATAACGACCGAAAATCCAACACTTTAAAAAAATGTTACACAATAACACCGTAAACACAATACTGACGCTATATTGGACAAACATTGCAATAACAATATTGGCTAATAACACCATACCATACCATCCCAATATTGACTTATCTGAAGGATGCGGCATTAGTGCGTAGAAAAAAAGATATATCAATTATTATAGACGATATCAAAAAAAAAATTGTTTATTATGTGAAAATACACTTTATGTTCTTTCATTTTTATTAAACATTCCCTACAACTAAAATCATTAATTTCTGAGATATTTTCAATTTAATAATATTTTTTAAGGATTAGATAGATATTTAGTTCATGATAAGCATACTTTAATTTTAGGTGATTTCCATGATTTCATATTACAGACACCGATTATGATAATTATGTTACGTATTATTAATAATCATCTTTTGCAGTTTAAGGATTTTAACCAGCATAACAATGACGCAAATAGTAACCGAAGGCTTTTCTAATGTTAATTGTAATGTGGAACACGATATATTACCTTTAGTTACTGAGGATTTGTATCATCCGGATTTATTTGTGGTGCTGAATATGAAAGCTTAGAATATAACTTTTCGCCAACAGCAAAAGCACGTCCTTTAATTTTCGTAAAGCTAATTTGCTGGGGCTTTATAATGCATTCGCTAATATCAATTGACATCACCTGAAAAGTTTTGATAATGTGAACTCTGTATGTGAACACTTATACAATCTTATATACAGGGTTTCTCTACGAAAAATTGACCCCCCCCCCCCCTTCCTACAATCAGAAAACGGAAAAATATTTCTAAATTCGCCGAGACCTGTCAATTTTTGTTCTTGAGGTGAGCTTTTTGTACAGTCAAGCCAACTCTATATGTCCATCCCCCCCACACCTAGCAACCCCAACTTTAAAATTTCAAATGACTTAACATTTTAAATCGCATCGAATACTGTGATGCATAGTTTTTGGAAATCGGTTAAGATTTGACAGAATTATTGGCGAAAACGAAAAGTTCACAAACCAGCGTATGCGTAGTAATTTATACACAAATACGACCTCATCACCTATTCTCAATGACGTCTAGATCAATTTACAAAAAGATCACAAATAAAAAGCTTCACCAAATAATAAACAAGATCTATTTAATGTATTGCTCAAAATGACCACCGTTAACTTGCATACAATAATGCAGCCTGTTTTCAAATTCAGTTTGAACATTACTCAAGGCATATGCTGTTATTAATCGACATTCTTCTACAATTCTCTGACGTGGCAATTCTAGTGCTTACTTATGGAAATTAAATATGAATCGGATGCATCATAGAAGTGTTACATACCAAAAGTCCATCATACCTGTATGATAAAATTTCGTTTCGTAAAGATCTTCAATTTATGTACACACGATTTAAATATAAATTGCAAATACCTGCACATAAGACCACTTCATTTCTCGTACATGTCACCATTATTACATAATACGATACGTAATAACTATAAACATCTCAGCGCTGCCTCTTTTAAGCAAAAAGTAAATAGTTTTTTGTTGTAATTTATCTAATCAATAACCATATACTAAATAACAAACATAACTTCAATTTCATGCTCTTCGTTCACTTATATTTGCATTCAATTGTACTATTTTCTTGACTGGTTGGGATAAACAGCTAGTAGCTGAACATCACCAGGATAAGTAAAATTGTCATTATTATGAAGCCTACTGATGATCAATTCTAAGAGCTTGCATCGAAAACGAATTGGTTTCATAGTGTGTGAGGAACAGGGGGCTAGGCGCACATCATTTCCGAAAACATTAAGACGCGAGTTTGATGCGAACAAATCCATAGACAGATAGACTTTGTCTATAGAATCAGCAACTACACATACGTCAAACAATGTCATGGGGGAAAATGAAGATGTATGAAAGTTTTTAGAGGTGGATTTAGCTAAAGACCAACATTTACGGCTAGTTCATTAGCATTACATATCTGTCATTCAAACAACTTTTGAGTGCAGATATTAGATCGACGTAGTCATGCGACTGTTTATTGTTCTCAGTATAATAGTATATTATACCTGAAGGGAGAGAGATGCGATATTTTTTCTCCCGAGATGTATATACTATTTTTTTCACGACCAAAGTGAGATTAATACCGAAACATGGTGTTTTTCAAAGCCAAATTAATTGACATTATCTGTATTAAAAATTATTAGTAGTCTTTCGTAAATTCCTTGACAACCGTCAAAATTTATTTCAACAAATTGGCTTTTGCAAGTTTTATTATTAAATGAATGAACTTGAAGAGGCACACGAACCGCAAGAGATAACAGAAGTAGCAAGTGATGCGGTAGTGAATTTACTACCTGGAAAATCGAAGAACTTGTACGAAGCCGCATATCGAAGTTTTAAAAAGTGGTGTTTGGAAAAAAACGTAGAAAACTTTACGGAGAATATGATGCTCGTGTACGAGAAATCTAAATGTTCTACAGTATGGGCTCATTATTCAATGGTAAAATCTTGTATGGTAATTCACGACAACACTTCTGTCACGATTTTGATGCCACAGAAACTAGTTTTCACTCTCGGTCGTGAAAAAAATTTATTTTTTAAATATATTCGATCGGAACAAGCCTTATTCAACCAGGGTTGAGAACGAGAATGACATACGATTTTGTTTTTTAGAAATGTTTGCCCATGCCCATGAGAATGATTTCAGATACTGAAAGAGCAATGTCCGTAGATGAGGACGACTTAAAACAATATTCACACAAAAAAATCTGGTAAATAATTCCAATTAGATTAGATTAGATCACATGAAACAACAAATGTTTCTACACTATCGACAGCAGAACAAGAAGAAGAAAGTGTATCCTTGATGTTTATAATATGTATGTATGTATGTATGTGTATATATATATATATATATATATATATATATATATATATATAAACAAAGAAGTTTTCTAAACGTCGATTTATTAATTAATTGCACGAGATAAACTCTAAAATGAACTTTAATATATACAGAGTGGGGCACCATATACGCCACGGAGTTTCTATAGGGGCGTATTGGAATTTGTTAATTATTTTTCTTAGAGCATATACAGGGCGTTTAGGAGCACAATTTAAAAATAATTTCAACAATACAGGGTGTTCACACAAAAAGATCCATATCAAAGTTTTTTTTTAATGGAACACACTATATGTGTTTTGGAATCTACGAAAAAAATAAAAGCAAGTTGCAATAGTATTCCTTATACCTAACACCGTTTCAAAGATATTTAATGATCTTTGAAATTACAGGCTTGAATTCAAACCTTATTTTTGCTACGTTTATTATTATTGAAACAGCATAGCTTCTGTCAGTACTTTTCAAAAGGGTATTTGTGTAAGACAGCATAAAATTTGTATTAAGAAAATATACAGGGCAGTCAAAAACCAAATGTCAATATTGCAAATAACTGTCTTATTTGAAATAACACATCCTGTATTTAATAAAAAAAAATGTAAAACTTTATAACCTTTCAAATTATACTAGGGTTCCCTATACCTAACTCTAACAGTTTTTGAGTTATTTTGAAATTTTCAATTAAGTTATAATAATTTCGATACTCTAGGTTTACTTGAAGTTGCAAAGTGGCATTGTCAATATGTAATTATTATTTGACCTTTGTTAAATAATATAACGTCATAATATTGTATTTCTAAGGTAGTCACTTTCTACTAATAAGCGAATTTGCCCTGCAAATGATTTTCACGATTGGAGAATGTTAAGAAAATTTATTACTAGCAGAAAGGGTTTATGCTCAAAAATATCCCACTCGCAATCATCCCAAAAGAGTATTGCAAGAGTACTGCACCTGATTATATGAAGGCAAGAACACGCAATGCCTTTGCAGCAATAACACCTCAAATATTATTAAATGTAAAGAGGTCTTTCTAGGACAGAATACGCCTTTGTATTGATCGAAATGGACGTCACTTCGAACATTCATTAAAGTAGAAGCATTTATTTGTGTTTGTAATTATTATTGGTTGTTTGTTTATTAATATGTGTTTATGTGTATTTAGGCGATTTTTTAAATTCTATACGTAATTAATTATTTTCATGCTTTATTAATATCCCGTATTCTTTTTTCAATTAGTACTAAGTTTTATTTACCCTACAAAATAAAAAAAGGTGTTGCCTTGTATTTCAAGGCCACCCTTATATTGAAAAATTAGATGTAATATTTAAAATAAAAAGAAATCAAAATAACTCAAAAACTGTTAGAGTTAGATACAGGGAACCTTAGTATAATTTGAAAGTTTACAAAATTTTACAACAATTTTTTTTATTAAATATAGGGTGTGCTATTTAAAATAAGGCAGTTATTAGCAATATTAGGTACCTGCAGTTGACATTTGACTTTCGAGTGCCCTGTATATTTTGTTAACAAACATTTTATGTTATCTTACACAACAACCCTTTTGCAAAGTACTGACAGAGGCTACGCTGTTTCAATAATAATAAACGTAGCAAATATAAATTTTTGAGTTCGTCTGTAATTTCAATAATTATTAAATATCTTTGAAACGGTAGGTTTTAGGTATAGGGAATTCTATTGCAACTTGCCTTTATTTTATTCGTAGATTCCAAAAAAACATAATATACAGTGTTTCATTTAAAAAAATATAACTTTGATATGAATCTTTTTTTGTGAACACCCTGTATCGTTAAAATTATTTTTAAATTGTGCTCTTTAACATCCTCTATAAAAAATTGCAATAGGATACTAGAGAAACTCCGTGGCGTATGTGGTACCCCACCCTTTGTGTATATATCTATATATATATATATATATATATATATATATATATATATATATATATATATATATATATATATATAATACAGGGTGTTCCAAAAAGATGTGGCGTATTATGTTTTTTTAATGAATCACCCTATGTTAAGTTCCCATTTTTCGATTGTACGTGAAAAATAAACGAAACTTTTATATGGGCTCCCTATTCCTACATACAGAGTATTTCGATTTATTTCAATTTTATTAAAATTGTGTAGGTTTAGTACAAATGTGATACCTCCAAAACAAAATTATGTGTGCACTGCAATAAACCACAAGCTTACTCGCGCATAGCCTGTTTTTATAAACTTTGTAATTCTGATTTTAGGAAATTTTAGATTTAGTCCCGATGAAGCAATAAAATTATTTCGAAATATCGACTATAATAATGCAATTCTAAAATTTTCTAAAATTATCAGTCGGTATCAGACCGTGTACCCAATAGTTTTCCTAATATATTGTGTATATGTATATATATATATATATATATATATATATATATATATATATATATAAATTATTCTTGAAGTCCCCAATCATTTCTAAGCAAATTTGATCCCTTAAAATAAAAACCGTTTATCTGTATGATCATAACAATATCGTTAATATGAGAATACAATTCACATGTTACATGCTACATTTTTGATTACTTTCATTGGTTAAAATACAAACACAAAATCGCAGAATAGGCTATCAAATCGGTGATAATTTTATCACCGCCTGTGGACTGTCGCATGACTTTAATGAATAAAATATTTTACTGTCAAAATAACAAATCGTTTAAAATTGTAGACTTTAAAAAAATATATTTTCTATTAACGTTCATTATATTCTCTTACGAAATATAACAAATGTTATGATTATTAATAATCGATGATACCACTCGTTAAAACCTTTAGAAAATTGAACTCGTGCTTCATATTCGTTCAATTTTCAACTCGAGCTATCATCGATGATAATCATAACAATAGTTATATTATCCCCGACAATATCACCATGCAGAGAAATAGATTTTATTTTTTTAGGCAAAAACCGTGCGTCGGACTAGAAATTGAAGAGATCAAATCTGCTCATAATTGAATAGGGATATCAAAAATACACTTGAGAGTTTACGTACTTCGTATTTTGGAAGTTTTTCAATAAAACATTAAAAAAAACTACTTATATAAGAAAGAATTATTGCTTATCATTTTTAAGAATTATTAAATTTGTTGTTAAGGCGTTAGTCATTATTTTGCTTGAGAGTTCATCAGTTTTTAAATTCAGTTCTACGCGTCTTATTAATTTGGTGGTTAAAATATCCGAGCATTGTTATTTTCCAAAAGAATGACCGATTTTACTAATGAGGAGTTGGCAGATATGCATTACAGGTATGGTTTGGCTCATGGCAGATCGCCGTAAGCTAGGCGATTGTATGAAGAGTGGTTTCCTAATAGAGCCATACCAGATAGGCGAACATTTGCAAATGCACATAGAAGAAACAAGTACTTTGAAGCCAAATAATCAATTAAAAGGAGCCCATCGGACTCTAGGAACTACAGAAATTGAAGAAGCGGTTTTCAATTCGATTGATGTAAATCCAGAACTAAGTACTAAAAAAATTAGAAATAATCTGAATATCTCGCACGTCCTGGTTTGGAAAATTTTGCACGATTTTCTATGGCACCCGTATCATATTCAACGGGTCTAAGCGTTACTTCCTCGAGACTTTCCCTTGCGCGTTAATTTTTGTCAATGGTTTTTTGCAGAAAATTGCGATTAATCACTTGTTTGACTGTGAAATAATGTTTACAGATGAAGCTAACTTTTCTAGAAACGCAATCAGAAATTTACACAATAACCATATTTTGTCCGACGAAAACGCCTACGCAGTTGTAGCATTTAACCATCAAGAACAGTTTTCGGGGACTGGAATTGTCGGAAATTAATTAATTGGACCTATTTTTGTACCAGAAAGGCCAAACGGCCTTAATAATCGTCGATTTATAGAGGCGGATTTGCCCATATTGCTAGAAGACCAATTTTAACTAGAAACAGAATGTGGTTCATGCATGACGGAGCTCCCGCTCTCTTTAGTGTTGCAGCAAGAGAATATTTAAACCACACATTTAACAACCGTCGTGGCGGACCCAACCATGGCCCCCTAGGTTCCCAGATTTAAATAGTATGGGCTTTTTCTTATGTGGGCATCTTAAAAGTCTGGTTTACCGCACCCCAGTAAACACTTTAGAAGAGCTGAAGGATTGTATAAGAGCGTCCTGCGATTTAATAAGAAATACTGGAGGTATACTTCGAAGAATGTGCAACAACATGAGCTGAAGCGTGGATCCTTCGTGGAGCAGGGTATTTTGATTAACTTATCTAGTTTTTATGTTCTATTTTTTTCACAAAGGTTGTTATTAATTTATTAGCAGACGATTTATGATATTGTTAAAATTATTAATAGTAGGTATTGTTTTTTTTTAAATAAGAATCGTTTATTAGTTATGTTGTTGTTGTTAAAGAATGTTAACGTTATTTCATAAAAAGTGTAAAAGTAAACTTATTTAAAAAGGAACAGTCCTCTAAAAAAATCATTTACATCCTGTGGTTGTGGTTACTGATTGGTAACTAAAGACTAGATATTTTTTTGACATCTTTCACAAAAAAATTCTCGATTTTAGCCAGTGGCGACCTAATTAACATAGTCCTGAATATTAGACAGTCAGTCACTGACTTTTTAAAGTAAAAAAAAAATTAAATCTGTATTCACTTATGAGCAGATTTGATCTCTTGAAATTCTTTAGTCCAACGCACGGTTTTCCTCTAAAAAAATAAAATCTATTTCTCTGCATGGTGATATTTTCATATTAACGATATTGTTATGATCATGCAGAGAATCGTTTTTTAAAGCGGAAAACCTTGCATTGGATTGAAAAAACCAAGGAATCAAATTTGCTTAGAAATAATTGGAGATTTCAAGAATAATTTTTATTTTAAGAGAAATCAGTGACGTACCATCAATTGGCAGGTCAAATTTCGTGCGAACGCCAGGAAGTTTAGGACATACGTTCATATAATATTGACATTCAATTAGAAGACACCTATATATATATATATATATATATATATATATATATATATATATATATATATATATATATATATATATATATATATATATATATATATATATAGGGTGAGTCACCGCTGATGCGACGGTCCATTATACCTAAACGGTAAAAATTTTAAAATTGTTGACCATTCATCGATATGTAGGTTAATGAGGGGTATATTTCAAAATTATTTTAAAATAAATAGGATGTTCCAAAAATATGTGGCGTATCAAAGTTATGTATCTCTTCTAATTTGGAGATACTTTACACATTCTCGAAATTTAAGCTGTATTTTTATTCACTAAGAATTTGTAATAAAAATAAACCTGCATAGAAAAAATGTTGCACATGATGGATAAAATCATCTTGAGATTAAAATTACAACAAATGTTCAACATGATGACCATCTTGTTCAATCTATAATCTGACCCTTTCTTCAAAGGATTTCCTCACTTTGCATAACATATCTGGAGTAGTTGTTTGAAATGCATCCATTATCCTTTGTTTCATATTTTCCGCTGTTGTAGGAGCGGTGCTATAAACGATATTTTGATATAGCCCCATAAAAAGAAATCCATTAAAGTCAGATCGGGGGAACGAGGTGGTAAACCACCTGGTCCTCCTCGCCCTATCCATTTGTTAGCAATCTTACAATTTAAATATCTTCTTATATCAGCAGAGTAATGTGCCGGAGCACCAAATAGTTGCATTCTCATCTTTTGTCTAATATTTAATGGAACGTCTTCCAATAGTTCCCAGAAGTCTCGTTTTAAAAATCGTAAAAATTTGGTTCAATTCAAATGACCATCAAAAAAATATGGGCCAATTACCGTGTCGCCCATAATTCCTCCATCGATTTTGATCATCTGTTGTACGGAATACGTGGCGGTTTTCTGTATAATAATAGTGAAAATTATGGGGGTTAACTAACCCGTTATTATGTAAGGTAGATTTATCAATGAAAAGTACATTATAACAAAAATCGTCCTCGTCACTAACCTTATCCATTGCCCATAAACAAAAACCTAACCGTCTTTGAAAATCGGTTCCATATAGATATTGATGCATCTAGATATGGTAAGGGTGATATTTATGTTTTCTTAAAATTCTGCACACACTAGACTGAATTAAACCAGTATTCCGGGCGACGACTGGAGTACTAGAGTTGGGATTTTCAACAACAGATCCCAGTACGATAAACTGACTGTCCTCATCATTGATTACCGATTTTGTAGTTTCCATTGTAGGATAATTCAGGAACCTGTAGATCTAATAGTTCCGAGCAGTTTTTCTAAACTTCTCTTGTCAGGATGTCGTCGATAAGGATATTACATTGCGTATACTCTTTCTGCCAATAAACAATTTTCATAACATTTTCCGATTATTACTTGGACGTAAAATGGAGGGAGGTTTCAACACTTTTATGATGATTGCTAAAATTAGAGATTAGCGAAAATACAATTATTAAGGATTCACACTATGAATTGACAGCAGCCAATTTGGGCAATAGTGAAAACATAATTATTTAAGATCTTTGACATGAACTGACAGTAGCCAACTTGTGAAAACTTAAAGAAAGAATGTTTAAAATAAATTAAAGTAAGTTCATCATATTCTTGCTTATTTGTTTTATTTTTTGTGTTTATTAATCTTTGTAGCATAAATGAAATTTTCTGTAAAAGAAAGAATAGATACAGATTTTTTTCGAAATTGGATAAATACGAGGATAATTTTGTTTGAATGACAAACTCACCGTTTACAATAATAAATTCGCCATAATGTTGATTAATCTGATATAGAAAACCGCCACGTAACAAACTTAATAGATCATCACTATCGGTAAAGTATTAATGTTAACTTTAACTTTAACTTTTTTTGCTTCTGCACAATTTCCAGTTGGTGACATTATTGTGTATAAGAAATAACAGCTTAAATTTCAAGAATGTGTAAATTACATCGACATTAGAAGAGATAGGTATAGGACACTCTAATACAGTTTGAAAGGGATTTAAAAGTGCTGTAAGATAAACTCATAAAATACAGGGTGGTTCATTTCAAATAAGAACAATATTATACTTTTAAAATACCAGAAATAAAACTGGATTTTTTGAACACTCTGCAATCAATTTGATAATAGCAAGTTACTTGATGACTGAAGCGTATCATCTAATATTATGGGCCAAAAAAGAAATTTACTAAATAATTTTGTTTTGGAGGTATCACATTTGTACTAAACCTATACAATTTTAATAAAATTGAAATAAATCGAAATACCCTGTATGTAGGAATAGGGAACCCGTAGTTTGGTTTATTTTTTACGTACAATCGAAAAATGGGAACTTAACATAGGGTGATTCATTTAAAAAAAAAACATAGTACGCCACATATTTTTGGAACATATTATTATATATATATATATATATATATATATATATATATATATATATATATATATATATATATATATATATACACAATATATTAGGAAAACTATTGGGTACACGGTCTGATACGGACTGAAAATTTTAGAATTGCATTATTATAGTCGATATTTCGAAATAATTTTATTGCTTCATCGGGACTAAATCTAAAATTTACTAAAATCAGAATTACAAAGTTTATAAAAACAGGCTATGCGCGAGTAAGGTTGTGGTTTATTGCAGTGCACACATTACTAGTGTAAAACTCAGTTGGTTAAATTAAGTGATTAATAATTTGTCGATTTTCATAAACAAAATTGGTTAAAATGGTACTTAGGCAATCACAAACGCAAGACGTGCAAGATATGGTAAACAATGCAATCAAAGTATTGTGCTCAGATAAATAATTTTTACGTTGCTGAACTAGTCGAACTGCAACTATAAGAAACGTTTAGAGAACAAAATTCTGTTATAAACGATCTAAAAGCAAAAGCGGTACTAGTATCAACTGAAAATTATAAGCTCTACTGAAAACACAATCTTAAAACATGATGTAGAGGAGTTGAAGCAGTATAGCAGGCGGAACAATGTAAAATTTTTGACATAAAAAATCAGCAAGAAGAAAACGACGAAGCTGCGGTTATTAACCATTTTAAACAGAAACTTAATGTGAATATCGATATAAGCTGTATAGATCGCCTTCATCGTATAGGAAGACCCGGACGAGGTCGACACATTATAGTTAAATTTGTTAGATATCGGTATCGTCGTATGGTGTTTGTAAACAAAAAGTTTTTATAAGGAAGCGGAATTATCATCACAGAAGATTTACAAAGACTCGTCTATCCATATATAATGAAGCTCAAGATAAAATTAAAAAAACAACGTGTGGACAATTGATGGTAAAATTTACATTAAAGGACGGTCAACTATAGACACAATTACAACTACGGAGGAACTGCAAAATCTGAATTAGCTAATTAAATGCACTATAAATTAACAATCCTGCGAAATAGATTATTAATCTCTTTTGATCAATTTTGAAGAAATGAATTACTTATTAGTAAAATTAGTTTTAGTTGATGAATGAATTTTCAGTTGCATTTTTTAATATAAGGTCGCTTGCCAAAAACATTTCAGAATTTAAAGTTCCTTTACAGCAAGAAGGTTTTCATGTGGGTGGTATCTGCGAGACATGGTTGACAAATAGTGTCGGTACTAATATGATTAAAATAGATGATTACCAGTTTGTTAGAAGGGATAGAGGTTTAAGAGGTGGGGGTGTAGGCGCTTATATACATAAGAGATAATTAATACACACGTATCAGAGTTTTCAGAAGAAGTTTGGATAATACTGTATATTAATAAATCAATTTACAATGTCGGTACATTATATCGTCCACCTGCCAGCAATATCTTAAATTTTATTAACGCTTTGGAAAACTCTATATCTGATTTTTTACCTAATGGCACGGAACTAATCTGCGATGGTGACATAAATATAGATTTGTCAGATTTAAGGAACCCAAAATGTAAGCGTTTTAGTAACAGTATTTACAGTTTAACCTAAAACAGATTATTCACACATCGACGCGAATAACCCAAACTTCCGTCACTTTACTAGATGTTATTTTAGTTAGCAATGATAGAGATAAGTACACTTGTGGTACAAAAGAAGTATTTAGCGTATATGATCATTTGCTAGTACTTAGCATATTTAATATGAGCGTAAATAAGAATAAACGTCCGAAAATAAAATCAGAAATTATAAGCGAATTGACTTAGACGTAAACCTTTTATTACATCTCTTAACCATCACACCTGTTCACCACATATATTGCATAAATAGTATTAACGACAAAGTTGATTTCTTAATACTATATTGATTAACATCTTTGATACCTTGGCATAAATTGAAGAAGTACCTACTGCGGAATCAAAACCCCCTTGGCTCACCGATTCTCTAAAGTTACTGATGTTCATCAGAGATAAAGCTCTAAAGAAGTTTAAAGTTACTAAATCTCTCAATCAATGGAATTATTATAAAATACTCAAACATTATACTAATAATGCAAAGACAAATTTACCTAGAATCTACTGTAAATAAAAACCGTAATAATGGCAAAACGTTATGGCGCAATCTTAATATTTTAAGTATTTATAACAAACCTTCCACACCAGACGAAATTAACAATCACTTCTCACAATCTCCTAATATGACTACTCCTGATCCTGAGTTGCTATTATTTTATAGTAATAATCGGAAAACGAAGTTTGAATCTTTATTGAAATTATCATTGTCTGACGAATCTGTTGTGGATAAATATTTATAGAGTATTAAATCGCGTGCAATAGGTTCCTATAATATTAGCACTGACATGATTTTATCACGTTGCCCTTATATCTTGCCTTTTCTTGCTCTTATTATAAACTTATAAACTTATTAGAGTGTGTATTTCCAGACGCATGGAAAATTTCAAAGGTTATTCCGTTGCCAAAAAAGCACAATATTTCTTAGACCGATTTCTATCTTGCCCATATTTTCAAAAAAACAATTAATCATCAATTTAGGGATCATATTGATAAGTATACAATTATGCCAACAAATCAATGCGGATTTCGCACAGACTACAGCTGTGCCACTACTTTACTTGATGTCGTAAACGACATGCTCCGTGATGTGGACGAAGGAAAGACAAACGCACTAATTCTTCTCGACCATTAAAAGGCGTTTGACACAATTAACCACCAGTTACTTTTTTCAATTTTACATTTTATAGGTCTATCTCATTGTGCCATAAATTTGATAGAAAGCTACTTCACAAACCGTTTTCAGTATGCTGAAACCAACAATGGTCAATAAAACCTTATGCAAATTTCTAGTGGAGTTCCACAAGGGTCGACCTTAGGACCATTGCTATAGTGTGTATACAGTTCTAATATAATTGACTGTCTACAACATAGTAAAGCATATCTCTATGCGGATAATGCACAAGTGAAATACTCTTTTACTCACTCTGATCTAACGTTGGCGAATAACATTATGAACAGAAATGTAAATAACTTAGAGTGTACGTCTAGAAAACATAATCTTAGCTTAAAAACTTTTAAATCTATCTTTATAATTTTTGGTAGGTCCAAAGGAAAAATAGAGAATGACTTAAAAATATTAGTTAGTGATGTAAATCTTAAATGTTCACGAGTGGTACGAAACTTGGGCTTGAAATGGACAATAACCTACGATTTCAAGAACATGTTACAAAATACGTTAAGAAATCGTACTCTAGTTTAAAAATGTTATTTTCTCATCGCCATATACTTTCACAGGCATTGAAATTACAATTAACCGAGTCACTCGTATTAAGTCATTTTAATTTTTGTGATGTAGTATACGGTCTATGCCTTGCAAGTACAGAAAAAGAAACCGTATTCAAAGATTACAAAAATCATGTTTATGCTTTGTTTATGGCATAAGGAAATATCAACCCATTACTTATAAATTAAAAGACGCTAATTGGCTAAACACTGATAGGAAAAGGTTACTTCATGGCGCTGTACTTTACCACTCAATCATTTATAATGAAGTTCTACCACATTTGCACCAAAAAATCCGATACCGAAGCGACATTCACAACGTGAACCTTAGATTTAAATGATTAATTTCTCCTCCATCTTTTCGGACACATATGTTTCATCGATCATTTATTTACATACAATATGAGGCGGTAAATAAAGGAACATAGGACATAGTAAGACATAGTAATGTGCTGCCAATGACAAATTGCGCATACGTTATCTACATAAGTAGGTATTTCTATAAATGGTTTATATAACAAAATACTTATCTTTTTTGGGGTTTTTTAATGGTGTACTTTAAATTATACAATCTAAACGTTTCGATAACACTTACAGTTATCTTCGTCAGTAGTAATGTTTGTTAAAAATTGTTAAAGATGTAGTAAACAATTTTGTTAAATTTGAAAAATTTATATAACACTTTCAATGTCAAACTGCTATAGCGCTGGTGGTGTGGCGGTAGCAGCCGTCTTCCACGCTTTTGGTACGGGTTCGGTTCCCGGCTCGTGCACTTCTTTTTTCTCTTAGGTTATTGTAGTTTTGTTTATCTGATCTAACTATGTTAGGTTACAGTAGTTTTGTTTTTCTTAACTAAAATAAATGACGACACACATCGGCACCACACTCCTCCTTTATCCTATGTTCCTTTGTTTACCGTCTCCTCATATACCATCTATTCCTTATATAATAAACTGTTACCGTCTCTCAAAAGCCAATCACTATCCAAATTTAGATTTATGAAGACAGCTGTTGTTAACATCGCAAGCATAATTGACCTTGCAATCCAATTTTAAATTCCATATCAGTATATTATTCATTTTGCACAAAGCTAGCCTTTATGTTTTTATTTATAATTTAGAGTTGAAACTTACGCCAGTTTTACTGCCTTTTAAAGCTTTTTTTGCAATTGTAATTTATAATTCAAGTGCACGTTATTATTATTACTTTCCTTTTTTATTGCAAAAAATAAACGTTATTATTATTATCATTATAAAAGCCTTAAAACTTACAATATTAATGAATGGGGTGTATATGCTAAGATGTAACATTGAAACAATGCGGACTACGTGAATTAAAAATGAGTAATATGTAAGAATTAATCTTAACAGGATGTCCTAAAATAATTACGGTTAGATTTAATAAAATAATTATAACCAGAAAATTTCCAATTAATGTAAAACTGGGCAAAATGAAAGACCACGACGAAATACATTCTTTTGAAATTTGAAAGTGACCATATGTGTTGAGATTAGGAAAATTTTCAATTAGAAAAGGATAAAAGTACCAACTTTATATAATACATAACTCAAAGTTATGTATTAATATCTATACTTAGTAAATAATTTTTTTTTTTTTTATTGAATATTTGTTGCTTTTTATATGGCACATTTCAAGTAACAGACGTTTCGGGAGGTTTCTTTCTTTTTTTAAAATTTTTTGATTAAGTCGAAATCGTGGTTATTCTCTACAGAATGAGCTGTTAATTGGCATCCCAATCTTTTATACATTATGTCGGATTTATGGCCAGAGATCCTACCTTTTAGAAATTGAGAAGTTTGTCCGATGTAGGTACCGGAGCATTCAGTGCTATTTATCGCATATACAATGTTAGAAAATAGTAAAAAGGAACTAACGGTAATAAGTGATTTGTCAGCAATGACTATTGGAAACGGTTTTAATATACGTTTGATTTGCGGGGTGACATTTTCTAAATATGTAAGACTAGTTTACATTTTATTTTCTGTATTCTGACAAGATTGTGGTGGGTCGATAATGGTAGTAGGTGGTGTATTATTATGAAGTCGCACTTCACTGCTGTGAGAAAATAATTTTATTGACCAGTATTTTGGGATAAGAGTTTTGGATAACTTCCTCGGATTACTCGTGATAAAAGTGACATTAGAGATGCTAGAAACTCTGTATTTCATAGCTTCTAGCAAGTTTATTTTATATTTGAGAGGAGGATAGTTCTTATAATTTAAGTAACGACCAGAGTCTGTACTTTTCTGGTACCAATCGAATGTAATGATGTTCAACCTATCCCTAACAGGTAGGGTATCTAGGAAGGGCACCGCTCTTCTATCGTGCTCTACCTCAGCTGTAAATTGTATATTCGGATCGTAACTATATTTAAAGTTTTTCCCATTTGGTCTATAGGTGTGGTGCATATTATGTCGTAGTATTTTTTGATAAAAGGAGGTATGAACGGAAGCTGTGGTAGGATCTAAGAGGGTTTCCATAACCAATTGACTAAGGATTGGGCTAATGATAGCCCCCATAAGAACGCCTAACTATTTCCTGTAGAAGTTACCATCATGTGTAAAGAAGCTGGAATCAAACACTTATTTTATGATTTCTATGAACAACACTAAATCAATAGCTGTATGTAGAGAACTAGAATCCCATCTTTTCTCTATAGCCTCCTGTATCCGAGCGCAAGGAATAGTATTAAACAGACTAACAACATCTAAACTTATAAGAACAAAACCCTGCGGAAACTGTTTTAGTTGTTGTACTAATTTAAAGGTGGAAATGACAAAATATGGATTTCTGTATTATAGGACGATCTCAATATATTAGTAATGAAAGATTTCAAATGTCTGGATGGAGAACTGTGAGGATCAACTATATGTCGGAGGTTGTTATTGTCCTTACGTATTTTTATATTGCAAAATATTGTAGGTGGAAGTGGATTTTTTGGTTTTATAGTTTTGGCTACTTCAGGAGTGTTATCATTTTAATCGTACCAGCTTTTCAATTAAGAAGGTGCAACGCTTTGTGAAACGGGGTGTTGGATCTTTTGAAAGTAACTCATAATTTGAAGGGTCGGGAATAATTGTTGTTAATTTGTCAATATATTCAGCCTTATACATTATGACTGTGCTGCCTGTGTCAGCTTTCAAAACCAGAATATCGTTATGTTCTTTTAGAAATTCTTTTGCAATGTGAAAATACACAAAGACAATAACCCCTCCGACATATAGTTGATGCTCACAGTTCTCCATCCAAACGTTTGAAATCTTTCATTACTAATATATTCAAATCATTCTACAATACATATAACCCATATTTTGTCATTTTCAACTTTAAATGAGTAGAACATCTAAAACACTTTCAGCTTCCGTAGGGTTTTGTTCTTATAAGCATAGATATTCTTAGTCTCTTTAATAATATTCTTTGGGCTCGGATACAGGAGGCTATAGGGATAAGATGGGATTCTATTTCTCTATATACAGCCATTGATTTAGAGTTGTTCATAATAATGACAAAATATAATATATATATATATATATATATATATATATATATATATATATATATATATATATATATATATATATATATATGTTGTATATACAGGGTGATTGACAAAAATATGCCAACCCAAACCTGTTTTTTTTTAATGAACACCCTGCATATTTTGGATTCATTGTTACATTTAGACTAAGTATAGAAATTTGTATCTGTATCACTAATCGTGCTGCAGATATCGTCACTTTAGTACCAAAATAGAGTTAACTTTGAAACCACAATGCGAGCGTTGTCACCACGATTTTGTAAATTTGTTTATACCACTGACTATTAATAATAGTCTACTAACAACCAAACTGGAAAATTTAACTACAGAATGATTAACTTCCGCGAAATGTAATTTTTCTCAATCTTTCCAAATGCAACACCCTGTGTATTTTTTTACATTTCCATTCCACGTGAAAAGTAGATACTAAATGATAATAAGTTTCATAGCCATAAGACGGATACTTCTTGAGATATTGACGCTTTTACGTAAAAATATTCTAAAATACAAATTTACTACGACAATAGAATTCAACAAAGCAAATCAGGTAGGCTAGCCGCTCGTAATAAAGAGGATCAATTGTGTCTCTTGTTTTGACGTTTGTATACTCATTAAAATATTGTTCCATTCGTTTGTGTGTTTTTGGATTGTCGATATGATATTTATTTACCGCGAAGCTCAAAGAAATACTTTGCTGTACTATGAACGATGCCCAGAGAGATGTCAGTCGCGGAAAGAATGGTTTATGAATGTAGCTGAGAGATTTATAAATTCTGGAAGTGTGTGTTACTCCAAGCGCGCAAAAACAAGCCCAAATGAATAAATTGAGTTTCAAGTCGTGTCATCTCTTATAGAAAATCCGCAAATTAGTACCAGAGAGCTAAGTACACACCTAGGCCTAAATAGAAAGACAGTTCGCAGCTTTATGAAAAAAACAAATTGCATCCTTATCATCGAGCAACATCAAGCTTTAAGTGAAATAGATTTTCAGAATCGTGAATCCTTCTGCCAATGGGTAACTACTAAAGTAAATAAAGAACCCAATTTTATTAATAACATTCTATTTACGAATGAGGCAACTTTTCACAATAATGGCAATATTAATACTCATAACTATCACCACTATTCAGATAGTAACCCACACATTTTAAGAGTTGTTGATCACCAGCATCGATGGTCAGTTAATGTGTGGGGTGGTATAATCAACTTTAATGTGGCTGATCCTTTTTTCTTTGATGGGAGTCTCACTGGAGGAAGATATTTACAGTTTTTGGAAAATGATTTACCCGAGCTTTTGGAAAATATCGTGGTAGATAATATTCGTACGATGTGGTTTCAAGCGGATGGTGCCCCTCCACACTATGCAATCAACGTTAGGCAATATCTCGATGTAAATTATCCGATGAGGTGGATAGGACGAGGTGGTGTGCAAAACTGGCCAGCCAGAACACCGGATCTTACACCCCTTGATTTCTTCCTTTGGGGCTACGTTAAAGAAAAAGTTTACCAACATCCTCATGGTCAGCATTTTGAACATTTAGTTTGAATTTATAGTTTTATTCCTTTACGTTTACTTGTTCAACTTCGTTTTGGGTGTAGAAAATTAGGTTATTGTTTATTTATTAATTAAGTTTTCCTATCAGTTAAACAATTTTTCATTCGTATTTTCTCATTTGCTCTGGATTTTGTTTTATTTGTTCCTCTGTATGTCAATATTTTCAAATAAAGCGTCAATATCTCAAGAAGGGTCCAACTTATGACTATGAAACCTTCATCAATTAGTGTCTACCTTTCACCGGGAATCGAAATGTGAAAAATTATACAGGGTGTTGTATTTGAAAAATTTGAGAACATTTACATTTCGCGTAAGTTAATCATTCTGTATAGTTTTACATGTTTTCGAACAATTTCCCAGTTTGTTTGTTAGTAGATTATTATTGATAGTCAGTGGTATAAACTGATTTACAACATCGTGGTGATAACGCTCCCATCGTGGTTCCAAAGCTAACTGTATTTTGGTACTGAAATAACGATATCTGCAGAACGGTTAGACATACAGATACAAATTTCTACACTTTCATTCTAAATGTAACAGTGAATTCAAAAATTCAAAAATATACAGGGTGTTTCATTCAAAAAAACACAGGTTTGGGTTGACATATTTTTGTCAATCACCAAAATTGGTTTTGTATCTCTAATAGTTAAGGAGAAATCTTCCGTCCTCACAGTAGACACCATCCTGTATATATATATATATATATATATATATATATATATATATATATATATATATATATATATATATATATATATATATATATATATATATATGAATATTACAATGTCGATTTTAGATTACTGAATTCTTTTGGTTGCTGTATGTACCAATGTACATGCAGCTAATTTATGTGTTTTATGGTGGGTGTATATCAAATTGAAACTACTACATAGCGAAGTTATCACGTGTCCTCCATCTTGTATAACATAAAATTGTTAAAAAAATTTCATGGAATACGTTAGAATTAATTAATAGATTAAAATAAATCACTACTGTATTTAAAATTGAAAACAATATTACATAAAGTAAATAAAATCCCGAATAATGGTTTCATTTTGAAACGTGCCCGTATTTTTGTTTAATGGGGTACTCGACAAATAGGCGCTGGTATGTTTACAACGATTATTTGAAAATACTTAATTGGATAAAGGCTATAAGTAAAATCGTAAAGCTATTAGTTAGATAATCGTATGTAACGTTACAGTCGCATCACGAGCAATAAATAACATGTTTTTATTTGTTAGACCGCCTTTTTTTAATTGACACGCTAACCTTATTAATAGCTACGCCGGGAAAAAATTCGATCCTGCATAAATATAGAGATGTCTTTATTTAGTGTATATACGTACTACATAGAAGTCGCATGTATAAGCATTGACTTTAGTTAAAGTGAATGATACCTATAAGCTAACTTTAAATTGAAAAGGAGAAGCAGTGTAAAATTCATACATAATGTTTATTGTCAATTTTGACCATACTATCAAAGTTCTTTTCAAAACAGTTCTATTGTAATAGTACATTTCCGACAGGCAACACATTGGACGTATCTCTAACAAACTCCAAAAAATATAATAGTAAACTTAAACGTCTTTTCACTTTTGTTTTCTATCATACATGAGAGGACAACAAAAATAACACTGTTAATTAACACATTTTTATCCTTTGTACGTGAGCTTAATAAAAACAATTTATCAATAAGAATAAAAATGTTATCCATTGTTTATAATACCAATTTAATTACTAGAAGCTGTAATAAATGGTTTTGTAGACAAGTTGTGCTTGTAAGCAACATGTTGAATTCCGGTCATTAATAAAAAACCTAGGAAAATCTACACGTATAGCAACACAGCTAAAACAATAATAAATTTAATGAAATTCAAACAGAATTGTGTTCTCCCTTCTTGTTTAACCCAAATGCTTTAATGATTTTCCACTCGTGTTTTCTGTATCTAAAGTACGACTGGCGGTTTCCATAATTGCTAGGGTTGTGGTCGTTAATTTGAGCTACTCTCTGAGTGGGTTGCTTTTTGCATTGATTTGTTAGGTATTAATGTATCGCTGTAGCATAAGAGTACTGCCGTAGAATCTAATTTTCTGTCCTATTCAAATTAAATTTTGTGTTATTGCAATAAATCGTTGGCAATGTTTTAGTCGTTGTTAGCGAATACATAATTTAGGTCTTACCATGATTACATTGCAAGCTAAGCTATTTCCATATAATATTGTAAAGTAATTTTCGCGATATACAAAATTACAATGTATTGCGAACATTTTGCATTTTAATAATGTGTTTAACAGTAATAATTGCTAAAGTCACGTTAATGCAACGGTAAAAGTTATGATGTTTATGTCGTTACTGGCTGAAAATAAATCAAATTTAAAAACAAAAACGTTTTGTTATTTCATTACATAAATTCCTTATGCTACAAAGCTTTGTAAAATTAATAGCCAAATTTTATCAATTTTTAGCGGTACTTTGGATTATATATTTTTACCTTTTGTTGTTATATACGGTTTGCTTGATGTGGTGCGCAAATTGAACCCACAACTCCCCATTGTGGTTAACTATTTTGTGGTTACAGGTTTTATCCACATTATTAATTGATACTAAATATATATGTATAACATTTTGTTTTCGCTTTGAACATGTGCATATTTTATTTTCGTTTTTAATTTTGTCATCTTTATAGAAAGTATATTAATTCAGAGGCCAGTGACAAACAGGTTACATGTACAGGCTGTCCCAAATTCGAGGGCAAGCATGGGGATCTCGCTTATTATAAGAGATAGGATATAGGTTTAAATTCGGCACATTTGCTAAATTCGATGCCGAGTAATAATCTGGAAAGAAATTTGAGCTAACTCGAATGGATTTGGTTTTATGCTCAAAAAACTAAAAGTTTCGATTTTCGTTTTTCGCGTTTGGCCACCTTATTATTAGGAATTTTCAAAATTCGATTAAACATTATTAATGCACCTTTTTACGCACAATACTAATACGGTATTAAAAATATTATGTGACGTTTCGTTTATTCTGAACCATCATCAGGTTTATTTTTTCTTATGGGGGTTAAGATATATTTTTGTCGTTGGATGGAGAATGTTATGCTGATTTTAGCAATATATAACACTTTATGGTTTGATCGACTGCGAACTAAAATAATGAAAGAATACGAAGAACAAGATTCCGCCTTCTTGGATCCAGCAAGGAATAATTACAGTAGTTCTACTTATTTAATTTGTTAAACTCGTTAGAACATCCAAAAAAATATAAAAACATTTAAACAATTTAAAAAAAAAACATTAACAAACAACTCAAACAAGATGTCTATGTAACACGGTCATAATAGCGACAACGCAAATTTATCGATAGGTAACAACAAAATAATTACACAGACAAACAAACAAAAATTATTGTAATAAATGTTCGAACAAGTTTTCTCCTTCTTGAATACAGTAACGAATTCTTCTTCTGCAATTGTTTACGCTTCTTTGAATGGTTCGCCTGGGAATTTGACGAAGTTCATTAACAGCCCTATTCTGGAGTTCTTCTATTACGATTACGATTAAACATTCCATTGGTGGAAAAATTGAACTCATACGTCCAAATTATTTGATTGAGAAAGTTGCGGTTTTCCAGCATTTTGGTATTAAGTTGGTTACAAATATCCAATCGTCTCATATCGTCCCCAGGCCGAAGAGTTTGACTAACGTGTACTTAAATGGTTTATAACGGTGTTGCTTTAACACTCGCCAAACTGTCGTTTTTAGCACTTCAATAGTTTGCTCTATTTCTCTGGTAGATGTTGAAGGATTTTCTTGAACCTAAGATGGATAACATAAACTCATAACTCTCCAAAAAAAATGTCTGCTGAAATTAGCAGAGAAGTGAGTGGAAATTCTTATAATTAGTATAATACTAACAAATAGTACTTGATGTAATATTTCTTCTTCGGCATCTCTGTCTAGTCTGCTACCATATGCATTTCGCGGTTTCTGAAAACATCCAAATTCTCGCAAATTTTGGTCTAATTTTAAAAAATATCTCTGGTTTGGTTGCTGCCTCTCCGGATATTCCTCTAAATATCTTTGTCCTGCTCTGACACTATTTTTATTGAAGCTATAAAATATCCTTATAATGTCTCGTTTTTCTGAATTTGAAAACATTCTAATGAAACTTGCAAATTTTAAAGCACTAACACGAAGGATCTTGCAGTTATTACCCTTTTTACAATTAGAAAATGACATGACAAAAGCCAACTCCTGAGTTTTGTTTGATTCATGGGTATCGTGATAATGTAATATTCGGTTTTTAATTTAAGAGTATTTTAGTTCGCAGTCGATCAAACCATGAAGTGTTATATATTGCTAAAATCAGCATAACATTCTCCATCCAACGCCATAACAATATGTCTTAACCCCGATAAGAAAAAATAAACCTGATGATGGTTCAGAATAAACAAAACGTCGCATAATATTTTTAATACCGTATTAGTATTGTGCGTAAAAAGTTGCCTTAATAATGTTTAATCGAATTTTGAAAATTCCTAATAATAAGGTAGCCAAACGCGAAAAACAAAAATCGAAATTTTTAGTTTTTTGAGCATAAAACCAAATCCATTCGAGTTAGCTCAAATTTCTTTCCAGATTATTACTCAGCATCGAATTTAGCAAAAGTGCCGAATTTAAACCTATACCCTATCTCTTATAATAAGCGAGACCCCCATGCTTGCCCTCGAATTTGGGACAGCCTGTGCATAGAAGGATAATCAATTAAAATGTTCTTTTACCTTTCATTGCAGGAATAATTGAAAAACTTAAAAAAATTTAAGCCTGCTTGGGCAATAACACGTGGGCTGTGTCTTAGACAACCAATATACTACATTGACTGCGTAATACAATGCCGGAATACATATCTAGTCGCAGTTACGTTAGCAATGTTGGTTTCTAAGTCATGCCGGATGGAAGCGAATACAAAGATTCCTATCACCAACTGTAATTATCACTCATAAGACAACATACACATATCTGTATAGCCGCGGTTTAATACAGACGCTAAAGATTGCAGTTTCATAATTTTGTATATAATAAGTAAATATCTGGTGTGGAACACCACACGACCTTTCAACCGACAAAATGGAAATTAAAACAAAATAACTGTAATGTCCTTATAGTGTGTTATTTTCCAATAATGCACCTATTTTTAAACACATTAGAACTATGTAATGTCCTAGGGCATTATGAAATTACTACGGAAACAAGGTATGTTTGATAAAACTTTTATTAACATCAAATAAAAATGTCAAATAACAAAATGGCAAAAAATAAATATTCCAACCATACATCTAATAATTATTCGACGGTAATATAAGACCTCGATAAATAGTCGACTACTTTATTGCATCTAAATTTCGAGTGAATTTTAAAATCAATTTGTCGAGACGTAATTTTGGCATTAATAATTTGATTAAAGCTCGAGGGCTTTAATCTTTGATTATTAATGCTCGAATTTGTCGAGACAAATTGTAAAATACACGAGAAATTTAGTGGCAATAAAAATAGTAGCAAATTTATTGAGGTCGTGTTATATTTAATAACATTATTTCATAAGCCAAGAACATTTCTATGTGTATAAGGAAAAAACACAGAGAAAGGATATTGTATGAACTAATAAAATAATACGTAAATACTTAATTATTAAACAACAACTAATACTAACAATCAATGTTACATTATTCCTCTATTTTCAATTAAAAATGCAGCTACTATATGTTAAAAAATAAAAATTTTCAGGTGGATTCTTTGTTGTTGAATACCGTCCTGTCGGTGACAATTGAGAATGCTGGTAAAAATAGTCGACTATTTAGCACCAAGGTGAATAGTCGATTTATTTTATTTTGATTGGTCATATCAAAGCAGTTTCCAAGCACATACTTAGTCAAAAATTCAAATTTGACAGGCAAGGGAAATAATCATCCATAATTTCAACCGTTTATCTAACTATTTAGTAATATAAAAATTCCAATTTTCGAAATGTCCTGAAAAAGTACTACTTCCGTTTAAAACAGAACCAGCTACCATATTTTTTGAAGTAGTGCTATATTTTTTGGTAAAATAAAAGTCAAAAATAGAATTCAATATAACGGGTGTTACAGGAATAATGCCCTTGGTACCTTTATTACTATGATAAGAAGGTCATTACGAAAATAGGCTACATTGTTAACGCAACACCAATAATCTATGTCAAACAGACGTTTAAAACTTGATGACAGGCAGAGGGTAATAGATATCTAGATGCCAACTTAAATTAAAAGAAATGAAATAATTTATTTTAATTTCAATTTTTTTAGGATAACTATGCAACCTCTTTTTTATATGTTTATAACGAAAACAGGCAACATTGTAAAAATGAAAACATTAATCTATGTCAGAATGACGTTTGAAACTTCATGTCAGATAGAGATTCGTAGACATGAATACATGCTGACGTCAAGAGATTCTAACGCCGCCCTCTTCTACGTATAAAAATATCGATAATACAGCTACGGCATTTTCAATCATATTTATTTAATTTTTACATTTATTTCGCTTTACATTAAAAAACCTTATATAGAAAATTTATGTGAAATTCAGTTTTCTTTAAAAAATACATGTACACTTTTTCTTATAAAATAAAAACACTTAATAAAATACTTATCTTTCCTTTTGGGGGTTTTTTAATGGTGTATTTTAAATTATACAATCTAAACGTTTCGATAACACTTACAGTTATCTTCGTCACTAGTAATATCTATTAAAATTGTTAAAGATGTTGATTTTGAAAAACTAAAAAATGTTTTAATTTTTCAACTTCAACAAAATTGTTAACAAAATCTTTAACAATTTTAATAGATATTACTACTGACAAAGATAACTGTAAGTGTTATCGAAACGTTTAGATTGTATAATTTAAAATACATCATTAAAATACCCAAAAAAAGATAAGTATTTTATTATGTGTGATAATGGTGAAAGTTTACATTTTCATATTAAAAACAATTAAATTCTGCCTTAGAAATGTTTTGCATAGAACATAATTAATCGATATGTTTAAGGTCTATGTCTATTTATTTGTATATCTTTGAAATAGGCAGACACACACGCACACGCACACGCTCATGCACATAAACACACGCACACACGCACACGCACGCACGCACGCACGCACGCACGCACGCACGCACGCACGCACCAGCACACGCACACGCACACGCACACGCACACGCACACGCACACGACACGACACGACACACGCACACGCACACGCACACGCACACGCACACGCACACGCACACGCACACCACACGCAGACGGCACTAACGCACACGCATCACGCCACGCACACGCACACATATCAGCTTAACTTACGCACAAACGCACACGCACCACACGCCACGCACACGCACACGCAGACGTACACTAACACACGCACTACGCCACGCACACGCACATCAATCACACACTTACACGCAACGCCACGCACAAACACACAGCAATTTTTGTCAATTATGCCCCTTGGAGGTGACTCTAATCAACAGAGGATAACGTGTGTCATTTGTTCACCAATATACCATATCTATTGCGTAAACTTAGCAATATTAGAAACTCAATACTTGTACGAGAAGAACCAAAAATCGAATTGCTGACTGTATTAAAAGTATTAAAAAATTACGCAGTATGTCATCATCCTCATCAGATCTTGAAATATGGGGGACGTCTGTAAATATATCGTCTACGTTGGATGAAATATTGTCACAATTAGCACTTATGCAGGATAATCCAAATGAGGGCATTACCTCCATAAATCTTTTTTCAAGAAAAAATAGATTATTTTAATAAAGAAATAAAGAAATAGAAATGAAAAATGTATTGTTAGTAAAAGAGAATGGTGAACCGAAATAAATGGTAAAAGATCTAGAAGAAATGCGTTTGAAATACAGAGTGTTCCTGAATCACCAGGAGTGTGACGTGTAGTTGAGCTGCCTTTTCTGATACTAGTATATTTGGATATCACATGTAGAATTTTAATTAAACCTTAGCTTCCGTGTATACTCCTTTAGAATGTTGCTGTGGCTATTTCGTTGACAGGACATGGATTTTTTTAATGTATTAAACTTTAGTACTGTTTTAGATTACGAGTTTATGCCGTAGGCGTGTTTTAGGCTGAAGTTTCTGTCATGAAAGCTTGTCTAATAGAGAGGATTTTGACGCGGTTAAGTAGTTATGCGTACTTGTTTGCTCATCAGTTCGGTTATGAGTGAAATTGTTAAGTAGGATCATTCTAAGTGTGTAACTTTAGTAAATGATGTTATATATCTCGGTTCTAGTTATTGGGTCCACTTTGCATTTTAGTATGGAAGATTTTTCAGAGTGGTGGTTAAAAGATGACGTGATTTCAGCGGGATAAAGGGTTTTTATTCTTTATTCTTTTAGTCAATCTATAGCAGGCCTTTAACAGAGATGGTAGCGAGAGGCTGAAGATGTGGACAGTGCGTACCTTGAAGATACGCAAAGATAACCATTCACTGTTTGTGGTTTTAAATCGGGTATTCAATCACCACGGGGAAGTTTGTGTTGGTGTTTTGTCGTGTTATACAAGGAAAGCTAACTTTTTTTAATTCTGCATATGATATCCAAACATACTAATTTAAAAAAAAATCTGAGCTAAATTAACCTCACGTGGCATACTGAATCTTTCCGATCCTTTCCGCAACACCTATACTGACTTTTTGCTTTAATCAGGTCGTGGAACTAACGCAAGTGACAATCCATCTAATCATCTACGCTATCTTAAAATATTTAAGAAAAACGTAACTTTCCAAAGTGTCCATATGCGTGATTCATATTCATTGAACAGTATTCAAAACGAATCTAAACTTTTTATATTAATTTCACGTATGCCGAAGTCTCTTTCTGCAATATTAAGAAATTGCTGTTTTGTTGAATCATGCATATACATATTTATTGCATACTTTAATACAATATACACATACCATTATTTCGCTCATGCCACCCGTTCATAACAGCTTTGAGTCTGCATTCCTGAAAATACAATTTTTATACAGTGGCATAAATTATCCTCCCCTTAGGGGTTTTACTAAAGTATTATTTTCATTCAAATTTAATTATTTTAACTCTTCAACTTTTTATACTCCATTCATATGTCTTTTTGTTACATTAGTAACTTATGATTTTTTTATGGTTACGCTGATTTGGCACGACAAGTGGAGATTTGTACTGCATACTGATGATGTAAATGAGAGAATCGAGTATTCCCAGCAAAGATAACTGGAGATGATATCAAAGAATGCAATTGAGCTGCGCAATAGCCATTGTAATACCGATAATACAAAGAAAGGACTGAAACGATTCTTCTATGCGCAAGGCAATGTATGTGAAAAGTTAAGGACGGTTCATTTATAAGCCTAATCGCTTTCTTTTGAATACTAACAACGATATAGAGTGCGTATAGGGAAGCACCAACCAAGAGGTAAGAATTATATTCTAGATGAGGCCGAATTTTGGTCTTATTCAGCAGAAAGAGTTATTGGTAGGCAAAGTGCTCCTTAGTTCTGTACAAAAAGCCTATTTTACGAGCATATATTTTGGTAGCTGACAGAGGATGGTCAACTCATGATAGATTTGAAGGTACAGTCATTCCCAAGAGAGTAGTAGAGTCTGAAAACTTAAGATCTGAGCCATTCATACTCACAACAGGAAAAGATCCATCTTTTTTGGCAACACTGAGCTTTGTTAGCAATAAATTTAACTAGAATATCTAAAGCGACTACAACTGTTCCACCGGATTGTTCCAAACTTGGGTCAAATATGGAAGATAACCAATTGAACGACTATACCTAAACACATATTCGTGGTCACAAAGGAGATGCTGATTGATGACTTTTTCCATGATTTTAGCAAAATGGAAGTGACGGGAATTGGTTGGTAGGTCGAGGGATCGGTCTTAACGCCTTTTTTGGGTGTAGGTTGAACATTGCTAACTTCCATGATGAAGAAAATTCTGCAGAAGACATAGAGATCGACCAGAACTAGATAGGGCTGGTATTAGTTGGAGGGAACATTTCTTTAAGACAATAGGTGGGATACCGTCTGGGCCAGTCGCATTATTGGGATCAAACTCACTGATGAACGATTCTAGGAGCTTGTACCGCAAATTAATTGGCATCATAGCGTATGAAGAAGAGTTGACTCCATAAAGACATTGGATTTGTCTACAGAATCAGCAATTACAGATCCGTTAAACGGTCAGGAGGTGGGGGGGATGAAATAGCTTTAGCTAAAGACCAAAATTTACGCGAACGGAGATGATACTTTTGCAGATATTTCTATTACCAACGTATTCTGCCAGACTCTCGACCGTTTTATTAGATTTCCATTTAATATAATATTTATTTTTCAAAGATGTTCCATCAGCACAAGCGTTATTGTACCTGGGTTGGGAACCCAGAAAGTTGGTATTTTCGATGACCAAGGCTGTTTGGACCCTACCCTCCTAGACATCCGAGTGGGGCAGGATTTTACGTCCGGCATTTATTACCATAGAAACCGCAACTTTTAATGCTGTAACATCAGTTGAGTTTAATAGCGGTTATAATTATAACGTTTATTTCTGTTCTTCTAATATCGTCATTATTTCCTTAAATATAGATTCTCAACTAAATGAATCCCTTTTATTGAAATATTGATGGCTATTCGTACGTTACACTATAATTATAATTTGGGGTCACTGGTATTACAGTTGGTAATAACCGGTACAAAGCTCAATTTCAACGTTATTTTTCAATTGAGTTTTGTCGGTTTTATATTTATTCTTCATTAGATGAAGTAATTATTTATAGTTAATTGGTACAGTAAGGGTTAAATGTCATCCATCTTATATATTATATATCTTCGATATAAGTAGAGACTTTAGGAAAAAACATACCTTACGAGTAGAAAAGTTTCTACCTATTTGGTCTACGAACAATAACCTGTATCAATTAATGCCTTTGCTACAGGAACCTTTGGTGTTTAACTTATCGTAACCTCGTCAGGGAGTTTTAACTAAATGTAGCTCTTTTTTTAATTTTACACTTATCAGAATTGTTATAATGCTGGTACATCTTATTCTATATGTACTTATATTTTGGACAGCATTTAAGATCTACAATTAAAGCTGAGTTATCAACTACTTTACTTTTGTGACTAGTTGTTCTTTTAATGCTTAACTGTATCAATGGACACAAACGTAAATCTATATTAATGTACAGACATACCCTACTATATTGGTACTAAAACTTAAGTTATTTAATTCATAACTTTGTAAAAATTCTCTCGTAAAATTAATTATCCTTATATGTACTTTCAGACAAGGTCAATTTTAGATGTGCAATCTTTTATTTAATTTGTTTAGGTTTTTGTAAATAAGAAAAATATCTGTACGGGTGAATGTATTCAACCTTGCTGCCTTATTGTGTTATTATTGTCACTTAGTAACCTATTACTTTATTGGAGGCGGTTGTTTCGCTGTTAGAATACTGTGCAAATATGTACATGTGCCTTGTGGATGGCCTATGCAATAAGATAGAATTTCAATTATTACGAAAGGAATTAAAAGTTTTTTTCTTTGAGGTATCCATATTTATACGTCGATAGATTCTTATTTATTACAATATTAAACTGGTTATCCGAATTATTAGTTTTCTTTTCTGCAGTTAACGTAAAGGAGATTAATTTGACTAATAAGTTTTAGGATTGCTTTATTTTTTAATTCATTATGTTATTATTTCATTTTCAATTTGGACTCCCAGTGTTTCTATAGGTTCTGTCCAGACCCTACTAACTACATTTGTTGCTTAGCGAAGAACGTTACTAATGGTACTTCAATATTTAGCGCTGCTTTTTATTACTTCTAACCATCGTCCACTTTGCTCACCTTCGTCATTCTTAAAGACCTGCACAACCTCTACTATGAGTACTGACAAGACTCTAAGCTATCTTAGATGCTACTAGTTAGCCCTAAGGTACGCTAAGTTTAGGTACAGCGGAAGATTTGTACGTAACAGAGGAGAAGATAGTTTTCTGGTACTCCAATTGTCTGGGCCCATATTTGTGAAATTTTTTGGTACGAGTAGGTACTCCGTATGTACTTATGCTGAGTTACCTGTGAAATATAAAACATTTTTTTTCAATTTGGGACTTATTATTACTTTATTTACTAACGTTGGAGTTTAAATTAGATTTGTGCGGTTGCTTCGTAATTTCTTTAAAAGTTCTTTCAATTTTCTCTGGTACGGTATGTTTAGGAACAGCGTGGAGGTTTGCACGTAACATCTTAACATGCCATTCATTGCCTTGATCAAACTGCAGTGGCGTCACAACTACGCCAAATCCACAAGGATCGTATATCATAAATACATCATACATTTAATATAATATTAAATATACCCAGTGAGTCAAAATAATAATGTCACAGCAAATTACCGCACCCACCATACAGCCCTGAATCAGTAACGTGCGAGTTTTTTTTGCTCTAGCATCTGAATAAACACTTCAGGGGCCGCAAGTTTTCTAAACTCAAGACCCCAAAGGTTTAGTGTAGATGGCATAGTTACATACAGAAATAATTTTTTTTTTGTTGCTCTCTGTTTTTTCTTTCACAGGTAGATAGATAACTTAAAAAAACGCACTCGTATTATTATTTGAAGGAAACCGTTTTAACAAGTGCTTGGGAAGAGAAGTATGGCATGGAATAGTCTGCATGATTACATCAAAAATAAAACAGTATTTGTGATAATTATTCATTAAAATAGTAAACACAGTCCATCCATATAATTTCAGTATTTAAAAGTATTTAGGCCACACCAAATCCAGCATAAGTAGTAACTATATAGAAAAGTCATGCATTAACCGTAGAGATAAGTAAATAAAGCTCAATCTCCTCAATAGACCAAATCTCTATTTTTAGAAAATATATCTCCCCAAATAGCTAAGGAAAATTATTTCTAAACGAAGGAGTATTCCTATGATTGATGTTCTGTCAATCTTTATGCATCTTCACAGTTTTTCAAGATTTATGTTTATAAACTAAACTGCTTCAAAAGAACGAATGTAAATAGGTGTAAATGTATTTATGTTTTAATCGTTAGGCGACAGTTTCATCGCGATTTTAAAGATAGACGGATAACAAATATATCAAAAATAAACTGGCGTTTAAATGGTAATGTGATGTTATCAGTATTGTTGTGTAGATTTTATTTAACATATACGAAAATAAAATTTCCGAATGTAGAGGATTATTCAAACTAAAGAGTAAAAGTAAAATTGAAAAACAGAAGTGGTTCCGTTTCTATTGATAGAATCCCGAATGAAAAGAAAAGATGAATGTGAGGCATATATCAGTCAGTTTTAAAATCGACGGGAGTCTTGGTGCTATTTGGATAAAGCCACATTACATATGAAGTGGCAATAGCCACGTCTTCCTTCAATATGTGGGTCGGAAGTTGAACGTTACATGAATAAGAATGAAACGTTACTCATCTAAAATAAAAGAGATCAATCTCAAAAAGTGGCATTCACCAAGATTAATATAGAATTGTTTCTTAATGGAGAGAGTATTAATATTGAAACACTTTATTGATTTTGACAAAACCGTTTCTGCTTTAATAAACTTCAATTTTTTAGTATCGTGCTATATTAGCAACAAACAACGATATCCTTAAATTTGAATAATGTAAACTATTCTTGAAGTATTACTTATGAGTATTGTTCGTGAATGTGTGAGTTTTGTATATAATAAAACCATTTAAATAGAAATTATTTGCATTTAAAGTCAAGATTGCTATGAGAATAAAAATATTGCTGTACAGGATGTTACAGAAAGTAGTGACGAAAATTTAAGGGCAGATTATTTATATAAACATGTGTTCGGAAATGATCCGTTTTCATGATACGGGGTTTATAAACTATTCCGTCTGTAATAGTTTATTTTATATTTATCGAAAACCTGTTGAGTTTTGGAACACGCAAATTTATGATTAAAAGTCATGTTTTCATGTAAAAAATTGTTTTATAAAGTGCTTACATCAGTGGAGTTCGTGGCGGTAAATCTTTATGCTTAGGGAAAAAAGTATGCCACTGATTTTTCAAAAATTAGTAGATAGTAAATTTCAATACCATTTGCCATTGATTATTCATAAAATGCTTCATTGTAAAATAATAATTTATTTATGCACGTAAAAATACATACGTATTCTTTCTCTACACTTTAATATAATATCAACACATCATTAGTTCACTTACGCTACCCATTCATAGCAATTTTAATCATTCATTTCTGTAGTAGCCTGTTAGTATAACAAATAAAAGGTTTTAGGTACAAACTTATAAAACTTACTGTAATTGAGAACTCATTCATCAGGTGTGAGGGAAGCAGAAATTTTTCCATAGATGTAATCAGTATTAGCATTTGTTTTATTGGACGCCACTTAATTTCTAGGTTTAATAGTGAAAATACAACAAAAATTGAGAAAGGTTGTGTCATAAAGCATAATAGGTAATCTGAATAAGCACTAAACAACTGTATTTATATGTATATTTAATAAAGCAAAATGTCTGATTAATATCAGCATAAAATAACTAAAACGATACTTCTCGTACAGCCTTACGATCTTAAAATTACTAAATTAGACACTGTACATAAGCTTACAATCTATGTTTACTTAAAATTCAAAATGCAATCTATTCAACATGTATTCAATAATGAAATGTGTATTGACCTATGTCAACAAATTACTGTTGTGATAGGTTATGAACTCAAATGTTTTTATCTCAGAGAAGGACACAGCTGTTCCTTGTTTTAACCGTATCAAAATAACACTAACTGTTTTGTTATTTAGTTAAACTACACTAAACGGATAAGTACTTGCTTGTACAAAATAGATATTTTAATCTTGTCAGCATTAGCTTGAGAACCTTCATTTCCAATTCCAAGACAAATATACGATAATGTAAAGGGAATTTCCATTTGAATTTAACGTACAAATAAACGAAACATAAATGTATGGGAAGGCACTATAACTTTCATCTGTCTTCAACATAAAAATAGACGAACGGTAGCATATGGTAACATTTGATAATTGGTACAAAATGTTGACCCTACAATAATGCAAAGGTATAAACAACTAACGCAGATGCGAACGAAGAAAACTGTTGATATAACGACGAACGCAGGATATGTATAATAACATGTATGATTTATGCAAAATAGCGGTATCTCCATTTATACTCATAAAGATGACATTGCATTAATTCGCCATTTTAACAAAGTAAAGTTCGCGACGTCATACCACGCTTCTTAACGATAAGTAAATTTTCTAAAATATAAGTTTTTTCTTAAGATAAGCGGTTTCCTTGTTCCTACCTTTGTTCCCTATTAAATATAGTATATAGAAAATGTAATTAGACGCCTTTACATACCTTATAAAAGGGAAGCAAAACTTAAAAAGGATAACGTCTGAACTGCACGGCATGATAAACGGAAATGCATAAGCGTGTTCAATTCACGTTGCGCATAGAACTAAAATTGGATGTCTAAAATATACACAGGAACGTTCGTAATTAAGTAGACTGAAGAGAAATATTGAGAGATAGAAAATTTAATTATTGAACGAAAAAAGAAATGCTTATATAATATAAATATATTTAGCAATAATAATGAAAATTTCGAAACTTAAATTAAGGTAACGATAGACAAGGATTGGCACGTTACATTAGTTACATTTATCGTCTTAACAGGTATTCTACTAAAATACTGTTTCTCATTCAAATTTAATTCTTGTAAAGACCCAGCAGCCTTTACCAAAAATTCTCTAATTAATTACTTGTTAATTATCCCGCAGCAATTAAATTATATAAAATTACATAAGATTGCACAACAAATAATTATTTTATCCCCTCCGAGGTACATTTCAAAAACATCGAATGTTTTTACGTCAGAGATCACGCCAGCATGTCAACCAATCACCGTATTAGCATCCCTGTACGGAAGTCGTCCCTGCCTACCGCGGATCCTCTATAAAACCGCGGGACGCGCTACCGTAAAAGAATGTTTGTTCGTCGGGCCGTTGCCGCGACCAGAAGTGCCGATCGGATTCTTGTGCGTCGGGCCGTTGCCGCAACCAGGAGAGCCGACCGTATGCTTGTGTCGGGTATTTGCCGCGACACCTTGCTACTCGTGCGTGATCCGGTCCATAGCCTACCTACTGCTTGTACGGTGGGCTGTTGCACCGATCGCTTGCTTGTAGATCTGTTCCGCCACCGCTACCGAATAAAAAATATCCTGACAGCGCGCCTGCTTCTCTTAATCGCATTATTTAAGAGAATCCTGAATCCTGACCAGAAACCTGATCGCTTACTGCGATAAATCCAGAAAAGCCTAACCAGAATCCTGTCGCTCATTGCGATAACCCAGATTTCAACCAGATCCAGATTTCGCGCGCCTGCCGTTCTTAGTTTTGTCGTGTACGGTTACCACTTACGTTCATGCTGAACCGTCACGATACTCGCAGCCCCTGAGAACCTGCTCCAGCTAACTAATCACCTGGCCGACGTATTCGCAGGTTGAAAGTGTGTGAGTTGATTACATAAACATTACACTAGACACCCAGATAGACGACGGGCTGTAGAGCCCGGGATTTATCTCACATTTCCAGTACACAAATCATAAGTAGTCACGACGGGCTGTAAAGGCAGTCGTCATCTTCTAGAAACATACACAAACCGGACTTTTCTGACGGCGGGCTCTAACTCCCTGCAGTCATCTTCCATTTGCTCCGGTGGAAAGAAGGGTAATCGCTCTAATTCCACCACTCCCTGGAGGATTCGTCTAAACAGCATAGCACGGGTTAGTCCCAGATTGCATTAGACGTCTCTTCATTTAAACAGCCAGCACACGTGATCACATTATACTAACGCAGCTGACAAAAAGAAATCCCAAGAAACCCACAGGTACTCGCAACCGCTAACGTTAATTCCAGAAACTACTTCTGCATCCTAACCGAGAAGCGCCTGTTAAATTGCATCAACGGCAGTCAAAACACTCCAAACGGATTGAACACCGCATAGTTCCTAACGATCTCCAAAAGTCTATGTAAAGGTATAAAGTTATTCCTTTTTTATTAAGAGATTAATTGTGTAAATAAGGAACATTATATCGGTCCAAAATAATTCGCACAATTGTTTATTTTAAATAGCGTACGATTTACCTCGCGCATAAAAACGATTTGTACTAAACCACAAGTGAATAAGTCAGAAATAAATTCAGTATTCCATGTATTTAATAATTAGAGCGAATTTCGTCCATAGGAAGCTTGTACGTGCTCAATAAAAGCTTTCTTATAATAAAATTAAAGATCAACGTGTCTTTTCGGCGGAGTAAAATAAACTTTAAGTAAATACATTCGTAATTAATTAATCATGAATGAATCCTGATTACTTAGAGGATTAATAACTCATTAGAATAAATAGACAATCGCGCACGAACAACTTACCTTCAGAAGCGTATAAATATCAACCAGCCCCTTGTAAAGAATTCCCAGTAATGCACATCTATTCAGTCTGAAATCAAAACCATGTATGAGAATAGTCCTGCGCACCAACGTTACCTTAACTTATTTATTTTTTTGAGGAAACGCAAACTCCAGTGCAGACGTTGACTTCTCCTACTTATGTAATACCGGTAACATTCCAGAACGGCGCCTATAGCTCCTGTTTTTTTTTTAGCCAGGACCGACTTTACAATTCTTCTAAATAAATTATAAAAGTCATCATTGTTAGGATTTTTTTTGTTATAACGCGAGTACCCAATAGACCTAAGGGTGATATTAATTCTAAATTTCCACAGTTTAGTGGCTTCACCTATTTATTGTAATTAATTTTAGGAATGACTTATTTAATACTTTAATTAAATAGGAGAATATGCGTTTAAACCATTTCACTCTAATTATTCAAGGTGAATAGTGTTAAGCCTAAATACCTCGTATTTACAAACCACCCCCGTCTTGTTAAGGTAGGCACGATTGAGCTAGTTGGAAAATTATTACAAATCAATCTAAATTATTGTAATCAAAGTGGCTTACATTCTTCCAACTGATAAATCTTTTTTCAACATTTAAATATGTTTTTATGGTATCCAGAACACAACAATTCACACACACGCACACGCACACTCACACGCACACGCACACACACACGCACACGCAAACGCACACGCACACGCACACGCACACGCACACGCACACGCACACGCACACGCACACATACACGCACACACACACGCACACGCATGCGCACATGCACACGGACACGCACACACGCGCACACGCACAGGCACACGCACACGCACACGCACACGCACACGCGCACTTACACGCACACGCATACGGACACGCATAAACACGCGCACACGCACACGCACATGCACACGCACACGCACACCCACACGGACACGCACACGGACACGCGCACGCACACGGACCCGCGCACGGCCGCACGCACGCACACACACACAGATATACATTATTTATATATATATATATATATATATATATATATATATATATATATATATATATATATATATATATATATATCGAATATGTATAATGATCTTACAGTGCAGGTATTACCAAAAGTCAAGCATTCCATATGCAGCGAATCAGTTTATCTTTTTTTTTGCTTGACGAATATTTCAACTACATTATGTAGCGCTAGATAGCAAACAGAACAATTAGAAACAAAGCATGTAAAATTACCAAACTATCCAGTTAATACAAAAGGTCTAACTAAAATCCCTTCCAAAGCTAATTTGAAAATCGCCACTACTTCAAATAATAGCTTGCACTCATTCCGGTATTCCAAATGATCAAGTATTGAACAAGTATGTGTAAGGCAAAGTAAAAGACTTATCAAAACTTGTTTTAAAAAACATTCAGCTCATATCAAGTACAAGAGACAAGAGAGAGAATCTTTCTTATCTCTGTCTTCTACGCCTTACTTCTTTTCTTGTCGAGACAGTGGGCAAATAAGTGCCTGCACTTCCCGGTGGTAGGACAATACCGTTAGTAGAGAATGCTACACGTCCGGGTACGATTTCACTAGCAATCGGTCTGCCTGCTAAATGAAATTTTAAAAACTGCTATACGAATGCCTGGGATCGACCTGGCTGCAAGGAGTGATCAAGGTTTAAATAGACATGCCCCGTTGCTGGTGACAGTTCAAGGAAAGAATGATGAGCTGTTACGTGGAATGTTAGAGGTATGTATGGTAAATAATTCGGAATTGCGAATATAATGAATGAAAATCGGCTTGACATTCTATGTGTATCGGAGACAAAGACCAAGGAAAGCATGTCGTGGAGATGGAGTATGGCAAGTCTAGCACTATTGTCAGGAGTTGAAACTGAAATGCAGGGCGCTAGAGGAGTTGAAGTATTCGTGAGTGAAAGATCGAAAAGATATATTAAGCAGTACGAATTCGTATTCCCCCGGGTGATGTGGGTTAGAATGAAATTGGAACTTCGAAACATTTTTGTCATTACATGCTATGCACCGGTGAATGGAGAAAGAGACCAAGAGTGGTATAATGTAGAGAACGTGTTGAACGTATGTAAGCCAAACGAAAGAGTGGTGATATTGGAAGATATGAATGGATGGGTGTACATGGAGAACATACTGAACGCATCGTAGGAAAGTTCTGAGACCATAGAGTCAATGAGAATGGTGAACGCCTGGTGACCATCTGTGTAGAAAGAAACTTGTTTTTGTCTAATACGTGGTTTAAGCATAAAAATGTGCATATGATATGTATACATGGCAAAGGAGTGAATCTAAAAGTATGACTGTCTTGATAATGCATGATGATGATGATGAACCTGGTAAGGGACACAAAAGTTATGCATTTTTTGGTTGTATTGGGCGTGTGTTTAGGGCAAAGTGGGTCTGAAGAAGGAGGAAAAATGTAATACGAACGTCCAGAATTAGAGTAGTTTAACTAGCAGATAATGGTGCGAGAATAAAACAAGCAGATGCTATGAGTATAAAGTTGAATGTGAATGTAATAGGGTGGAATGAACAAATGAAAGACAATGACGTTGAAACTGCATGGATATACTTGAAGGCATGTGCCAATTGTACCGTGCATCTATGTGGAAGAGTGACTATAGAGAAACAGAAAAATGTGTGTGGTATAATGAATCGGTAAAAAGGCAGTATGTAAGAAAAAAAGTTGCGTACATGGCAATGATTGTGGCAGAAATGAGAGTAAGAAAAGCGATTGTATGAGGTGTGTAGATTAAGAAGAAAAGAAGGGAGGGGGCAGTGAGAATGCGTAAAGAAGAAGTGACGGCTGCGGAAGGAAAGAAAAAGCATAATGATTTTGAGAGAAATAGAAATTCTCCTGGAAATGCGTCAAAAAGGTAGAAAAAATGTCCCAAAACAGAACGCTGCAGGAGTGATGAATAGGAGCAACGAAATAGTATGGGGTGATTTTGAAGTGAAGAAATGTTGGCAAGAATATTTCAGAAAGCTGTATAGTATTGAGGAAAATAAGACTGAAGAGTTTAATATGGAGAATGTAGAAGAAATAGTGAATGAAACTGAAAAATATATTGGATTAAATAAGATATAGAAAACGGTAGTGAAGTTGAAAAACAGTAAAGGAGCAAGCGTGGATGAAAACACTGGTGAAATGCGAAAATATGGATGTGCAAAGATTACACAAAGAATTATTCAGCCAATGCCTTAAGTAAAGAAAAGTGCCGATTGGTTGGAAGCGCGCGATAATTGTACCACCGGTGCACCTGGTAAAGTATTTGAAAGAGTACTGGTTGATAGAATACGTGAAATTAAGCAAATTGCGATCTGGGACGTGCAGGGTAGCTTCATCCCAGGGAGAGGATGTGTTAATCAGATGGTTGCTCTCCAGCAGGTGATAGAAAAGGGTTTAGGAGGAAAAAGAAACTGTACTGTGCGTTTCTAGATCTGGAGAAAGGGTATCACCGAGTGAATAGGGAGAAGGTATGGGAAACATTAAATGTATGTGGTGTAAGTAAAGGTTTAATAAACGGAATAAGGGCAGTGTATAACGGTAGCCGGGTATGTGCTACGGTGAGCAAGGAGTCCGACAAGGCTATTTCATGTCACCGTGGTTGTTCAATGTATACATGGATAAATGTGTTAGGAAAGCATGTACCGATGAAAATGGTGTAATCGTTGGTGACGTAAATGTACGAGTTCTGGTATATGCAGATAACGCAGTCTTATTAAGTGAGATTAAATGAGCTAAAAACTGACCTGAAGAAGATTGATATAGTGCGTGAGAGCATGGACCTACAGGTAAAGGTGACCAAAACAAAGATCGTGGTGTTCCATCGTGAATGTGAAAAGTAGAGTATTTACCCTGCATGATGAAATTGTGAAACAAGTGGACTATTTGGTATATCTGGCTAGAATGTTCACTGTAGATGGTAGAATGGATAGCGAGATTGGAAGTATATGGACGACATTGAAAAACAAAATCATGAGCGTAGCTGCAAAACGAGCACTCTATAAAGGCATGTTTGTTCCGTTAGAAATGTATGGAAGTGAGACATGGGTATGTCAAAATAATACACGAAAGTAAATTAAACGTCGTGGGCATGAGATTCCCGAAAAGCGGGTTTGGTCACATCGAAAATTTATGTGGGTGAAGTTAGAGGTAACGCCGGGTCTGGTAGGCTGCGTAAAACTTGGCTGAATGCAGTAGAATGTATGATGAAAGAAGGTTTAATATGTCAAGTTATGTGTGCCATGTATATCTTCGTAATATATGGTCTCACTACCCAAGCCTGTGCACTACTGCATTAGTGATGCTAAAAGGACAGCTGAGCTAGACGATATCCTTTATTGTATTTATAGCGTACACTGGGTTTATTCAAGTATCATTTTGAACACCTTAGTGTTTAGAAAACCTTTATCGGATACAATAAGTGTAATAGACAATCAGTACTTTAACAGATTTAATCTGCTGTAACACCCAAATTTAAGTCAATTTTATTTTAGGCATTTATCGCAAACACCTCAAGAATTCATTTGAAACACAACGAAACGGTCGTGTATTATTTAAGAATTTCCATGTTTATAAGAAAATAAGAGTTGGTTGTAGGAAATGCACTTTCTACATTGTTGGGAAACGCATATCCTCATATAGTAAGTAATTAAGTAGATCAAAATATTAACAACTTTTTATAAACGATGTTACTATTAAAATAAGTTTTATAAACAAACTACCTTGAATATCAAAAAAGGCAGACACTGCCGTCGATATGATATTAGATATTGGCAACAGAATATGCGACAGAAAATGGGATATTTTGTAAATGATAAATCACCAAATATAATTACATTTTCATATGCAATTTGGTTAATAATACAAATTTAAATCTGGATCAGACATCAGTCATTCTGACATTTTAAAATTGGGGATAGCACTAATATGATGAAAAAAACGCAATTTCCTATTTTTGCTTTAAACAATATTTTAACTCTCATAACCATCGACACAATTGTAATAAAAAACAGCAATATCTCAATATTGCTATGTTATATGAGTTCCATTTCGTTGATGAGTTTTTATTACAATAAAGTATTATTAATATGAACATTCAGAAGAAATATACAGAAACTGCCTCGAGAGTTAAAAATTCTCATCGCTATGCAATCCACTTTATGGCAGATCCCTGATTCTACTCCTTGCTTTCCAAATCTGATTCTTGTGGGACTGCATGTGACTGATAAATATGTCGTCAAGGATACAATGGTCTGAAAAAGTGTACTGGATTTTGCTATTCTGCAAAACTTTCGATGCATAAATGTAGTTTAATATTAAAACGGGTTAAAGTATAAAATATTAACAAACGTATCTGAAATATAGTAACATTATGTTAGAAGTTATTCTTATACAAGCTTGTATATTGCAACTGTACTGCCTTTTAGACCAAAATTATAGAATGTATGAGTATCTGTATTATCGTTACAAAACCCAATAACCCGATGCATAAATGTAGTTTAATATTAAAACGGATTAAAGTACAAAATATTAACAAACGTATCTGAAATATAGTAACATTATGTTAGAAGTTATTCTGATACAAGCTTGTATATTTCAACTGTACTGCCTTTGAGACCAAAATTATAGAAAGTATGAGTATCTGTATTATCGTTACAAAACCCAATAAAATTGTTTATTAAAACATGTGTTGCGTATTAGCAGAATTTCGAAATACAATTTCAGTGAAACAAATTTACTCAATCATGCTTCTAATAGATTTGGTTGAAATTCTCTGCAATTCTCTTATTCGAAATTACTAAAGCGACCTTTGGTTTATTATAACAGTTTAGTGTTAACATTAATTGTTTAATCAAACTAACACGGAAGGATCGCAGTCAAAGCCCTTCATTAAACACATCTAACTTTATAGAGATTAAGGCAATACACTGAAAGTCAGTAATTCATAGAAATTGTACACATTCTAACTGTAGGAGTTTTAATCACCAGGTTCAGTTTGTAATCATATAAAACAATTCCCAATTTTTTTTTAAATTTAATTAGATACAAAAATTCGCATTTACACGCTCTGTTGATCTACCATCTAATTAATTATTCTGTCTGTAGGTTTCCAAGAATTGCAGACTAATTAATTTATAAAATATTCGCACTTGAACGGATTAATACAGTTTTATTATACAGATTTGTAATTTACAATATATAGAGCTAAGCAACTGGGGAGGAAGGGATTTATGCCGTAATACTGAGGAACGTTGTATAACAAAAATGATAACATCCTTCGCTTAGTCAATCAAAGAAAATTGCAAATCCTAATTTTGAAAAGAATCGCGCGCTGGTATCATAAATTTTACTTTCTTAAGTATTCATTACCTTTCTCTGTTGGATAAACAACACACATAGCAAAGTCTAGTTGTTTATTAGTATTAATATTTTTTATCCGCAAACGTCATAAAAGTGACTAAATTTCAAAGGTAAAAGCTTTTCTTCTCGGACATGGAGTAAAAGTTTCACTTTTGCGCTTAGGCATTTTTACTTTTACCAATTTGCTTATTTAATGAGCGTTGTTATGGTTTCATTACTTGCAAAACGTACTGATTATATTATTCTTTTACCTGCTAATTAGTTTTTCTCTTTCCTTGCGATCTTTACCATTTCACTTCGTTCGGCAAAGTATACATTCAGCTTCGCCACTTAAACCATCACCTTTACTCTACAATGCCCCCTATTATTTTTAAGTGCTATGGGTTCTATACTTTTACTTATATTGCGCCCTTCTGGTTTGGTAACCCAGCGCGGTTTTATCTTGCCTCGGCTTTGCTCAATCGGGTTTATTTTATAAACGGGGTGTGGTTCGTAGTAATTACTGGATGGGCTTAACACTGCAACCTTAAATAAAATTCGTAAAGCATTTTTAACACGTATATTAGACCAATATTTACAATAAAATAAACGTAACTAATAATATATATATACGACCGCCCTAGTCCAGGTCCTGGGCTTCACTGGGTGCGTAATCGCTTCTGTGAACAAAAGATAGTCTTTTTAATCTATTCCTTACCTAAGAGGCAAAGCGTAGGTTACGGTCCTGTATGTACGGTAGCGAGGTCGTCAGCCTTGATACCGTTGTTGGTCGAGACGCCAGCGCAGTGAACTCGACTCGTTTGAGAAAATCGATATCGTGTTTATACGTTAGTAACTCTGGAGCGCTGAAGCAAGGATGTTCTACTCCTGAAGTAATACACGCGAAATGCACGTATACAAACGCGAGGTATTGGGACGATCTTTCTTTAATTATTACGGGTTTAATTTTGGCAATTAGATTATTTATCTAACTAACTTAATTACCGATCTCTGTACTGAGTTTAATTATTTATAATTAATCTAGGGAACAAAAATACTTAATATTAAAAACTACTCTAATAGGTTTACGTAAAGATAGAAAAATCTACGTACTCTCTAATTTATTTACAAACGTTCGTGCACCAGGTATTTACGATGGTTCGGCGGACGACAAATTTATGCTACTGATTTATACAACAGGTTATGGAGGTACTCTTCTGCGATTCACAGACACTGTATACGGTTATTAAGTACTGGGTGTAGGAAGTGTGTGAGTTTCGAGCGGAATTTTAGTAATGCCAGAAGACATAGGCGACGGCCTGTCTTTACTGTATATACTAAGAGAAAGGTCGTAGGTCTTTACAGCCCTGTAACAACCCTTCACCCTCAAGTGGTGACGAGATACGTCGGGGGTTACCCCTGCGTTTCTCTAGGTATACTTTGTGGTGGCGAGTGACGATGGGATCTACCCTGCGTGACTCTAGGTGTTAGTGTATTTGGTATTACGTCGGGGGTTACCCCTGCGTGCTACTCTAGGTATACTTTGTGTAGTATAACTCCTGGAGCTCAGCCCGGAATTATTTACGGTCTGTAGTGTTTGAGTGTAAATTGTCAGAATGTATAACTTTACAACTTACGTGTCTATCAATAGCAGTACAGAAGTGAACTTTAGGTTGCCCGATCGCGAAGGACTCTTCGTCGGTGAACAACAGGTCGGTGCTTACGCTAAGCAAACGGAGCGGCTGCGGCTACTGGTTTCTGGAACGGTCAACGGTACGGTGGCGGCTGCTGGATATCGGCTTAACTTGAATCTACGGAGATTCATTTCCATCCTTTTGTTATGCGCGTCGCGAGTTTATAAAGGTGCATCTGTGGGCGGTTTCGCGGCTACCGTGCGGGGGATGCCGTTATGTGATTGGTTAAAATCGTTCTGACGTGCAGAAACTTACGGTTTCTTAGAACTACACGTCAGCAGTGATGAATAAATTATTTGTTGTGCAATATCGCGTAAACTTATGAAATCTTACATACAGGATGGTCCGCACATAATTTATTCTAAAACATATAAGTACAGGACGCTGGTTCTTTACAACTCCTAATAACATAATATACTATTATCGTACCCTACAACATGATAAGAAGAGTGTGTGATGATCGTTGATATTATTGAAATAATTGGGATTTGTTTAACATAGAATATGCAAATTGCATTATTTGCAGTTTTACTAATCTCACCTTCACCGATTACTTATAATCAAAATTGTATTAATTGTGTGTCCGTAAACAAATAATTCCTTTTTCGTTTTTTTTTTCATTCAAAAACTAACTACTAATATTGTTTGCGCCCACTGCAAGTGCAAAATTATTTCAGTCACAGCTGGGCCAACTCAACGCCGGTTTTGTTTTCCATAAATTCACGAAATTGTTACCCTCTTCTACTTGCTTGTGTAAATACCGATACCGTTTGTAACGGGAGCTTTAAAAAAATCAAAAGTTCACGCTGAATTATACGAGCTTAGATATTTATATATTATTTTTCTGGATAAAGAAATGATTAGTGTTTATTTGTATTTGAGTGTAATTAGTATTAGGATGAAAGGCTTGAGTTTATTTCAATATGTTACCTATATATTCCATTTGAAAATATTTAAATACGCGACATTTGCAAGTAAATTGATGTGTTCGAAGGGATGAGACACTGTCATAATAATGATGTGTAGCTTTTAAAACAGTCGCGTTAAGAAAACGATTAAGAAGAGTTGCATAAAATAAGCGTTCAGAGTTGATAGTTGTCGGTCGATTGACGCCGCAGCATAAGTGACATTGTATAGTCATGCGGCCCTGTGAAATGTGAAAATTACAAATAAGAATTAATTAGTAGTATAATAGGAAGAAGTAGAAAATTACCTTCGTTATTAAAATAATAAAAAGTGCAAATCTTATCAATTTGGCGATAATAAAAAGATTGCGTAATAGTTTGCAATAGCGTTTTAAGTGCGCGTTGAAAGTGATCCAAGTTGACGTTTTGATAGCGAGTGATAAATGTACAATAAGTCAATCGACCCGATTAATAGATCGATATATACAGTATAATAACTAAGAAACATTGATAATGAGGGTATGGTCTTCAGTACCTCGCTTGCAGTTTGTTGCGCACGCCGTTTGTGATTAAAACTAAACAGTTAAGTACCCCGAATGGCGGCAAAGTGACATCATCGGAAGAGCAATGTATAACCTATTTGAAGCCCCGTTAGCGGTCAAAGGAACGCAAGCATTACATCATCAGTTTTTCAAAAAAAATAAGTAAGAACCATTTTTATTTGTTGTGTTAATAAATAAAACGTTTTTGTGTTTGATTTCTCGAAACTTTGACTATCACAATTAAACGAAAAACAACGTTTAATTCTGATAAAGATTTTATTTGTTATAATATGTTAGTTTTAAGAAGGTTATTGTAGATTAAGTTAGATTAAGTAGATTAAGAAAGGAATTCGTAAACGTAAATCTTAAACTTCATTTACGCAAACCGAAGTTAATTAGCAACCGAAGTAAAATTTAACTAGTAAATGCTACCTTTGTAAATTGAACCCATTCAGTTTTAATAAAACGTTATAAAGAATAATAATTTCAGTTTCACAATAACAATATTAAATTTTCTTCAATAATGTTGAAATTATAAAAAAGTTTAAAAGAACTCAAATTTTTTTCTTTGGAGCGGGTTAAACCAAAATAAGTAATATCCAAGGGTATTACACCTGTTGCACGATCATCCATTTCATTTTCATATTGTGTTTACACCTTGATGCAAAATACAAAAGTTTAAAATTGAATGAATACTACATCATAAATCCATTCTTTACGTGCGATTATATTATATTAATTTGACTTGCAGTAATCTATAAGTACATGTATTTAAATTTTTATGGTAAGTATTAGAGTAAGATCTGTTTTATTCCCTCACACAATTATGTGCCTGTCCAAAATTTCGTTACAATTATTAATTAGTGTAGAACAGGTTTAACTTATTCTCGTTTACCATTTGAATATAAACTAGTTGTGTTACCGTGGCAATCAAAAAGGTAACAAAGTGAGATATTAAAATTTTAATTACATATTTACCTGTGAACTTATTCGTTCGTAACAAAAACTTATAAAAAGTGAGATATTGATTATTTTCCCACATTAATAGTTTGTCTATCGTGCTCCTCGCATTTTTGGCGGATTCTTTGTATTGAAAGGTTGTTTAACAGAATGCTCAGTTTTAACATCTGAATCATCTAACGAAAAAACTTTCCATATTAATACTTCACATTCCACGTCTATCAAAGAAAGATACATTGTGACGTCACCACGTCGAACACGAATACGCAGCTCAGTTTTACGTCGGGGAGTCGATGGGTATGGGTTCGGTTTCTTGGTTATTACATTCTAAACAAAATTCAATGGACAATGCAATATGTTTATTTTGAAAAGAAACATAATTTCTAAAAAAAAGCAGCCGAGCGTGTGGAGACTATACTTCACAAGCTGAAGCGTGAGATAAAGTAAGCCAGCGCGGTGGTTTTTGAGAATAGGGCAGCCGCAAGGATAAAGTCAACTCAAGCTTCCATAAAAACAAAGTAGTTTCATAGGGGACCAACTAATAGTATGGTTATACCCCAGGTTCCTATTATATTTACACCTACACGTTGTAATAACAATTTCTTACATAGTGTGTCCGGCGCCTTGCTCAGCTTAGTACATATAATAATAAATACAGTTGAATACAGTCTGCGCTTCAAATGGTGACGCGTTACCCAAGATCGTAATTCTATGTTTAAATAAAATGCGTGCATTTAGTTACAACGCATTTATGAACATTACTAAAGCCTGTCCGGTAGAACTGAACGGGTATCGGATTAACAAGGAGGATTGTCAATATATGGTTCTATTGTGCTTGAAACCGCCTTAATGCTTTGCTGTCTCGTACTTATTGTACGTGACAAAGAAAGATGGATATATTATGAATAATGCCTCTATTTCTGCCGAACAAAAGCGTTTGCAACTTTCACACATAATGACAAGGCAATAAGAATCAGATGCAGGTAGAATAGAAATTCAATAGGTATAATAAAATGCCAGTGGTTCTCAACACTGCTTTAACATTATATAATTTGTGAAGAAATGCAACTTTTGTATAATAAAAATAATAATCGATTACTAATTACCTATAAGTAATTTCAATTGACACCTTTCACTTATACTTATAACAACAATAACAAATACATTTTTATTATAGTTAGTAAATATTAATTAAATTACAAAGATATACTTTTATAATTAAATGTAAAAATTATAGTTGTCATTCGGCTTCAGATTCATCACTTCCTGAGTCATCCAAATCTTGGAAAAGATCATCGCTGTTTTTTCACTGGAGGTTCCAACTCGCCGCCATTTTTTTTTAAAGCACAGATTTTCCCCACCGTCGAAACCGAAAGTTTTAACGCGTTTGCTGTTCTTTGTTGAACAGAAATGTAGATAATAGTGGACCACCATTTTCTTTTTCTTCTTTAAAATAATCGACTGTATTTAAAACTAATTCGAATTTCTTTACTCAACTTTTCGGCATTATATTAATGGTTAGTTTATATAAACGCTTACTCAAAGAATAATGATAATATAGATATTGCAGTTGTTTTATTTATACCTATATGTACCTACTAAATGGTATAATAATCTATTATTAATTACTTATTGTTACAGTATTGCATATTTATTTGGATTCTTTTGTAATTGAGTACACTAAAACGTCATTACCATACTTAGGTATACAATGAACTTTCTAAATGTAAATTGAAATACCTATACTTAATCGAATATTCATTATTATGAATGGCTTTTATAAATGTTTATTATAAAACTTGCATTCTTCCATAAATTTTAAATGTAATGTTAAAGCAGTGTTGAGAACCACTGGCATTTTATTATACCTATTGAATTTCTATTCTACCTGCATCTGATTCTTATTGCCTTGTCATTATGTGTGAAAGTTGCAAACGCTTTTGTTCGGCAGAAATAGAGGCATTATTCATAATATATCCATCTTTCTTTGTCACGTACAATAAGTACGAGACAGCAAAGCATTAAGGCGGTTTCAAACACAATAGAACCATATATTGACAATCCTCCTTGTTAATCCGATACCCGTTCAGTTCTACCGGACAGGCTTTAACAAAAAACATTAATGTACAATATAGGTTAAGCAAGTCTCAGCTATGTATAGAGATGTGATGGACAATACTTTAACAACAAGCATCAAAATGCGTTTAGCTTTCTCAATTAGATGAGTGAGGTGCATATAATAAGTTCCAAGGCTATTAATCAAAACAATTTAGCTGCAGGTATTAATCACAAGCAAAAATGTTTTATAGTGCATTAACCATAAGCTCCTACGCTTTGTTAGGATAGCTGCTAAGCATTATGGTTAATGAATCATGACAAATGAGGTGACTATAATAGGTACTAATGCTATTAATAAAAACAATAGTGCTTCCCTACAGGTATCACAAGACACTGAAACAAGTTCGTAAATTTCTTTCAAATAACTACCCTTCTTTCCGAAGAGTAACATGCCACAATATATGTTAACTTCTCAGCAACAATCTTGTTACGATGGAAAGAGAATACAGCACAGGTGAGTTTCTTATACAGCATAATCCAACTTTAACCTTAACTAATTGATTTGTTACAGGGAAGATTGATTTTTATTTGCAGATGTTGGGTTATGAATTGTGGGGCAACCACATGTTAAATAAAATAAGTTATATCTCTTAAGATGTGATATGTAGATAGAAAACCTTGCTGTAGACGACATGCAAACTGCTGGGTCCGATATATACCCTCCAACGATTAAATACGCTGGCATCGGGTAGATGCTTTCATGTGCGAACCAATTCCAAAGCAGTAAGTGATGATACCTATGAATTCTTTATCAATTTGAATATATTTTCAGTAATCCTTCAATCAAACAACAAAAGTTATATCAAGTGGGCCTAAAATGTGTTATGCAGTTTACAAAATCCGAAAGGGTTCGGGATCACGTACCTTTGGCCATTGACATCTATTGTATGCAATATTAAGCGATGTAGAGTTGATTGTACGAATCTGTAAAATTGTTTTGTACATTTTTATTGTAGAAAGCTGTAATGGTGTTATGTTGAATGAAATTAAATTTGATGATTATTAATTACTATTGTTGCCCTTGTTTCAAAGAGTGCAAATATGTATTATGTAAAATGACGATCATAAAGAACGTTTCAACATGGAGGATACAATTCACATCAATTTAATTTAGCTTTTATTTGGTTTACATAACAACATCACAATGTTTATTGGTATAACTTCCAAGCTATTTATATTTTTTCTGCGGCGCAGCTAAATGTAATTAAAGATAAGAATTACATTCTTTGGCGGAATTTTTTTAAGATTCCCTCCTACATAATAAGAAATGTGTGTGGTGAACACTGAAGTTATGGGATTCTCCGCAACCATGTTTTATAACAAATTCCTATCTTTGCGTTTAAACCAAACCTTATTCCCAAATCGTGTGAACCAGTACTTCTACCCAAATTCCTAGCTTTCTCATTATTTTCAACATCTTTCTCCATACTTACTTTTGTCCTAAGCGCATTCTAGATACACGTAATGTGTTCATAATGATATTTGAACACAGCCCGATATATGCTGTAGATAGAATTAAATGTGTCGTCTAGCTCATCTGATCGTTGAGGAACACTAGTGCAGTAGTGCACTGGATGAGTGGGTATTGTGACCGTATAGTGCATAAATAACCAACTCTTACTGAAAGGTACATTATTATAATAATAAATAAACTCCTGGTTAAAAAATGTAAATGAATATTTATATAAATTTAATATATAAGTGTAGGCAGAGGGATCAGCAGTTGCAGTAGCAAATTATTAAGTAATTAATTAGTACTATAGTGCAATCACGGCACCGTATAAAACGTGTCAGCTACTTTAAATAGTAATAAAATATTCAACCATACAATCATCAGTACTATTCTTAAATGTAAGTTTAAGAATAGACAACTGCTTTTGATTATTAACTGGCAAACGTCTTAATGTAGCTTCATTTATATAAATTTCATACTGATTTACGATACAATAAGATTTTATCTCCTTTAAGATGCGTATCGATATGACTACTTTATATTGAAGTTTAACTATAAAGTTTTGTTTCTATAGTAAAAGTAAAATATTGTGATAATTATGTGAAAAATGTTGAAAGGCTGCTGTTGTAATTGAGCATTTCTGAATACGTTCAAGTTTAGCACAAAAAATTGCCAATTAACCACTTATTGAATTTGAAAGTATCACTCAATATTTATTATATATTGTTATTTTTCAAAATGGCCACAAGAAGTCGTGAATCAACTGCCTCCCGGCGGTATCAATTAATGTCTGACTGATTCCTTACTCAAAATTTGTCAGGTTGCGTTGACGCACCCTGTATGTAGGATATTATAATGACGTGTATTACGTGTTTTAAGTACGAGTGTATTGAGTTTGAACGAAAAGAAAATTTTTCTTTGTGTATATGCATAATGTATGTGGGTGTATGATACGCCACTGGAAATTTAGGAGGAATATAATTCAGTATGTAGATACGTGTATTTGAATATTATAGAGACTTTAGTGTTGGAATAATTAGATTCTGATGAATGTAAATGTGAAGAGAAATTTGTCGATGGGACGATAATGTTTGCTACTGTGTTGCTACTGTTTTGCTACCGTAATAAATGGAATGTTGAGGTTAGATGAGTAATATTTGCCAGAAGATGTGAAGTATAAGTGTAGAATGTTTTAGAAAATATGTAGAGAAAGATTTGGTGTGTTTATTTGTTGATTATAGAAAGTTTTCGTAATGTTGTGCAATTTGTTTTGAGAATACATGTGTGTATATGGGATTTGAGACCTTAGACGGTACTTATTTTTGCAAATGTTGCGGAAGGAGATCGAGCGCAGGTTGGAGATAAATGTTAAAAGTTGTGTAATGGACCAGAGTGGCTACTGAATGAATGTGGTGACGAAAAATGGCTTCTTCATGAAGTAATTGTAAAATTTGTAAGTAAGAACAAATATGGCGATGTATTGTAGTTATAAGCGTGGTTGTATAGAGGGTAGCATCAGTTGGAACTATGAAATTTTGAATGAATACTATTGGAGAATATAGCGTGGAAGGAAGACATGTTTAAAGATGGATGGCTGAAGTTATAAATAGGAAAGTCAGGGATTGACGGGAGCTTTTTCGTTTTTGGCTGTTGCTTGTGGTGAATGTTGGGGAGACGCGCGCGAGGTGTAGTGTGGCTTAGAATGGGTTAAGTTGGAGTTATATTTGTGAATAATATTGAAGGCAGTCATTGTGAAACAACTGCGTAGCCCGAAAGGGGATGAATCGTATAAGACATTCATAAATAAAACAATTAATTAAATTGAGATTGAAGATAAAATTAGTTTGTTTATTTTCAAGAAAGTAAAAAGTGCATAAGCAGATTTATAAAAAATTAACAGTTATTACGTTAGTGTTAAGTGCAGCGCGTGTTCTTGTACCGATATTGAGTTAAAATTATTTATGGGACCACTTTTAAGTAAACGAAATTTTTGGTAGTAAATTAAGCCAATGTTGAGGTAATTTTTATGTGACATTAAAAGTTTATTTGTGTAAGGAAGGACTAAACTTTCCTAAAGGTTGCTAGAAATTTTAAGAGGTAACCAAACGTGTACAGATTATTACGTGTTATTGGACTACTTGTGAGTACAGAAAGGAATAAGTGTTTGTGAAATTGTGAAGCACTGGTTATGTGCCTTCATGCAATTTAAGGATTACAAATGGACTACAAATAATTGATTTACGGGAAGAAAGAAGAAAGAAGAGCGTAGGATTAATGGACAATTTTAAGTAAGGATTACATTTAGGTACTTTGGAAAATTTAGTAAAGCACGATTATCTCTTTGTTTAGATCATTTGTGTAATGTTGAGTAAATATTAATTAGTTTAGAAGCGAAAAGATAATCGTTCTCGAATTATGTTGTTTTGGGTTGTTGAATAGTAAGAATTTTTGCAGAAAGTTATATTGACAGCGACGTGTGGTTTTGATTTTAAACCACGCTGTAGTGGTATATGTAAATATATTTGTGTTTGTTTCTTTGTCATTTGTTTATTATTTTATGCAGGACAATATATATTTATCGTTAAATTTTTTTATTCTGTTGTTTATTCAGCCAGGTACGAGACATATTTGTAACGATTACTTATTTGGTGACCTAGTAGTTTTTGACAAGTTAAGTGTAAACTTTGCATATTTTTGGATTTTTAAGATTAAGGAACAACCTGAAAAGTTATATTTGCCAGGTTGATTGCAAAATGTTCATGTTAGTTTCATTAGCGCAATGCACTAGTGACGGATCAGATGTTAATTAAGATGTCATTAAGTATAACAAAGAGTTGGAGTTTTGACAACTTACGCATATTTACGAATGTCAGTACGATTCAGAAAGGTTATGGAAAGTAAATTAAATTTAAAATATATCGTTCATGTTAGGAATTTTAAAAATTAATTACCGTTCAGTGAATGAATTTGAATGATCAATTTTATTTTGGAAGTTTTGGTATACGAGGCGTATTCAAGAAGTTTTAATAACCTGGGTAGTACTAAATATATTTGAGTTTGAGGTGAATTGTTTGGGACGAGTGGTTGTTTTAGAACCCTCGTGTAAGAGTTTACTGAGTAAGCCCAATCCTACTTTCCACAATCAAGTAGGGTTAATTAACATCCAGCTTAAGACAATTATTTTAGCGAAGTTTCGATTGTGGTGGCGCCTAGAGACATATTTTCCCGGACTGAGCTGTTTGAATGTAGGTGTAAGGTGTTTGAGCATATTAATCATTCATTTTACTTATTATTTCGACCACGCCCATCTCCCTGTTAGCTGGCTTGGCAACCCGCTTACATTAGTAAGCATACACGGCGCCTAGTGCGGTTTGGACGTGTAACAAATTTCCTTTATATATAACGTGCTTCCCTTACGCAGGTTAATAGAATTTATACAATAAGAAAATACTAACGGCATAATGTGCATTTCTTAATATAACTTCATAATCTTCTTGGTAAATTTTTACCTCTCTTGATTGTATCCTACACTTTAATTAACTATAAATCTACGAGTAATTTTTTAAATCCAATATGAAACTTTGATCTGATAATTTGCATATGACTTACATCGCTTTTACCACTTTCACTATCTTTTTGAAGCGATCAAAGCCTGTTATAAAATCAATTTTTTAATTTACTTTGTATTAATTTTTTTAATTCGCCCTAACTAGTAGTATTCCTTTACCAAATTTTTACAAAAATAAAATAATAGACATTTTATAACATAACATTCACACCATTCCCTTGCGAGGTAGGCAAAGCAATTGCTGCCTCGTTTATTTTGAAAAATTTCTCCATACTTTTCTATCCCTGCATACCTCCCGCAAGACTGATACGTTATGTCTGACATACCCGTTTATTTTTATCTTTCTTTCTTTTATCATACATTCTGCGGCCTACTAGGTCCGGCCTCACCCATATAAATTTCCTTTGTTAATCTTTCGTTGTTCATTCCTTCGATGTGACCAAACCAATGTTTTGTACCAGCTTTATACATATCTATCATCGACTTTTCTTCGCCATACTGCTTCATTATATAATCATTCTTCATCTTATCCCTTCTCGTTTTAACGCACGCGATTCTCAGGACTCTCATGCTCAATATTAAAGTATTCACTGACACCTCCTCTCACCCTACCACTGCCCTCATTCCGTTTATTAAACCTTCACTTACGTCGTATTCATTTAATATTTCCCACAGCTTCTCCCTATTTACCCGGTGATACGCTTTTTCAAGATCTACAAACGCACCGTACAGTTTCTTTCTTACACTTAAACACTTTTCGACCACCTGCTGGACAGCAACCACCTGATTAACACATCCTTTCCCTGGGACGAAGCCACCCTGCACGTCCCAGATCTTAGGCTAGGTAGTTTCGCCTACTATATCAATCGATACTCTTCCAAATCCTTTGCCAGGCACACTGAGAAAACTTATTCCTCTGTAATCACTCTTGTTCCCTTTACCCTTATACGGTGGTACAGTGATCGCGCTCTGACAATCACTCGGCACTTTTCCTCACTTAAAGCATACGACGAATAATTCACACAATCTTTGTATAAGCTTTGCACATCCATACTTTTGCACTTCACCAGTGATTTCACTGTACCGTTTTTCAACTTTCTTATCATCACGTCTATCTAATTTAACCCAATATCCTTCCCAGTTTCATTCACTATTCTTTCTACATTCTCCTTATTCTGTTCAGTCTTATTTTATTTACTACTATACAGCTTTCCGAAATATATCTGCCAACATTTCCTACTTCACAATCATCCCATACTATTTCTTTGCTCCTGTTCATCACTCTTTTCAGCGTTTCGTTTTGGGCTACGTTTGGTGTTTCTGACCCATTTCCAGAAGAGTTCTTTGTTCCCCTTCATACCGTTGTGCATTTTCTTTCCTTCGACTTCCATCATTTCCTCCTTACTTATTCTCATTGCCTTCCTTGTTTCTTAATCTGTACATCTCATAAAGTCACTTCTTCTCTGTCTCATTTTTTGCATCAGTGTCGTTTACGCATACGGCCTTTGTTACCAATTCATTCCACAAAGCATATTTTTTTCTGTATACCTAAAGAAGCTCTTCCGCGTATCTGCATGGTACAATTGACAACACAGTGTTTCAACGTCAATGTTTTTTATTTGTTCATTCCACACTGCTCCATTCACATTCAACTCTTTACGTGCATGATCTTCATATTTCATTATCACACCAGTATCTGCTGGTTTATCTACCCTATTTCTGGACGTCCACACAACGTTTTCCTTCCTTCTCCAGACCCACTTTCACCCTAAACACACTCTTGATACTTTGGTATCTCTCAACCGGTTTTTAAGCCGTTCACCATACACCACTAAGTCAACCGTCAACCTCTTCGCCATGTATACACATGCATAGTTGTGTTCCTAAACCACGTATTAGATACAAACAGGTTTCTTTTCACACAGATGTTTACCAGTAGTTCACCATTCTCATTGACTCTTTGGTCTCCTAATTTCCCTAGGACGAGTTCAGTATGTTCTCTTTGTACACCGACCCATTCATTATTATCTCCCAATGTCACCACTATTTCTCTTTTCTCCATTCACCAGTGCATAGCTGACGACGAGAAAAAAATTTCTAAATTCCACCTCCATTCTAACCCACACTACCCGGAGTATACCAATTTGTTTGACACATCGTTTCCCTCTTTCACTCACGATCACTCCAACTCCTTTAGCATCTCAGTCTCAAATCCTGACCATATTGCTAGACTTCCATCCTCCATATCCACGGAAATCTTCCTTTGCGCTTAGTCTCCTTTACATACAGAATATCAAGCTGCCTTTCATTTATATCATTCACAATGTCGAATTCTTTACCATGCGCTCCTCTAATATTCCACATACCATGTACTGGGTCAGTCGGTTTCGACCTTGATCGCCCTTTGTATCCAGGTTGATCCGCGGCATTCGTATTGTTATTTTTAGTAATTAAATTAGCAGGCATACCAGTTACTAACCAAATCGTGCACCGGATGATGTATTACCTACTAACGTTATCGTCCTACCATTGGCCAGTGATAACACTTATTTGCGTAGAGCCACGACAAGAAAGGAAGTAAGAAGTAGAAAATAGAGACATAGTCAAGCGAGATATAAATAATGTAAATGTGAGTACTTTCTGTATACGGAGTGTTCCATAAACATACGAACATACTTTTCGGGGTCGCAGGGGTTATCAAAACACACATTTTCGCTGTATAAACATAGCCCGACAAGTCTTTGCTTTCAAGATACAGGGCGTTGAAGTTTGTTAAAAAAATTGTTTTTTTTTATTATCAAAGCAACTCGTTAGCCGATTTTAATGACATTTTTCCATTCTATTTCTGACAAAGCATCTTTTGGATCCATTACCGTAGGTACAGTAATTCCAGGGGCGCACTCACAGGGCAACGCTCATTTATTGCTTTGTTATAATCTTGCACTGCTATCACAATGATCAACTGATCTTCTTCACTTATCGACTTTGGGCCAAGTTTCCTCATATCCAGAGCATGTCCAAATTCCCGAAATTTCGCCTCAACTGTGCTTACGGTGCTGTGGCTAACGTACGGTCGATCATGGTGAGTTGCATTAAACAACGACACCACCTCTGATTGAGTGCGCGCCTTATCTCTGAAACCAGGCATACACATGATTTCAATTCCTTCACGTTCGCTTAATTTCATTAGATTTCACAAAATAACGCCTATCAAAAAACTAAACACAAGTTGGTAACGTGCAAATAATTAATATAGTTTCAACAAAATGTACAATTTAACGTTTTATTACACTGACAATGATGTCTCATTTTTAATCTTTACGATAATTTAATTCAATATTTCCATATTAATCATCGTCCATATTTGCCTTGCCGGAAGTTTGTGGTTGGAGGACCAATGGGAGAAGAGAGCGTGGCTCCTGCTACCGGAAGGAGCACTGACGTCAGGCCAATGGGATGCTAGGATGGGCCCCGCCTTCTGTTGAGTTCCGGAAGAGGGTTGACCCAGTAGTTGTCCAATGAGAGACGTGGGCGCCATGTTGGAATTGTTCAGCAGCCTCCGGAGTCTTCGGAGGCTTCCAGTATGTTTTTCGCCGGCTTCTGAGGGCTTCTTTAGAGGTCTTCGGCGGTTTCCGGCAATCGAGTTGTTGCGATGTTGCAATCCGCGGGGCCTTGAAGACATCTTGTTTGTCGCTGCTGAAGAGGAACTTCCGTTTGTAGGATAAAGCCTGAAAAAATTGTTTGCACCGGGATTCGAACTCGAGCAAGTCAAGTTATGAATCTATGCATATCCATATAACCATCTGAACTAACAGAGTTTTAGATATGAAACGTAAAAAGTGTGATATAAGCGTAAATATTTAATCTGACGTCAGTGACTGAATGAGAATATATTTTCATTTGGTTGTAGCATCCGGCGCGTATAACACCATAAATGTAATTAAATTTTTACAATTAAAATACATTTTTATTATTGTTTTTAAAGTAATAAAATAGCCGAAAATAATAATGTTATTTATAAATTAGAAAAAAGACTTTTATGTTATGTATTTGTAAATACAAAGATTATATTGAAAGTTAATTATTGCGCTTAGTAATAAATAGAAAATAATGTTGATATATGTGTGATACTAATAAGGTAATAAATTATAAAAATATTTTGATGTTATGAATTAAAACTATATGCATTTGCTAGAAAGCTAATTACAACAACAATCATTATCATACGAGGCTGTATGTACTTACATAATATTCTAAAATAATTCATACCTAAAACATTAAATAGAAATTCAATTTATATTGAAAAATTCCAATATAAGGTTTATCTACAAATAACATCCTGTAAATATTTAAGCTGACGTCATAGTGAGTGAATGAGCATCTTTTCAGATTGAAAGGAGAGATGGTATTAGAAAGATAAGGTACTCGATAAGTTGAAAAGGAAACATTCCGCGCGCATAACACGATATGTAATAATTACAATTAAATATGAAGTAATAAAATACGGATTGCACTTTCAAATAAATTCCAAAATAACGAATACAAGAAGCGGTGCATTTACTGATAAATATATTAAAGCTAATTACAACAACATTCAGTTAAATCTAAAAATTATCATCATCATATCCGTTAATTGAATTTCATAATAGATATAAACTCTACAGAAACAAATTTTATCATTTAATAACATCCAAGTAATAAAATAGCAATATGATTATAAATAAGAAGCTAAAAGGTATTACAATAAGGTTATCAGCTATACAAACCACTTATACATCCGGTTTCACAAAATTGTTATCAACGCCAATGGAATGTAATAAAGTAATATATAATATTTTGTTAAAATTGAATCAATACGTAATTATTAAATTTAGTAATAAACAGAAAATAATGTTGTTGATATGTGGAATTTAATAATAATCAATATAAACTCTAAAGAAGCAAATTTTATCATTTAATAAAATCCTGTAAATGCTCCAATTACTGCATTTGATAATAATGAACACGTAATTACATTTTTGACTTTTGCATTTGTACACATTTTTAAAATTAAAATACTAGTTACAGTATTTTAAAGTAATAAAATATGATTTTTAATTTTAAATAAACAGTAAATTTCAATATGAAGTTTATCTAGAAATAACATCCTGGCCAGTTCATATAAGATGAGGTCACGAGAATGAGTAAAGAGTAGCTTTTCAATTATGGTTGATGACAGAGTGAGACCGCATGCGAAATAACAAGTAATGCGCAATTTACGTGTCTCTAAAATAATACATTTACTGATAAATATTTAATATATATTAATTAAATATTATAAGCTAATATCAACAATCAGTTAAATCTAGAATTATTATCATATGATGCTGTATGTAATTGCATTATATTCTAAAATTATTAATACTAAAACATTAATAATAAACTTTCAATGTACATTGAAAAATTTCAATATAAAGTTTTAGCTGAAAATAATAACGTTTAATTAAAGCGTTTAGTAATACATAGAAAATAATTTTGATAAATATGTGATACTAATAAGGTATACGGATACATATTTAATACATGTTAATTAAATATATTAAAGCTAATTACCACTATCAGTTAAATCTAGAAATTATTATCATATGATGCTGTATGTAATTGTATTATATTCTAAAATAATTAATACTAAAACATTAAATAAACATTCAATTTACATTAAAAAGTTTCAATATAAAGGTTATCTACAAATAGTGACTTATATGTGTATTAATGCATGAACAAAGAAGCAAACGGGTTTTTGCCTGCTAAACCATAGGCATATCCTCCTAAAAGTATTAGTAAAGCTAATAAATACGTATTTTGTGTAATAAAATCCTTAAGAACTTATTTATTCCAATATTAGCAGATATTACAATGTATGAAAATAATGTTATCTGACCAAAGACATCCGTTTTGTTATCAGCGCTACTCAAACTTTATATTAATAATTTAATACTCCATACGCAATAAACAATCACAGCAGATAACATTTTTATATCCACATGTACAACCTGCAACATCCGGTGTGTGACGTATATAAGAGCAATGTAACATACGACTCTTTATCAATCGTTATCACGCTTTCATCAGGTGAGTTTCAATATTACATTTTAAAAAAATAATAATTAGTTACGAGTATTAATAAATTTCAGGTTTCCTAACCATTATAATTTTTATACTTTTACTTGCTGTGTATCTGCTGCAGTTCATTAACCGGATATTTTCAGGTATGTTTCATTCGTTTTACTAAAAGCATTATTTTTATAAATGAATTTTTTTGATTTAGATTACCTACAAAAGTGCTCACCGCTTGACTGCTATTGTAATTACTTGTATCGCACCAGGTAAGATGCATTTATATTTGAAGCATTAATTATACGGATAAATTACAGGTTCGATAAATTAAATCATATTACTTCCTACTGCAGTTCATTAGTTCGCTAGATATCAAAGGTATGTTTACAATTTATACTAATACATTTTAATGATTTATTTTTAGAAATGGCTTTAATAGAGAATATCAGCTCTTCCGTAGAAATTATTGAACATTTTTACAAGTACGCCAATACTCATGATGAGAATAAAATCACGAAAATCATCAACGTCATCGACGCCAGTTTAAAACTGATCGAGACGTGTTGGTGGCTCATCATTGAGTACTGGCAGCAAAACACACCTAGCGAGCGTTGCAGGAAAATTGGAGCGGTACAAGATACTAGTCAAGCAGTTAAGGAAATAAGCTGTAGGAGGGCCCCACGCAAGCAAAGGTACAGTCGACTGGAGGGATCTGACTACAGCCTTTTAATCCACGGTGAGTACTGGTCTTATAATTAATTTAGGGCATAGGACATTAGGAACATTTTTTAATGATAGTTTTAAGTTATTTTCAGTTAGGATTAGGAAAATTTTTAGCATTTATAATAACATTTTAAAAGTTAATTTAGAATTATCTGCAGAATTCGTTAAACCATCTTTAAATGATGATGATGATGATAATTTAATGTATAGACAATTTAGTTTTACAACCAAAAATGTTAATTTTTTAAGAGCCAATCTAGAAAATGAAAATTTGAAAAACTGTTTAATAATCATGTAGTAGATTTCTTGATGGAGCGATTGCTTCAATTTCAAGAACAGGATAGTGGTTGGGCTTTATCAAAAATTAGTTCGTTAACTGTAAACGTAAACCGTATAACTCTAATAAGGGTATCGTCCTTTATTCCTTTACCACCTCAAATAAAAGGTAAGAAGTGCGTCATTAACGTAAAAAACAATGATGAAGCCTGTTTCGGGTGGGCTTTAGCATCGGCTCATTTTCCCGCTCCTCGCGACTCTGATCGTGCCTCATCCTATCCCTATTATGCAGAAATCCAAAATTTTGAGGATATCCTGTTTCCCATGGCTTTAAATCAAATCCCTCAATTTTTAAAAATGCTAATTTATCCATAAACATATATGCCCTTATTAGGAAAGACTTAACTACGTATAACACAGTACCTGTCCGTTTATACGAAGATAAGAAACAACAGCATGCTAATTTTTTAACGATCCAGCAGGATTATGAAATTGAAAGCGAAATAGGTGATGACGTTTGGAGACTTGGAACAACTAAAGATGATCATGAAGTCATTAAACTTCATTTCTACTGGATCAAAAATTTATCAGGATTAGTGCGTTCACAGTTTACGAAGAATCGTAATAAATTATTTCAGTGCGATAGATGCCTCCACTATTCTAGTTCCCAAATTAAGCTAAGTAATCACGAGTTAGATTGTAAGTTAGTTAATAAATGTAGAATAGAGATGCCAAAGCTAGGTTCGAATGTGTATTTTAAGAATTACGAGTTTAAACAGACTGCGCCATTTATTTTATATTGCCACTTGGAATGTTCAGTGCAGGATTTCAAAGATGGCGAAACGCGGAATAACGCTAAGTATAAGAAACATAGCGTACGCAGCATCGCATATTATCTCCACTGCACGTTTAACGATTCCTTATCAAAATTTCGGTTGCTGAGGGGCGAGGAGTGTATTCATTGGCTTAGCAACGAGCTGGCTAGATATTGCTGGTAGTAAGTGACATGCAAATGGTGGAATATAATGCATCGACCCACTGTCATATTTGCGAACATCTCTTTTTAGACCATGATATTAAAGTAAGAGATCATTGTCATTTCACCGGTCAATTTAGAGTTAGTGCTCATCAAGCGTGCAACATCCGGTATAAGGCCCCTCGAATAATACCAGTTTTTTTCCACAATTTTTCTGGTTATGACACATCTCCTGTTAAAAGATATTTCCCAAGCCATCCCCGGTCACATTTCATTATTACCTAAAACTAAAGAACGCTGCATATCATTCACCAAAGACATTCTTTAGTTAAACTTAGATTTGTAGATTCATACCGCTTCATGAACGAGTCCCTAGATAAATTATTCTCCTATCTATCATTTAAGGATTTCAAAATTTTACGCAGCACGCTAAGTCATTTGAATGATGAGCCGCTGCAGTTATTAACTAAAAAGGGGGTGTATCCCTATGAGTATGTAGATACGTGGGCTAAATTTAACGAAACTTCCCTTCCTGATAGGGATAAATTATACAGCAAGTTGAGGCAATCACAGATAATAGTTATGCGCATGCTCAGAACGTTTGGCAAAATTTAGGTCATTATGGCGACGTTTATCTGACGTGTGATGTACTTCTACTTGACGTATTCACAAATTTTAGAAATAAGTTCATAACAATACACAAGTTAGACCAGGCATTCTTTTACACCGCTCCCGCATACACCTGGCAGTGTAATTTAGTCTAAATTACACTAAAGTTAGACTGGAGTTGCTCACCGATGTTGATATGTTTCTGTTCGTGGAGAAATGTATAAGAGGAGGGATAAGGCGATGTTGTACTAAGTACAGCAAGGCGAATAATAAGTACATGGATGAATACGATCCTAGCAAACCATCCTCTTATATCCTTTACACAGATATGGTTAATTTACATGGATGGGCTCAATGTCAATGTTTGCCGCGGGATGATTTCAGGTGGCTTAGCGAGGGGCAATTAAACTTACTAACCTCCGAATCAATTTTGAATTTACCGGATGATGCATGCAAAGGATTAGTCCTAGAGGACGATCTACTATATCCGGATAATTTGCATGATCGTCATAAATACATTCCATTATGCGTTGAACACGGTACTCCACCTGGTGGTAAAAATAGGAAACTGCTCGTAACGCTGCATTCTAAGACTAAGTATGTCATTCATTACCGCAATTTGAAGCAATGCCTTCAAATAGGCCTTGCGCTTGAGAAAGTTCATCGCGCGAATAGCTTCAACCAATCACGTTGGTTCAAACCATATATAGACTGGAATACAAGGTTGCGAGCAGAATCCACTAACTCTTTCGAGAAAAACTTATACAAACTTTTAAATAACACAAATTTCGGCAAAACCATGTTAGAACAGTGTTAGAAATCATAGAATCGTCAAACTGTCACCAGGTGGAGCGGTAGGTATGGAGCCAATTATTACGTGTCTCAGCCGAATTTCGACAGCAGAGAAATATTTGATGAGGAATTAATGGTTGTCGAGTTATCTAATGTGGAAATATGCTTTAATGAGCCACTATGTGTGGGAATGGCTCTTTTAGAGTTTTCTAAAACATTAATGCATGATTTCTACTATAATTTCATGCAATGTCAGTTTAATGATGATTTCCTGAAATTTATTATATATGTATACCCACAACCTGGTGTACGAGATGAAATGCGAGAATTCATACGATCTTATACGCAATAACATTTCGGGTTTCAACACCTTTGATTTTCCTGCAGACAACCCGTACAGCATTCCAAGATGCAATGGTGAAGTAATTGGCTTCATGAAAGACGAAATGAGTGGAAGAATAATTACTGTATGGGTGGCTTTGGCATCTAAAATGTACAGCTTTAGACTTAAGAATTATGAGGTATGGAAGTTGAAAGGAGTTAGGGATTATGTTGTAAGAGATATGATTAGTTTTAACGATTATTTAAAATGCCTAAGAAGCGGGAATATCACAAGCGTCTCTCAAAGGAGTATCATATCGAAAAGCCACCACGTATGTAGTGTAGAACAGCGTAAAGTCGCTCTTAACAGTCGCGATAGTAAGAGGTATTTGCTGCCTAATGGTATCGATACACTGCCTTCGAGACATTTCAATATCCCCGTTACTATGGATTTAGGTTAACAAATCAAGTATTATTATTATATTTTAGATTAAGAAATTATTTATTGATATTATTAGGTATCATCATCATCATCATTATTATTATCCTATAGGTTAAGGAAATTATATTATTATTATGCTTTAGGTTTAGAAATTCATTATTATACCTACACATGTTATATGACAAATTATTTATTATACGAAAATATATATACATGTTATACAAACTCTGTTTTATTAATCCATGCATCATGTGTTTTGTCCATGCCAATCCATCGAACATATAGCTGGTTCCCCCTACACCGTAACACCTCAACGAGAAATATATCCGGATGACATTTTCTGTAGTTCTTCAGCGTAAAATTGATCGAGTATCGGTTTAGCTGGGAGATCTTCCAGTAAGTATGTAACTGGATTACCAACCTTCACCTTAGCAATCGTAAACAGTTCGGTGGAAAAATGCAAATATTGATTTATAGTAGAAATCCGAACGTAATCACCAACTTTAAATTTTGCTGTCCCCATTACCTTAATATTATGAAACACAGGTAAATATGTTGATGCAGTTACATATTTAGGTTTTATTCTAATCGTGGAATGCACTTCATTATTATATTCAGATGTAACTCCTTGCAACACATCTAGCCACCTGTATTTACCTCTAACACTGAATCGCTTGTATAACGCATTTTTTAACGTTCTTATAACCCTTTCAACCATGGCTGCCTTTTTTACACTATACGTTGAGTAATGATGTATTGCATAACTCTTCACCAACCCTACAAAATGTTTATTATAGAATTCACATCCTTGATCCAATTGCAAGTTTTCCGGAACTCTACCCTACTTGAAAATAGAAGTCGTCGCTCGACAAACTTCGTCGGCATTCTTCGACTTTAGAGGACGTGTCCATAGATATTTAGAATAGCAGTCTATTACTTTTAGAATATACTTATGATTGCGGTTCTCTTTAGCATACGGAATAAATTCGGCTAAATCCGTCTGCCAGAGATCATCCCGATGCTCGACGATGGTTCGTTTCTTCACGAAATTCTTCCGCGCAGGCTTATACAATTCTTCGACAGCCACCAACTTTAAATACATTACTACTAGTGTAAGTTATTCTCAAACGTCTTCTAGGATGGGTTCAGAGGCATGGCAAAGTCTTTTACCTTGCATATCGTAATTATCATCCCCGGTTAATTCGATATTTGCAGCTGCATTTTTTTAATGCGCTAGTCAATGTCTGCCAAACTTATCGATGGGCATTATTATGCAATTACACCTTCTTCTCGGAGCTCTTTTTCGATACTAATGATTTCGTTATCATGACCAGTATGACCTGCTGCTTTCGATGCATGCAACAGTCTAACCCGTTCAACAAGTTCGCGAGGAGTATTCCAGTATACATACCCCTTCAGTCTATTCAACAAATTCTTTATGATGCCGTGACCGAAACGTTTCGTGGTAATTTGCGGCTTAATAACCTTAGGGTATTTAGACAGCTTGTGCCCATAATTGCTCCGTGAGGGTCGTGATTCTTCATATATGCGTTAGTTTTAGCTACAATATCAACGTAGGCTGTCTCATCTCTCAACGTAAACTCCTTCGGCTCTTTCAATATAATCAGCTCGTATAATCCGGGAGTTCCTTTATGTACCTCATCCTTTATAATCAGATTAGGTTCTTCTATATCCACCGGAGAATCTCCGATAGCACATTTATCTAAGTTTGGATCATAACGAAGACCGTATGTATTATCAATTTGTTCTTGGTTTCCGCGGATCAGTAATTCTACATAGTGGCGAAGTAAAGGATCATATTGCTCTAAGAATTCATCTGCAATGCATGCGTCATCGAGTAATCGCGTTAAATTAGTTGGCTCCGCCTGCTCTTCCTCCTCTTCAGCAGGATCTGTTTCAGCAATAACGTGCGCTTGAACGAATGACAGAGGGATCTAAACGTAGCAGGTGCTGGTTGTACACCGGTTTCAACGAATGAATGTGTAACCGGGGGTTTGAACTTGAGCGGGGCGAGTGTTGACGATGCGGCAGGTACTTGTTTGAGCTCCGATTTCACCGGTTCTACTTTAATTTCCGCGTTAGCGATATGTTTCAAGGGATCCACTATAGGTTTATACGTAGTTTCAAGTTCACCTCTCTTCAAAAATTCCAGTTTGCGTTTGATTGCATTACGAGTCTGCGTTAACTTCCGATTAACCACTTTATCTCGAACATCCTTTGTGAGCGGCTGCGTCTGAATGACTATGATATAGCAATCAAATCCGTTTCGGTATCTACCGTAATCAAAATCTTGTGCAATGCAAGCGAAATCGTATTTAGTCTGCCAACATTGCGCGCACGTTGATTTAAATTGATCGAAGGTCATATCTGTACCTATATGGTCATCATATACATGCTTCAAATTTATGCAGTCTTGTTTAAATAACACAACCATATTCACATTATCGCGAATCAATTGCTTAGGTATCTTCGAATATGTTTGAAAGAGATAGAAATGGTCCACGCCTGAGTGTCGCCCTCTGCCGAAATAATCGCGAATTATATCTTGATTGAGACACGAGATGTCGTCGAAGATAATTATAGAATTCTTAGCGATCTCTTCCTGCATGGGTACATCTGCCTTATTGTTGAACGCATTATACCTAATCCCTCTTATCGGCTTAAGTACATGCTCTAAGTATTTATACTTTGGTTGCTCGAGCGACTTAAGTAAACGTATATATTTTCGAATTTTGAGCCATGGGGTACCTCAAATACCACAGGTAGTTCTTTATGCTGTTTAGTAAACTGCATCATTCAGTTGCTGATAGTATATTGACCAGTTCACATGCCGCTCGGGAGTGGAGTATTAAACACCTTAATAAACAAATTACCTGTTGAGCTGCATATTCCGGGTTATCGATATTGCGGACCAGGAACCCAGCTACAAAAACGTTTAGCTCGCGGCGATCCAGGTATAAATCCTGTATACGAAGCTTGCAAACAACACGATATCGCCTATAATAATTCTAACGATTTAACAAGCCGTCATCAAACAGATAGGGTGCTTCGAGATCAAGCTTGGAATCGTGTACGCTCGAAGGATTCAAGTTTTGGTGAGAAAGCAGCACCCTTTGCCGTAGCGAACGCCATGTAGCTTAAAACCATATTAGATATGGGCGCTAAGAAGAAAAAGATGAATAGGTGCTTATTTAGTGGTGGAGTTTTAAAACCTATTCGAAAACCTGTCAAGCGTCTGCTTAAAGATGGTAATCTGAAGAAACTTATTGATGTCGGTCTATCGGCCGCTAAGAAGGCCGTTAAGATTGCCGGCGGAAAGTAGAAGGTTTAATTACCTAGAATCATTCCGATACCTAAAACTGTCCGCTTTCTCCCATTCCTAATACCTCTATTCGCCGGTATCTCAGCTGCAGGTGCTCTGGCAGGTGGTGCTAGCGTTACACCTAAGTTGTCAACTACGCTTCGGCGGCGAAGAAGCAATTGGAGGAGACTCAACACCATAACCAAACAATGGAGGCGGTAGCCCTAAGGAGTGGCAAAGGACCTGATTTGCATCCTCATAAGAAGGGATGTGCTTTATACTTGAATCCATATCCAAAAAACTTATAAACTTGCCTCGGAGAGCATTAACTGATTCAGATCTGAATAAGTATGCTAAATATATGCCATTCTTTAGAGGCGTATTTATGCATGTTAATGAGTGTGATATCATGAACCGTAACGATTTTAGAGGAAGAGGTACTCATTGGGACGTTTTCAAGAAACGAGGTCATGATGTCATCTACTACGATAGCTTCGGAGATTTAGCGTCACCACTTGAAGTAATTAGATATTTAAGAGAATGTAAAATTAGATATAGTTATGTCGATAAACAAAATTATAATACATTTATATGTGGACATTTATGTCTAGATTTTCTATACAATAAATAGGTTGAAATATTATTTGTTTATTTGTAGTCGTCTCAAACGTTCACATTGACGGGTGAGGGAAACGTGCTCAGTGCAACGTGTTTTCCGCCAATCGACCTTGATCCTAATTATCAGTATGGATTAGGATTGTTAGGATTTTACGGTTGCAATTCCATACGAAATATTCACGAGGGTAATAACAAGTTTTACTATATTACGAAAACTAGCGAGTATAAAGATATTACGATTCCGAGTGGTGTATATGAAATTGTAGAAATTAACAAATTTCTACAGCGTAAGATTAACCCGCATAACACGATCGACTTTATATTAAGAGTAAACAATAATATGCTAAAATGCGAAGTTAAATCTATACATAACGTAGACTTTAGAAGGGAAGATTCTATTGGGCGCATGCTCGGCTCCTCACCTAACGTTTACAGAGCAGGCCACACCCACAAATCTGATTTGGGTGTTCAAATAATTCACGCTACAAATATACGTGTAGGGTGTAATTTAACCGGAGGCGCATACAGAAACAGTGGGCAGTCGCATACAATCTCCGAGTTTGACGTACACGTTGAACCATGTTATAAATTAGTCAAGGAGCTGGCTACAGTTATTTATTTACCTGTGCTTACACGACGTATTGATAACATAACCTTGAAATTGGTTGATCAAGAGGGTCAATTAGTGGACTTTAGTAACGAGAAAGTAACTATGAGATTGGAACTGAAGAAGTATGGATCTTAAGATTTTCGGCAGTAGGTCTCTACCTGCAGACGAGAGCACATCGTTAACCGGAGACGACGTTCAGTTTCTAAAATATATCTCAGCTATAAAGTATTAAGACGATATGGAGGAAGCGCTGAAAAGTTTACTCACATGCGTGAGGTACGAAGATATGATCGTGGAATGCGATCGTCAAACTTATCATCCGTACTCATCAAACGCATACGGCAACTCCGATGAGATTTATCTGGTTGTGCAAAAAGCCGATCTCATTATAGCTACTTACTATAGTGTTATATATTTAGAAGGTACGTTAACCCTTAATGAAGCAAACAAAGCGTATAATCTCACGAATAGTGCTCGTCTCTTCCTCTTCGATAAGATTCGATTCATGTTAGGCGACCAGGTGATTGAAACCGTACGTTTACCTGGTATTAACAGCGCCATTAAAAGATATTGCTCATATACTGCAGATCAAAGTACATATTTATCGCATTCAGGATGGAGTCCGCAAAACAAGCCTCTTAAACTGTTAAACAGCAAGCACCAAGACCGCCTTCTGAGCTTCCATACCGCTTAAGCATGTGTTGGGATTTGCGGAGGGTTAAACGAATCCTCTAGTCAACGTACGTCAAGAGCTGGTATTGGTCCGATCCAAGACCGATGTCGACTGCTACAGCGGTGAAACGGATGTTAAGATTAACTTGAAGAAGGATAAATGGAAAGTCCCGTATGTAATTCCGAATGATGCTATGAAGCTGTCTATCTATCAGAAGATTAATAAAAATTCACCGATACAAGTTGCGTTTCACGCTTGAGATTTGTACATATATCCGGCCTTACCCGCATTAACGTCAATAATGGTTTGGGCGGAGAAGAGCAGTGCTGGCTTTCAACGTCATCAAGGGCTACTGGTTGCTTTCCATATGAAGAAGCGAAATAATGGGGAAGAGAGTGCATCAAAATTTGATCATTTAAATATTTCGAATATACAAGCAAATATTAATAATAGAAGGTATCCGTATGAGCAGCAAAATCTCGTTTTCGCTGATTCGACAAACATCTACGCAATTTAAATGTTCATCTTAAAAAAACGTAGTAACCATAAAACTGAATACTAAACCCTTTAATTTCTACTAAACTCAAATAGCGTCAAATACACCATAAGAACAAGACTAAATCAGTGCTTCTCAAACTTCATAACTGAATATACCTAACTTTTCAGTAAGATCATACAACAGATGTAAGATTTATAAATTGATATTCGAAAACAAGGGAAAAGGTCACGTACTTCATTCCCTCCGCAAGGGGGAGCTCGGGCTACTTGAGCTTTCCGAGCTCCTTCAGCCACAATCATGGATTCCCAGCATACATACATACATTACGTATACATGCATAGTGGTATTAAGAATGGGTGTGGTCAGCATAGGATCGGAAGGAACGGAGTTCTGAGGGGGAATCGAACCCATTATCTCCCGAATGCTAAGCAGGTAGTGTCACTACTGCGCTACCAGCTCGGTTAAATTGATATTGAAGGATAAGCCAAATAGGCCATGTAATTGGTAATAGCAAATAAAATATTAAATAGCTCACGATCACCAACACTTGCATGTTTCTTAAGAACTCCATTTGGGATTAAACAAATACAAAGATAACCAAATAATTTGTCGGGCTACTCTAAAGCAAATTGCACGTTATTGCTTGTGCTATGTAAACAGTTGTAACGATCAGAATAAGAAAATTTGACATTTTTTATTAAGCTCGTCTCAAAGCTTCTACGTAACAGTTGAACTACTTAATACACCTAACTAGCTTTTTGTTAGGTTTTATACACTTTAAATTTTGCTCCATAGTATACTTTTGCTTTTACGTAAATTTTTATATCCCTTCAATAAGTATTACATAGTTTCCATGTCAACAGTTATGCTACTCAGTAGATGTACAAAAAATTTAATTAAAGAAACTTTTTCTATCACTTTTCAATATTTTTTATGACATTATTGGAAGCGATGTAAAAATTTCTATCAAAGAGTACCGCTTTTACGATAATAGCGTCTTCTGCTTCGCTTCTAAATTTAAATATAAATGATTCACATTCATCGTTTACTTTCGCTTTCGTCAAACCAAACCACTTACAATATAAAATATTGAATTTAGTGCGTAAAATATTATACGACAGTAAAATATAAGATTAAAACAAATGATCACAACTAAAGCTTACATTGAAGCTTAAATTTGGTATTTGTAGAAATTAATTAAAGTGTATTCTTGTTTGAGTTCAATCTATATCTACATGTACAATACATTCGGTGCAAAAAGCCTAAATTCTATAACGGTCCAATTTAATTCAATTTGTTTGATCTATAGAAGTCGATAGATACCTGCGTATTACTTGGGCAAGGAGAAATGCTTTGAAGAACGGATAGTCAAATACCATTTATTGAAACATTCAAATTACCTTTAACTTTACTCGCGGAAATACGGCTTTATATCAAGAACTCTATTACCTTCCTATGTTTGAGAAATTTCTAATATAAAGGCGATATCTGGGCATCAAAGGATATAGTGTTGATACACATAGAGACAATAAAATTGATTACTATTATGTACAAAACAGTAGAAATCGTATCATAATGGAAACAAACCTTAATTTTACTGATCATATACAAGTTATACTTGGATAATATTTTATTAAGTATTTCTGTTACTGCTGAAATCACTATTTTATTACATGTATTATTAGTTGTTATATGATAAAAAATACATAAGATTTGTGTAGCTTTTAAAAGAGTTAATGTTGCGAGGTACAAAAAATTGTAATTGTAATTTTGTCAAGATACAAAAGCGCGTTAAGTTGTTGGACAGTCTTGGCTAAGTGAACACGTAGGGGTAGTCGCGGTTCTGAAACTAGTAGGAAAATAAGTGGGTGCTACCCTCCCATAAATTGATGGTATGGTACACAAAAATAAGCGTAGAGCACCGATAGACTGTAATTTAACTCCTCACCTCTGACCAAATATACCTGGTTGCTCACAGACAAATAAAAGGATAAAGATTTCATAAAAATATCTATTGAACAAATCGTACGACTGAAATGAAAACAAATGTATAGTATATGGCAGTAAAACTAGGAATAATACAAATATCTAAATTATTTTACACAACTGTCTGGATTGTCACTTTAGATTCTCAGTAGTAAATATTCAAGGAGACCGCAAACCATCAGCTTCAAATTAGTACCTTAATGTAAAATACTCTTATCATAAGTCAATCCTTTTGTATTTAAAACCACTTCACGGTCTTTGATAGGAAGAACACCCAGTTTGAATTAATATATAATAATAGATAAATAACAAGGTAAGGAGTTATGTAAACTTTCTTTTCCAACACCTTTATCGAAAATTCAATTTTCTTCCCTAATTTTCGTGATGAAAGTGCCACTTTTCCTCCCTAGGGAGGCAAAATATTTTGGCTCTCGCTAAAAAAATTTAATTTTTTATTATATTTATTAAAGTGTTGCATTTACATTAATTTTTATTTAACATTTTAAATAAACTAAATTAAGATTTTTCATTGTACAAATTAAATGTACAATTTGTAAGATTATTAAAACTAATTGGATTCGTGAAATTAGCAGGGATGTTCTTCGTATTGTAGCCGAAGGACACGTTGGAAGAGAAGTTTGTGTCGCTCAAGAAGTTTCTGAAGAAACATCTGATATAATAGTTGATAAAGAAGTTGGTCCATTAATAATTTGATGATCAACTTGGCATTTCTTTGAAATAGATTGGTCTAAATAACCTTCTGCAACCGTTGTTGATCGCCAGCCCCCATGTTTTTCCACTGTGAGTACGTCTCCACCGGTTTCAACTAATAATGATGCAGAAGTCCTTCTTAAACTGTGTTCTGTATAAAGTTCCGGGTTGGGTAACTTCAAGTGTTTGGCAATTTTGTGGGTATTTTTGACATGGTGTTCTTTCCCACCACTTGCACTGAACATTTTTATTTACCATAATAAATAAAGACACGTTAATGGTCGGTTTTAATCGGTCCCAGAGAGGCATATATTCTAATCAATTCAAGAGCGTTAATGCCTCTAATAGATTATAAATAGTCTTTGTATTTTGGTTTTGTATCTGGAAGGGTTATTACCATAATATCTCCCTTATCTTGAACATCTTTAACAGCCATTTGGCACAATTCATCACACCGGAAAGCACCACAGATGGCAACAATTAAAGCAACCTAAACGATAACAACGAATTAATAGTGAAAAATATTCATGCTAAATAGAGAAATACCTTAGACATTAAATACTGTTCATCCGGTGCTTCGATGATAAAATTATTAATTTCCTCTCTGGTAAAAGTAATAGCTCTCTTCGGCTTCAAAAATGCCACTAATTTAGGAAATTTTATATCCAAATCTTCTTTTATTAAAACAATTGATCGAACCATGGACCATTTTGACCATAGTGTTGAAGATCGTAAATTTTTTGACAGTTCATCATTTTCTTCAATCACAACACAACGTTTTTTCAAGACAAAATTGTGGAGCAACCAAAAATTTCAAAATTTGCGATTTTTTGTTGTTCTGACTCCTTGGTAATGATAATAACTACTAGATTCGACGCTAAATTTCCAAATTCACATTTTTGTTTAATATTTCCAGTTTTCATGAAGGTGTTTGAAAAAATCATATGTATTACACTGGAGTAAAGTGTCTTTTCCTACCTTCTGCAGTTGCTGCCCGAGTCGTAGACGAGGGCAGCAAACTCTGCAGTCTGGAGGAAAACCACCATTTTACTCCCTAGCAATACAAATAGCTATTTATTCCATACTGTACCGTAATATTTGATTTTACGGTAGACTGTAGTCGATAGTAAAACACATTTTTTCCAGTAGGGTAGGATTTTTACGGAACTCAATTCAAAGTTGGCTTTATAAGAAAAATTTATTTATTAACTACAACATATTTATCAAAAATCAGCCAAGTTACAATCCCCAATATTAATTGTACAATTTTCGTTTCCATTAACTTGCAGTGGACAAATTTCTTCATGACGTATTGTTGCGGCTAAGACATTATTACTGACATTCGAATTTGTGTTGCAAACATTGCCTCCTGATAGTACAGTTTCTGAAGAGGACTCTTTTTCTTGCCGTTTTGTAACTACTTCCACAAAACCTTCACCTCCTTGAATCATGCTTGTAATTTTGTTGTTGCCAGCAAGAGAGCCTTGAACATATCTTTCAGCGACGGTCTTGCTTTTTCACCCTCCAAATCTTTTGAGAACCGAAATATCGGCTCCACAATCAGCAAGATGTGTAGAACCTGTACGTCGCATAGAATGTCCAGTATAACTTTCAGAGTTTTTTAAAGTCAAAAATTCCGCGATATTCCTCGCAACTCCACCAATTGTGTGAATTCTAACTGTTTGATTAATGCACTGCCCATGCCGGTATCCCCAAACAATTTATCGTGCTTAACATGTTTTGGTCGTAAATTAACGTATTTTTGATAGAGAGCCAAAAAGTTAATTCCTTCAATGCCTTTAATTATTATAAATACTCGTGCCTGGTTAGTTTTTGTCTTAGAAATGGTAATAACTGCTTGAGATTCAGTGATTTCTATGTGTCTTATACACATTTCATACAGTTCCTCACGGTGGCAACCTCCAGCCATTCCAATCAGAGAAACCACCTAAAAATAGAAATTATTTTAGGAACAAATTGTTCACAAATACAAAAAAGTAACTTACTTTTATCAAAGGATACTCCTTATCGTGAGCATTTTTGATGAATTCATAAATTTCTTCTCGGGTGAGAACTTGTGCTTGTTTAGCCTGGTGACCAACTGAATGATGTTTTAAAATTGGTTTTAATTTTGTAAATGTTGAAATATCAATATTCTCAGAGACAAGTAGCAATGATTTTACCATAGAATATTTGCTCCACAAAGTAGAACCCCAGTATTTTTTGGACTAGGAATGGAACAAATTGTATTCTTTATTGTAACGCTCCTCAGACTTGAGGGGAATAAGTTTTGCTGTAGCTGTTTTGCTTTTTTCTAAGATTTCGTCAGAATTCTTCATATTTTCATCACACATTTTTACTTTTTTGACTGATCACAAATTGTTAACACATAACCCTAGCGTCCCTAGCAATCCCGCTAACCACGATAATTATCCATTTTTGCTTGACGCAAATATTTGTTTGGTTCTTCTTAATTTTGACTGAGTTTCAGTATGAAATAAAGTACGTTACGTTATTCGTCCGGTACCCATATATTACGTACTCATTACGTAAACAAATTTTGACTCGACTTCGCCTCGTCCGAATTAATTACTTATTCCTACGTAATATCTGTTGTATCGGACTTATAACGTAAATAACTATTGCAATACAATAAGCGTAAAAATACTGATGAGGTACAAAAAAGGGGATTTAGTTTTAAATATAGTTAGAAATTAACAAAGTTCCCGCCAATCAGAAATTAAGCTGCAAACGTCGCCAGCAGTTGCCATAATAAAAATATAAATTTTAATTAAACAAATGTTAATTTTACTAATCCTCTCTTCCTGTACATTCATTATATATTAATCTAACCCTACCCCTTATCTTCCGGATGCAGTCTCTAAAGCACCTAATAACAATACATGGCGATTCTCTAAAAGGAAAGAACCTAAGAGCAGTAAAAATATTTTTAAATAAAAATACATTATCAATGCAAGTGTGCCAGTCGTACCTAAACAATTACAGGGGACGAGGTTATTTAATTACAGACAACATAAGATAAATAATTTACAGCATTAAGTGGTAATAAACAATAAATGGAAATAAAAATAAAAATGGGCAATTCTAAAAAAAAAAAAAAGGAGAGAAGACATTAGAAGCGCTCATTATCTCTAACAAGGCGGTCAAAAATGATGGAAAATAACCTAAATTGGAATTATTTTGGTAATTGTGCTAATACTTGGTTCATTCATGCAAAAATCATCCCTTAGCCGTATGGCAAGATGGGGAAGTGTGTCATATTAAAGGTTTTTCTTTTCTGAATACAAAGACAAAAAATGAAATTTTAAAAACGCATTCATTCTTTATTAAGTCAATGTAAATAACAGAAATTATTAACAAACATCAAAAAAGTTATCAATTCAATAAATGTTCGAATGGAGCACCACTAACCTACATGCAATAATTAGAAACTTTGATCAAAACGATTTTTTACACTTTGGAATGTTTCGGGTGTTATTTGATGACACTCGTCCATATTTCTTTGGCGCAATTCTTCAAAAGATCCTGATTCGGTTGGATAGATCTTACCTTTTAAATGTCCTCAAAGAAGAAATCAAAAAGACTAAGATCTGGGGATCTAGCCGACCATTGTAATGGACTCTACGTCGAATTCATTACCCAGGGAAGCCGTTTTTAAACACTCTATAATTAGTCTTACATAATGTGGGGGGGGGTTCCATCTCGTTGGAGAGTAAGGCAGTCTTCTAAGTACCGGTTGTCATCTTCGACGATATCAACAAGCAATGTATATACAACATTTTCAGGTAAATTGAAATAGCTTTCTGCCGTTAGATTACCATCCAGGAAAATAAATTCAGGTCTACGAATTTAGTTTTTGTTGGGTTTGACCATGAAGTTCATGAACTATACTTGGGTTATTATCTCACCAGTATCGATAATTGTGATAATTGACGGTTAGGATTAAAAAAACGTGCACATTTCAGAGAAACAGATGTCAAAACTCAACTCTTGACTTTTCTGAATTTTATCACGATGGAATGTGTGAGCCTTAAGTTCGGTGAATAAACGTTCTGCTAATGTTAGTCATAGCCTCCAGTTTCCTTGCATGTAAAGTTTCGTTCACAGAAACTTACCCTAAAATCCTAATCTCAGTAGCTTCGTTCCTTACTGGACGTTTACGTCCATGGTCGCAGTTTTTATTAGCCACATAACCCGTTAACTGAAACTACAAAGCGTAATTTGCGTTACAATGTTTATTTCTAGAGCGTTTATTTAAATAAACTTGCAGTAAGATGAGCATTCTCGCCATTTCTGTAATGAAGAGTTACTATTTCTACACTTTTAGCACGATTATGTTGTACAAAATTCACATTATACAAATAATAATTTTAAATTCTGATTGATTCACTAAGTGGTCAAATTTAATATGTGAGTATAAAAACTGCAAAAAGAACATTTGTAAGCAGATACATTTATCATCCTTAATTTTATGTTTAAATTTTTTTGCTTTCATGTGCGGTTTGGCTTAAAACGTTCTTCTTAATGCTTTCCAATAAATTTTGTTACTTTTTTCCAAAATAATTTTTTGTTTAGCTAATAAAAAATAAACAAGTTTTTAAACCGGGTGTTATCTCGCGTCTGCTGCTGTTGTCTCTGACTCCTGTCAGTAGAAAAACGACGTTTCGGAAAACTCTCATTTGCCATCTACAGCTCTTCTCTAACTATTTGGTTCTGGTCTGCGTTACTCAAGTCAAACTGACGTGCCGCAGTCCGGTTTCCTTTCTGTAGCTGCTGTTGTATAGTGTCAACGCAGAGATATACTTTGGTTAGCTCCTCTTTTCTGTGGCGAATCCAATAAGCGAAGTTAGGGTTATGATGGTTGTGTTGAAGCTAGAGAATTCGCTCTTCCAGCGAATTGCCTTGGGTGTCTGGAATTTTTTACTCTCCATAGTCTAAGAGTTCTATCCAAATAGGGTCTGGATAGTTTTAATGGCCGCGTTCTAGCGGGTACCCATAGTAAACAAATGGTAGAGAATGTAGATTCCAATAACTTGGAGGATGACCTAAGTTTGATGCAAAGTCCAACCTTAATCTCTTAGTGTCGCTGTTCGATGGAATTTGGGAGGTTTGTATACAGTGGTGGTATTCCCAATTTTGGAAAGTGGTGTCCATACCCATAGACGGAAATTACAGTCCAATATCAGAGAGGATGGCCAAAATGCTGCTACCACTGCACTGGTGGTGAACATGAGTGGCAAAAAGGAAAAGAAAGGGCCACGTATTTCATTCCCTCCCCTAGAGGGAGGGCGGCTGCTCGATTTTTCCAAGCTCCTTCAGCCACAATCATGGATTTCCAGCATACATACATACATTACGTATGTAGGTATGCATGGTGAGATTAAGGATGGGTATGGTCAGGATAGGATCGGGAGGAACGGATTTAAGGTTCTGAGGAGGAAAATACTACCCCAGCATTCGCCTAAGTAGCCGCACATGGTGTGCATATACGCAGTGACCATGCCGGTACATGTGTATGAGGAAAACCCCCTGAAAGAACTCATATAAGGTAGACGGCAACGGGAATCGAAATCCGATATAAAACTGATATCTAGGCTTCCTTCAAAAACCTAGACACTGTATAGTAGACCTTTAGCTACTGTTACTTAATTTGAATTTGCCCCGGCTATAGCTCAGTCAGAGGAGGGTAAGACTTGAATAATCTTGTGACAACTACCTGATTTTATCAAACTCACTAATTCCTTTTAACTGTTATTTATATCATATAAATATTTATACATGTCTAACAAAAAAAAAGTTGGCTCTTATATTAGAAAATAAAAATAAATTCTCAAAAAACACAAACATAAAAACGGAAGGAGGAGTCCTCAGATGACCACTAACTGCACTGCTTCTGGCAGATTCTACTGCCTCCGCAACTGGTGTTAGACTCGTTGACGTGGTGTTAGCCTCTGTGGATCTGATAATTAATAATAAAAGAAAAACTAGTAATACTCGAAATTTATTGCCACTCAAAACGTAACCTGATGTCTGATATTAACTCCTTAACACTATGTACTTAGCTAATTAAATTATTTACGCAAAGTGGGGATTAAGCACCACAGGAAATCAAAACGATAAGAAAATAATATTTTCGTATTAAAGGTTTTAAATTAAATTTAAATTAAAGGCTAAGTAGCTAGCATTTGGGAATTACGAAGAAATAAATATAAATTTATTCAGTGAAGGACACAATAAGGGACTGATAACAAAAGCTATAGTGATTTTCGAGGATGTTGGCTTTTTATTTTCTATGAAACCAATTTGGCTCACTAGGTCAACTGTTATTTCTCGATTTTATTTAAGAATAAACTACTATTATTACAGAGTTTTATTGCACTTACTGCACTTGCTATCATTACTACAACTACGCGAAATGGATACAACATAAAATATCAAGACTATAAACTTTAAACAACGTAAACAATACGAGAAAATGGGGTTTCATTCACTACTTATAAGAAATGAGATAAATTTTACTTCTCTTAAAACATATAGTAGAGGTTTATATTAATTTTATCTACAATTACAATTTCGTTTTGTCTTCAGAGAAAATATAAGTGAACGGTAATATTTGTGAGAATTAGACCTGACAGATGGTAGAAAAATAAAATTCCTGATGTTGTCTGGTGGCAGTACAAGGTTTTTCAAGGTCACGTTATTTGTGGTGGCGGATGAAATACTGACCACCTAATGAGTAATGAAGTATTAATTTTCGGGGCTTAACAAAATTAGCTAAATTTATTGGAATTTATTTATTCCGAGATCGATTCTTTATCTGCCAAAGCAGAGAGAAAACGCATTCTAACCGGAACTGATATGATCGGGGATGTCATCCCTGAATGGGTAGGCAGGTAGAAATAACGGCTTTTGATTCCAACTAGATCAGAATGCAGAAGGGAAATGGGAAATAGAAGTCAATCGAGAAGTAAGATGTCTTAGTACATACTTACGCTTTAATATATGAGTAGTATAGCTAGGGTGACCCTAATCCACTTTATATAATAATAATACACCTTCTTGTACAGATTGTCCACATTAAGGTCAATCGTTTTTCAAGATCATTGTCATCGTACACATTGCCTACATCTAAGTATATTGCTAAAGGGTATCACATTGCCTATGCCAAAGTGCAAGGTTTTTCAAGGTCACGTTCATGCATCAGTCTTCAAGGCCACGCAACAGGAAATGTTCAAGGTCACCAATCAATCCTTTGGCTGTGTCAAGTGACATCATTGATTAGGATTGCTGCTAAATCTGACTTGAACATTTCCCGACATATGGTCTCAACCAGTTTGGTGACCTAACCCTGAAAAGTAGAATCCCCCGCACCTTGAAAAGTCTATTTGAATACCCCATGCAGGTGATTTTTATGAATCATGATCCTGATCCGACCAAAATTGCTTGAACAATGGATGGCCTTTGTCCTTTCTCAGATTTCTCAGACGTGTGACCTTGAATGATACGTAAGGAAGGTGTACGTGACTTTGACCTAATTCACTTGAAGGTTTTCCTTAATAAGTGGATCACTATACGTGACCTTGAAGAATATAAGCAGTATGTACGCAATGGCTTTGAAAACGAGAAAGTGGGTCTTATGGTTTACGTAACCCTTAGCGGTCATATATCGGGATACCCCTGCAGGTTGATTTCTGGGACTTATGACCTGGAAAGTTGATACCAATACATTTTAGCCATTGACCTACATAACAATCTATTTGATAGCTCTACAGGTGATTTCTAGGAGTTATGACCCTGACTCACCCATGAATTACTTGAACAATGAACCGTCTTTGTCCTTGAAAATTGATTTCTCAGGGATGTGACCTTGAAATTACGGGAGGAAACGGATACCTGTGTTGGGTAACAGATCACTGGTTTGGGAAACGGCTCTCCCTATTTTCCGAAACGTCTGTCTGTCTTTGGGAACCGGATCCGGTTCTTAGGAAAACTACCTCATCCAGGTGGTTTACGACAATAGTATGAACCCACGTAAGCATAATCCTTTTATTACAATTTAGCCAATACAAGAACTTTGAATCACTTTTGACCTTGCAAATAGAGGTGAGAAATATCCTGTGAAAAGCCAGGACCTTATTTTTGACCTGAACCACAGAAGTCAATGAAATTTGCTGGGGAGCGTGATCATGAAACCGATGACCATGAAAAGGTCAATGAACTTTGACTACTAGCATAGGTAATAATCTGTAATACGATACCACAGCAGGTGATCTTGAGAATTCTAAGAATTGTGATAACTAAATTAACAACTTAAGAATTGTAATAAGCACACACACTCACACGACTTCGGCCAAATTCCAAGAATTGCTTGGTGCCCTTTAAAACTTTCTGTCAAATTAACACTTGACTCAGAAAAGAATTGATTGGTGACCTTGAACATTTCCTGTCACGTAGCCTTGAAAACTGATGAAGGGAACGTAGCTTTGAAAAACCTTGTACTTTGACATTGGCAATGTGATGACCTTGAGGAATATACTTCGATGTAGGCAATGTGTACGATCACCATGACCTTGAAAAACCATTGCCCTTGATGACAATCTGTACGGGAAGGTGAATTATTATTATCAAAAGTGGATTAGGATCACCCTAGCTATACTACTTATATGCTAATCCTTTAATTTAGTCCGTAACACAAACATTTATCGGGTTAAGGTACGTCGTTTAAGTTAAGACGGCATTTATTTCTTATCGCTAGAAGTTTATTTATACGACAGCTACGCTGACTAAAACCTAAACGAGGTGATTATTATATCGATACAGGTTTGTTTACACGATCACTTTATTATTATATAAAACACTAACAGGAACAAATTTACACTTTTAGTTTTTTTAACAAAACGAGACAATAATATATTTATGGCCACAACGGTTAATAGTTATTATCTGTAGTAAAACATTAAAGCGTCTTCTACTCCGTGCGGCCTAATCGATCCTCTTTCTGCAACTAATTGATTTCTCCAAATAAACAACTAATTTTACGTGGGAATATTCCATCCTTTTTCATATTTGCTCCTAAAGAAGTGTTAATTTTCAAAATATTCATTCATCCATAGCATGCCTCGAATTTTAGCGTAACAGACACTGACTTCGCCTTATATTCAGTGTAATTAGTTAACAATGGGTGACATTTTACCCAATTTCGCTCTAAGTGATCTGTTATTACGATCTATTCGAATAACGCAAGTACGAGCTTCGTGGGAGGACGTCTGGTTTTCTAATTCATCTAGTGTTACTACCTTAACGAACCACTAACCACCATAGTGGACAACATTTTCTGCGATTTGTTGAAATAATAAATAAATAAAGTTATTTACCTAAGTTAGTCCTTAATAGTCTGATTTGGAATGTAATTATAATTTACATTCACTAATAATTGTTAAATTAGTCAAGCAACAAGAAAAATAGATAGACCTGGTTTTATATATTTAGCGGGCTCGATACTTATGTATCAGACATAATAAAAACTTAGTCTTGAGATATAACTTCTTTTTATAATTGGAAATTATTTCTTGTGTAAAAGAAAAATTCTTTAGATGAAGTAAGTTTAGCCAGAATTACTTTAAAGAAATCACGTTTGATCTTTGTTGGCCACTCAATTTAAACAATCAAAATACACCCACGTACCACACAAAATTAAAAAACAGTTCCAACTTTCCAACCAAACCACGAAGAAATACTGGTAAGCTTCGACATTGTGAGCCTATTCACAAATGTGCCTACCGACAAGGCACTAACTATCATAAGAGACAAGCTGGAAAAGGATGAAACGTTAGACGAACGTACGCAACTCTCGGTAAACACAATAATGGAACTTCTGACAATATGCATTAGAACTACATATTTCCAGGTAGAAGACAGATTCTATCAGCAAGAGTTTGGGATGGCGATGGGTTCCCCAGTATCACCCATAGTGAGCAATATATATATATATATATATATATATATATATATATATATATATATATATATATATATATATATACATACATGGAAGACTTTGAAGACCAAGCGATATCCGAATTCACAGAGAAACCAAGGATGTGGCTTAGATACGTGGACGATACTTCCGTAGTTTTGCAACACGGCAAGCATAAGCTAGATGAATTCCTAGATCATCTAAATAGCCGCGCACCCTCCATAAAATTCACAATGGAATTGGAGTCGGAACAAAAACTGCCATCCCTGGATGTACTTGTACACAGGAATGACAACACTTTCACGACAAGTGTATACAGGAAACCAACCCACACGGGGAGGTACCTACACTACAACTCCAATCACCACAAAAACGTGAAATTACGTGTGGAAAAATGCTTGTACGATAGAGCAAAAACGATACGCTCAAAACAAGAGGACCTGAACAAAGAAAAAGAAAATATCTCTAGGACACTTAAATAAAATGGCTACCCCGATCTAACAGCTAACCTAAACAGGAAAAGGGTAACCGAAAAAGGAGAACCTAAATATACAGCGATAATACCATATATACAAGGTACCTCCGACAAAATACGAAAAGGATAGGCAGCAAATACAAGATACGCACTGCCTTCAAATCGACAAGAACGCTCAGGGGAATACTAACCTAAACCAAACCATACAATGAAGATCAAAATTCCAAGAATTGTGTATATAACTTACCATGCGAATGCGGCAGAGCATACATAGGAGAAAGCATTAGACCACTCAAAGTGAGAACTCAGGAACACAAGAACAACGTCCGCAAGGGCGAAATAGAAAGATTAAGAATCGCCGAACATGTCTGGAATGAAGACCACCACATCCAATGGGATAACATACAAATAGTGGCAAAGGACGAGAACACAACTCGTCGAAAACTCAAAGAAGCCACATACATCGCACTAGCAGAAAATCCAATAAGCCAAGCTAGTGTAGAAATGAAGCCCATATGGATTCCAATAACGCGCGAAGAGCTTAAGCGCAATACACCTGCACAATAATCGATTGTATATTGCAGTTTTGAGTCAGAAACAAGTATTGGATTTATTTGAACATTTCTCAGTTCAGAATAGAACCAAATATCTGCTGTGGAACACGACCTTCAACCTACAAAATGGAAACTAAAAGAAATGAAATAACCTTAATTACAATTTTTTTGGGATAATTAAGCAACCTCTCTTATAAAAAGTTCATTACCAAAATAGGCAACATTGTGAAAACTGAAACAATAATTTATTCAAACAGACGTTTAAAATTTCATGTCAGATAGGGGTAATAGACGTTTAGATGCTAACATTAACAAAATTCCAAAGCCGTCCGTTTCCAAAAATTTAGATAATTTTCAATATTTATTTAATTTTTACACCTACTTCGCTTTATATTGAGAAACTTTTAAAAAAGGTGATGTAAAATGAAATTTTCTTTAGAAAATATTTGTACGCATTTTCTTAAAAACTAATCACTATTCAGATATTGAAAAAATTTTAACTAACACTTAAATTTTGCCTTAGGAATTTACTTACAGCTAAATTACGAGTCGTATCAAAAAATTTCATAAAACGTAATTGATTTATATGATTAAGATCTATGTATTTTTAATTTTATATCTTTGAAATACACACCTCCTAATACCTCCCCCCACACACAGGCGCACACACAACAGCACACGCACCCGTACCCGCTCATGCACCCCACCCGCAACTCGCACCTGCACCCGCACCTGCACCCGCCACGACACGCACACTTGCACCTGCAGGCACGCACCCACACGCATACACACACTCACACGCACAGGCATCAGCGCACGCGTGTGCACGCGGAGTTCGTTTACTTCTGCTGGGGTTGATCACAGTACACACTGAATTATAGTCATATAAGGGTTTTATATTTATATTAACCTATTCCTTTCTAATAATTTCATTTTAGAATACCGAACTATGTACAATAAACTTTCAGAGGGACGCCTGGTCTGAGTTTGACTCAGCTCTAGTCCTCCTGTTACTCAATTCTGGACATTTCTGTGAAAATAGAATTCATACTACCTTCAACTAACCAATTTTGGTCCTGTAAACAAAAGCTGCCTACGCAGTTATCCTAACGGTATCGCAAGGTTGCTTAGAACGACAATGGGGGTAATGCTCGCGCTTGCCCGCTATACAGTCAACCAGAAAAATCAATACGTTATGCGCATGCGATTTTTACATTCGAATGAAATAGATGATTTTGGTCTGCTTTCATACAGAATTTTGAAGTGAATACGGACTTTTACATTTTATTAAATGTAGCTTGTACGGCTATTATTTACAAACGAGGAATTCACGAAACTAATTAATATGTACAGCGTTTTCTTGAGTAATGGTCTATACTAACTATATATACGAGAATCTTGATTATGATGCATTAAGATCTAGTCTAATTACATTAATAATTAGCGGAAATTGCATTGAAACCAGAAATGGTGATTTTTGCGTGTTATTAAACTCTTTCGGACGAAATGAACACTTTCGTGTTATATTCCAGGTGCGGGCAGCGGGCACGCTTACTAACTCTTTGCGGGTTTGGGTTCGAGTGCGTCACGAATAGCTACCAGGGTAGCGCTAGGTCAGGGCTGTGTTCAATAATGACACTTGTAAGGTGTTTTAAACCTTCCGGAACAGTTTAGTTTACGTATTTTTAGGTACGGGATAAACTAACTTGTTTTACAGGTACGGCAAACTTGCATAATGGTTTCTCTCTCATGTCTGGGTTATCGCGATAAGCCATGCGGCCGGATGATAATTCAGGACTTCGCTAAGGAAATACACTGGGTGTCTTGCCGTGGACTAGCGGGTATTAAAGCTGGTTACGGGACTGTTAAAAAGTGTTGTTAGAAAACTAACTAGAAGCGATTTCCCACGTTTAGCGAGATTAAATATTAAAGTCCCAGACGCGGAGCGTCTTCATAGAACTGGGGGGATCATGATGCAATCTACAAGCGATGTCCGGCGGTAATTTTATCTGCGATTTTCTGTCACCTCTGGTTTTTACTCATATTACCTTGTGGGTGGCGTATTGGTAGTGTAATAGATGTTAGGTGAAAGATTATTTACAAAAACCTGGGACTAACCCGTTGCGCTGTATAAATGAGACTTGCTGGGTAGGTAAAATTAAGGCGAAAACCGTTCTTTCCAACGAAGTAAATGAAAGATCACTACGGGCGTTTAGCCCGACGTGACATCGTTCAGTCTACGTATTGTGTAATGTTGTACAATAAAAACTTACGTGCCTTTAACCTCAGATTACCACCAGCAGCTTGGATATATAGAGATGATTTTCAGGTGGCGGTGCCGTTGTATCTCGATACCGGATTCCCCTTCTTCGGTGGCGCGTCGCGGTTTTTATTGCGGATCCGCGGTGATTGATATCGGGTTGCGATTAGTTGTTGAACAGGGTGGTGTCTGACGTAGAAAAACTTTAGACGTTTTCAAAATTAACGTCGGAGGGCATATAATATTCATTATTTGTTGATTTCTACAACATTTTATTGAAACAGGATAATTAGCAAATAACTAATGATGACAAAATTTGGTCAAATACGCTGGCTCCTTACAGCCCACACGCTCACGCACACACACCCGTACACGCACATGCACACGCACACGCAAACGCACACGCACACATATATTATGGTCGATCTTGGTGACACTTGGCCAATCGTAAACTGAACTAATAGGTCGATTTAGCGATAGTGATTAGGTCGATTACATAACCTTCTATACCTAACCGTGTATATGTAGGTTGGAAGTTAAAAAGTGCAATGTTTCACTTTATGAAAGTAGGAAATTAAGAATGGTTAGGCTAATCCGAAAGTGGATGCCTAAATGCTTATAGTATTTCTTAGAGCTAACATTTAAGATAAATTGTGCTTATATTAATATTAAAATGTTTAGTTTATGTTTTTAGATTTTTTCGAGTTTTAAATTTACTCAAACTCAATTATTGTCAAAAATGTTGTAAAAAAGGCAATATAGTATATACCAAATAGTATACATAATAATCGGAGCTTGCAAGGGTTTCTAAAACTATACGAATACATCTTTATGGATACACTACAGATAATTAAAGTAATTTGGAAAAAATGAGTTTTTTTCGATTTCCACTTATAAAAAACAGCTATCGTGATGATTTACAAATTAGTAGGTAGATATGTAAACCAGATCAACAGTTAAGTAGAACATGATAAGGAAATACACATTGCGTGCGTGAAATCTTGTACCTTTTGTAGTGTTTCTGCTATATATATATATATATTAATGTAACTATAGACACATTAAACGTTTATTAATGTTTAGTTACACCTATTTTTTTAATTATATTGTACAGGTTTTAAATATATGTTACACCAAGCTCAATTACAGTATTTAACAATATTTCTGAGAAATTATGTTTCTATTAAAAAAAAAATTTGGAACTTTATCAAAGTCAGTAAAATATAAAATTATGTAATTTTATATATAGCCTATTTCTTTCCGGAATGAATTTCAAGCACATATAACGAAAAAATCTAATTTTAAGCAAATGTTCCTCAGAAATGTTGAAGATACGTAGCGTATAGAAAATTTTACTTTAATAATATTATTTCAGGCGTCAGCTGTTACTTCGTTGGTAAATGTAGTGTGTTATGTGGATAGCAAACATTATTATGAAGTTATTTGTTACATAACTGCCTATAAATTACACTTACTTATTAAATAAAAAAAAACAGAAGAAAAATAACGGTTTACCATTTGCTTTTCAACCCATTTTGAATGTGTATGTTTACATAACATTATATCTCCAACAATCACTTTTACAAATATAAACATTTGTTCCTATTATGCATTTTAGAAATATCACTTTTTGAAGAATACGTTTTTTCTCACACATAAGAGTTTGTCCTGATTATAATTATCTAAATGCCATATTGTTTTTTAAATATTAACTATTAAAGTTAAAATCGTTTATCTAAAGTATCTGATGTGGAACAACACACGACATTCAAACCTCAAAGTGAACATTAAAAGAAAACTAATAATAATTTTAATAACAGTTTTTTTGGGATGATCATACAGCCTCTTTTTTAATACGTTCATAACGAAAACATTGGAAAAACAAACACCATAAATGCTATAAAAATTATACAAAGCAAAGCCTTCCTCATATTCTAACGGTAATGTTCTTGATAATGTTGGGCCTGATAACATCAACCCAATATTCAAAGATTGCAAAGCGTTACTTAAGATACACTGAATACTTCCATGACAGTTTACATAAGAAAATGTTCGATTCTGTCAGAACGTCATTTAGCGTGCGTGTGCTTGTGCATGTGAGTGTGCGTATGCGTATGCGTGTGCGTGTGCGCGTGTGTATGTTCGTATGCGTATGTCCCTTATTCCTGTGACATAAATACTTCATTTACATACATAAAGGTTCTAAATCCTGACGATTTTACTTTTAGTTATATTTGTTCCTTTGGCCCGGCGTTAGCTTAATCAGAGGATGGTTGATTCTTAGAATAATTAAGACTACTACCTGATCCTGACAAACATACTATTTATTACCTACTTTTATACAATTCTAAATAACGTGCTCAAACTACCTTATATTTCAAATAAAAATGACTCTAAAGAAAATAATCCAATAATTGACGGATCCTCCAGCTGGACTGGCGATAGCGGCTGCTATTCGTTTTAGAAGCTTCCTGACGAGTGCTTGATCTCTGTGGAGTAGACAATTAATAATAAAGCAAAAGGAAAAAATGCTCTAATATTATTTTGTTATTCAAAATATGCAATCGGTTTTTTAATAGTTTATCACGTAATCTTCGTTATAATTGTTGTCGTTGTAATTACAATCTTAATGCAAATCGGATATTAATTAGTACAGGAAATTTATATTGGAAAGAAGTCAATATTTTCTTATTCACTAAGTTTTAAGAATTTATGACTAAAATAGTTGACAGCTGGATATACGATATTTATAAAAATTTATTCCTAGAAGAACACAATAGGGATTGATAATGAGGGCAACGGCTCTTTTATTCTCTATGGGACGAGTTAGTTTACTAGGTCAACCTGTGCTCGCTCAATTCTAATTAGGAACGAAAGAGATACTAATTTGATATAAGTAGCTTTAAATTTAACTTCTAAATTATGCTATATTCATATTAATGATGGAATAAGTACGTAATATGAACTAACAGGATCACAAACGATAGAAAGTGTGACCAAGATAAAACGGTTGGTGGTTTATCTCCACTTCTCCGAAATGTGATAAATTCGTATCTATCTTAAAACGTATTCTATTTTATTTACAATTTGCCATTTATTCTTATCGCTTCAAAGAAAATATACAGGAACGCGAGTGCTTTTGAGAATTAGATCGGAATTTCTACTTCATAGAAATTGGTTTAGTTAAAGGAATTTACTTATTCCTTGAGGAAGTGGGTTATAATACTTTAACAAGTGTTTTGGATAGACGCAAGGTATTTCGTATTTAATGAATGGAGTGCACGATTGATTTACGATCACAGGTATAACAGTTTTGACAGGATAATCTGACAGAAATGGGATTCTCTCGACTGTCTGTATGCAGGTTTGACTGGTCTCCCAGCTCGTTTGTATATATGTTAGGTACTTGGTGGCGGGATAGGTTAATCAATCAAATGGGTGAACGCCCTTTCGTTAATTAGAAGGACACAGGCTTACACCTAGTGTACATTCCCGGAGGAATTCTCAGTATTTTTTAATCGATAACGTAAAAGCAAAGAGTAGGATGTTGTGTACTAGGATGTATTTGTTTACGCTGGGCATACTCCCGAGTAAATGCTTAGTGTACAGGTATGGTTGTGGTCTGCAGACGGGATCGATTAATAAACTCCCAAATATTATAGCGGAAAACTGGCCTTTTGAATATAATCGGAAAATTTTATGACTTGCCCCGGAATTGGTCGGCAGGTAGAAATAACGGCTTCAGATTCCAACCAACTCGGAATAGAAGTCAAGAGCGCAGTTAGGATAGAAGTGATCAAAATGGTCGGAGATAATAAGGCAATTAATATCGCGCGCGCTCTCGCTTATATAGTACGCGATCTAACGCAATTAGGTAAGACAATGGAGGTGGTGGGTTGGTGGGGTTTTGCGTCTAAATCTATAACGATTTCTAACTACGGAAGAAGGGAAAACAATTAATTATTGTAATGAGTAGGACTATTTTAGGTGAAACAAGCAGATAACTAAATAATTAATTTGAGAACTTTTGTAAGGATTTTGGGATCTTACTACACGTCCAAACCGTACTAGGCGTCGTGCAGGCTTACTTAAGTAAGCGGATTGCTAAGCCAGCTACAGTTGATATGGGTAGGGTCGATATAAGGAGTAAAATGATTGAAGAGTAGTTTCAAACACCTTATACTTACCGTAAATCTACTAGTCACAGTGCTCTGTCCGGGTAAAATTATCTCTAGACGCCACCACAATCTTAAATTTTGTTAAAATAAATGGTCTTAGGCGGGATGTTAAATTAATCCTATCTGACTGTGGAAGACAGGATTGCAGCTTACTTAGTAAAACCATTTACCACTCAATTTCAATCACACTTCAAAATAAATTGATCCAAAGGCTTAAGAAAGTTTTGCAATAAACGGGTCGTCGTAAACTTATTGAACACACCTTGTACACATGAAAATTTCAAATCATATAACGTTAATTTGAATACTTTTGAAGTATCGTTCCTATACCTATAAAATTATATTGGTGTTAAAAACCTGAATGAAATAAACAATACCCAATTGGAAAAGAATCAAAATAAAATAAAAGAAATCAATTTAATAATTGTTATCGCAACAAAATATACGCTAGTTGTTGAAAAATAATATCGTTATATTTTTATTAATACTTTACCTTTAAAAATCATATTTAGACATTCATCAATAGGTTTAAATTTTAATACTTTAAGTCTGTAATTTATGGTTAATAAAGATATTCTGTCTGTAGTGTTCTGTACAGGGTGTCCCAACGATAGAGTAAAGTAAGTGTATGCTTAACTAGAATTATTTGTGTAAATATTGTATGGACCATGGGGTAGAGGTAAGAAGTGTGCATTTTTTTTAAATATTGGAAGTTATACAGGGTGTGCCAGAAAAGCAGGACGTGAAAAAGTATGATTTTTTTAAATAGAACACCCCTATTTGATTTTAGTTTTAATTCTACGTGTCCATACAAACATATTTTGTCATACAAAAGATTGGCTGAAAGTTTTAGTTCTTGAGATATTCGCGTTTAAAGATTATTATGGTCATTTTCGTGGGGTTGATGAATGGGCAATTGTTCCGTTATTTCACAATAAAAAATTGATATTTCGTGTGAAAATGAGTGATATTATACTAACGTTTAGACCGAGTAGTATTTCTAATTTTCTCAACAGGGTGTTTGTTATAACCATTCAAATTTGAAAATTCTCAAATTAAAAAAATCAGTTTTTTAATTGCACACCCTATATATTTTTATTTCATTTTATTCGGGATTAAAAAATCATTTTTGTCAAATATATCCTATATCTATCTTTGATAGTTTTCGAGGAATTTCGATTTTTCTCACTAGCTACGTTACATACGATACTATAACATTATTGTGGATCGTGGTAGCCATGGAAAATAATTGCGACGAAATAAAACAAACCACCTAAGCGAGAATATTAACAGTTTTTATTAATGAGAAACAGTAATTCAATAATTATTCAACATTGCGTCTTAGTAAATGCTCAAATAGACGGATAACATAAGAGGGGTCACTGTGCGACAAGCTTCGCGAATTCTATTTTTCATGTCCTCCCTTGTTGTAGGTTTAATAATATACACCCGATCTTTTATGTATCCCCATAGGAAAAAATCCAGTGGAGTTAAATCGCATAACCTGGGTGGCCATAATATAAAGCCATTACGTCCTATCCATTTCTCCGGGTATTGCTGGTTCAAGAATTCCCTTACGTCCCGATAAAAATGTGGAGGTGCACCATCCTGTTGCAACCACATATTTAGTCGTCCTTCTAAATTGATATCCTCAAGTAACACAGGCAATTCTTCTTTTAATTGCACACCCTATATATTTTTATTTCATTTTATTCGGGATTAAAAAATATCATTTTTGTCAAATATATCCTATATCTATCTTTGATAGTTTTCGAGTAATTTCGATTTTTTCACACTAGCTACTTTATTTTCGATAACATTGCATTGCATGGATCTTGGTAGCCATGGAAAATAATAATTGCGTTACTAAGATACAAAGGTTTCCTACTTGTCAAAATAAACACATATTAAATTTGTCGTTTTCGCATTTAACTTGTTATCAATTCTTGTATCTATTATGGATTATTCGACAAATGAATTAATTGATATGATATACGTGTTGGGCGAGGCTGAAAAAACCCTTTATTGGCACAACGAATCTACAAAATGAAATATCCTGAACGTCGAATACCTACTACTGTTGGCTTGGAAAATTTGATGGATAGATTTGATTCTAGCGGTAGTGTTAAATACTTCAAACGTAAAGTTGTTAATAAAAGGGCAGCTAATGAACAAAAAGAACTTGAAATATTATTAAATATTCAAGAAAATCCCCAAGTGAGTTCTAGAACATTAGCGACGATATGTGATACCTCAAATCAAACGTGAATCGAACAACGCTGAAGTATAAGTACCATCCCTATCACATTGAGCTTCATCAAGAATTGCGGGAAGAGGATTTTGCAAGACGAATTGAATTCTGCAATATCATTAATCAACGGCTGCAATTAAATAACAACTTTTTGTGCTCCATAATGTTTTCCGATGAGGCGACGTTTAAAAGTAATGGGGCTGTAAATCGGCATAATATGCACTATTACGCCATTGATAATCCATTTTGGCTACGAGAAGTTCAAAACCAAAATTATTGGTCACTAAATGTGTGGTGTGGTGTGCTTAATGACCAAATTATCGGTCCTTATTTTTTTGATAATCCATTAACGGGCCGCAGATATTTGCATTTCTTACGTGAAGAATTGCCTGTGTTACTTGAGGATATCAATTTAGAAGGACGACTAAATATATGGTTGCAACAGGATGGTGCACCTCCACATTTTTATCGGGAAGTAAGGGAATTCTTGAACCAGCAATACCCGGAGAAATGGATAGGACGTAATGGCTTTATATTATGGCCACCCAGGTTATGCGATTTAACTCCACTGGATTTTTTCCTATGGGGATACATAAAAGATCGGGTGTATATTATTAAACCTACAACAAGGGAGGACATGAAAAATAGAATTCGCGAAGCTTGTCGCACAGTGACCCCTCTTATGTTATCCGAAGTGAGACAGAACATGAGAAAAAGGCTCAATATGTGTATTCAGCAAGAAGGCCGTGTATTTGAGCATTTACTAAGACGCAATGTTGAATAATTATTGAATTACTGTTTCTCATTAATAAAAACTGTTAATATTCTCGCTTAGGTGGTTTGTTTTATTTCGTCGCAATTATTTTCCATGGCTACCACGATCCACAATAATGTTATAGTATCGTATGTAACGTAGCTAGTAAGAAAAATCGAAATTCCTCGAAAACTATCAAAGATAGATATAGGATATATTTGACAAAAATGATAGATTTTTTAATCCCGAATAAAATGAAATAAAAATATATAGGTGTGCAATTAAAAAACTGATTTTTTAATTTGAGAATTTTCAAATTTGAATGGTTATAACAAACACCCTGTTGAGAAAATTAGAAATACTACTCGGTCTAAACGTTAGTATAATATCACTCATTTTCACACGAAATATCAATTTTTTATTGTGAAATAACGGAACAATTGCCCATTCATCAACCCCACGAAAATGACCATAATAATCTTTAAACGCGAATATCTCAAGAACTAAAAACTTTCAGCCAATATTTTGTATGACAAAATATGTTTGTATGGACACGTAGAATTAAAAACTAAAATCAAATACGGGGTGTTCTATTTAAAAAAATCATACTTTTTCACGTCCTGCTTTTCTGGCACACCCTGTATAACTTCCAATATTTTAAAAAAATGCACACTTCTTACCTCTACCCCATGGTCCGTACAATATTTACACAAATAATTCTAGTTAAGCATAAACTTACTTTACTCCATCGTTGGGACACCCTGTATTTGATTGACTGTAAAACACTCAAAAATGGTTAAAATAAAGTTTTGCAATCGATTTCACTCATTACGCTATTTCAAATCGATCATTAAGCTCAAAATAAACAAAGATTAATTTCAATTATCAATATATGTAACCAGTTAGGTAAATTTGACACAGATAAATGCTACAATTTTATCTCATCTGACACAAATAAACAACAAAGCAAGTGTAAATAGTGTTTATATATATATATATATATATATATATATATATATATATATATATATATATATATATATATATATATATATATATATATATATATATATATATATACTGGTGTCCCAAATAGGGTAGGTTAGTATCTTTCTTATTATTAAAGATAGAGATTTGGTTAAATAGGCAATATTGTGCCATTTTTTGGGCCGAGTCGATTCCGTTGAGAAACATTTCAATTTCCGAACAGGTTGGAAATTATTTAAAAGAAGTAGCGCGTATACTAAGAACTTTTCAGAAAAGAGTTGTGTTATAACCTGAATTACACGGTCATAACAAAGCCTAACTTTCTTTTTCATACTCAAGTGATTAAGTAACGAATTTAGTGGTTTTATACAAGATATCAGGATGCGGTTCCATTTTTTTTTATTTCAAGGTATTGTATCACAAGTACTGTGCAGGTTGCACTTACCGTTTGGCAGTTAATGTCGGCGCAAAAAGTATGTAAACCCGAGCTTGAAGCTGAATAAAACAAAACCATTGAGCCGATTCGAATGGGCTTGGTGTCAAATTAAATCCTATTTATTTTTAGGTTGTCGAGGCGTAACGACTTTTTTTAAATGCACTTTAAGGACCATTTCTATGGGCGAACGATGGAAAGTGCCATTTCTTTGGGGTTTGCGACGCCATAGGTAATAAAAACAAAAATACTGACTCAAATGGTACGAAATTTTACTATATTTTAAACTCAACATTTGTTAATAGGAGTGTAAAATTTATTAGCAAAGTTTGATTTTTGTAGACGATAGAGACTATTGTGTAGCACATTCATTGGTAATTTTCTTATTTAGCTTCAAACTCGGGTGTATATATATATATATATATATATATATATATATATATATATATATATATATATATATATATATATATATATATATATATAGTGTGCCAAGTATAGTACGATAGTATGGGTATCTTTCTTATTATTAAAGATAGAGGTTTGGTTAAATGCGCAATATTATGCCATTTTTTGAGTTCAATTCCTTTGAGAAACATTTCAATTTCTGAACAGTTTCGAAATTATTTCAAAAAAAAAAAATTGCCGATGTCTAGAAACTTAAATATCTCCTTAATTATAAAAGATATGATCAAAGTTACATACTTCGATGAGTGACACTAAAAAATGATGCCAAAATGAAATTCAAGATGGCGGTTTCCCAGATCTTAATAGCAACTTTCTTATTTTAAATGGCGCCATATTGGATTTTTAAAGAATTAAATTGGATTGTTTCTCTCTTTTCAACAATGTATAACAACCTATGTATGAATAAAACATTATGGGTAATATTAGTTGTTTTATTTTAAATCAAGTAGTCATGATTAACAATAAAACAAAATTTATTATAATACGACTAACTGTCAAGTTGTATTAGTTTATTGATTGTTTAAATAATTAGTATTGCTGAGTTGTATTATTAAGTGATACATTTATAATTATTGTTTTTTTTTTAATTATTTCTAATGGCGACCTTTACAACAAATAAATATGATATGTTTTGTACATACATAAAGTGCTACAAAAACTCGCATCTTCCTGCTCAAGGATATCTAACAAATTTTACAGAGCGTAGGCAACAAGACATGAAAATACTTGCAAGATTGGATTCAAATATGCAGCATTATGGATGTCTTAGAAAGCCCAATAGAAACATAAACGTGGTGAGGAATTAACTTTAGCTTGTGTGCAAGCAAATCCGAATATTTCCACTTGAGAAATTGAAGCTCGAGTTAATGTGTCTAAGACTAAATCATCGAGAATTTTAAAAAACACAGTTTCCACGCATATAAATTACACATTGCCATACTTTGCGACCAAATGATAGTATCCGTAAAACAGCATTTTGTAGATGGTTTTTAAATAAAATTGCAGAAAATCAACTTTTATGGACAGACAAATCCTACTTCTCCAATTGTGGATTATTTAAACGCCATAATGAACACCATTGGGCACAAGAAAATGCACACATAGTGGTTCTGCGGCGCAATCAGGTTCGGTGCGGCTTTAATGTTTTTTGTGGCATATTGGGAAATCGTTTAGTTGGTCCTATAATTTTTTGTGCAACCTTAACAGCGCAGCGTTACATGAAAATTCTGCAAGCATATCTTGAAGATTTATTAGATGATCTACCATTGTTCAAATATGGTATTAGCAGTATAGCGGTCTCGCACATAATGCTGGCAATGTTATCCGATATTTAAATGACCATTATGATAATAGAGTAATTGTCACAAATACATCCAATCAATGGAAAGCCAGATCCGCAGATTTAACGCCTCTGGACTTTTGTTTATGGGGCACTATAAAGGATAAAGTGTATCGTAGTAATTTCCATTACAATAATGCAGAAGAGCTAGGTGAAGGAGTGGTGGCGTCCTTTAACGATGTTCATCGAAGTACATTGCGAACAGTTATTAACAGTGTTGTAAATCGATTGTGTGTACATGAAAACGGCCAGCACTTTGAACATTGTTGTAATGTATTATGGTTTTCGCATTTACCAATATCACGGTGTATCGTTTGTGTTTAATTTGTTTAATAAATAATTTTTACTTGCATATTGTTATTCATGGCTACTTGATTTAAAATGAAAACAATTAATATTTCCAATAATTTTTTATTCGTACATACGTTGTTATACATGGTTGAAAAGTGAAAAAAAAATCCCATTTAATTATGCAAAAATCCAATTTGGCGCCCATTTAAAATAAGAAATTTGGTATTAATATCTTGAATCTTGAATTTTATTTTGACATCATTTTTAAGTGTGCCTCATCGAAGCAAGTAACTTTGATCTGAAACTTTTTTTCATATCTTTTACAATTACGGAGATATTTGAGTTCTTAGAGATCGGCGATTTTTGTTTTTTTTTTTAATAATTTCCAAACATTGCGGAAATTGAAACGTTTCTCAACGGAATCGTACTCGGTCCAAAAAATGGCACAATGTTATCCATTCAACCACATCTCTATCATTAATAATAAGAAAGATACCCATACTATCCTACCCTATTTGGGACACCCTGTTACGTGTTTATCGCGAATAACGTGTATTTTCGATAATTTCCTTTACTTTATCTAATGAATGAACTAATTAGTTAGATCTAAATATTAATATTTCCTTATTCGTTGGTGGAATGTTTTTAATTGCGTACCTCAAAAATTATTTTTCGCATCTCTACAGTTAAAAACTAATTGATTTAACGTACACATCTTTTTTTTTATTCCTTTATAGATATAAGTTGCGCCATCTCTACAATTTATGGTCATTTAATAAAGTTTTGAAAAGGAATCTTGTTTTAAAAGACAACAATGGGATATCTGTAAAATTTATTTATCATAATTTGGTTTTAACATTCTTATCTAGTTTGAATAATTTTAATAGTTTGGCAATATTGCTTTTGTTAGGGCGTTGTTCCTAATCTTTCTTTTCTTAACACGCCATTTTCCGATGAGAAGGTTGATCTGCAAGAAGAATTTTTCCTTCCGTTTATAAGATGTTTAAGCATCGTTTCTTTGGAAAATTTTTCATATAATGTAATGTTTTTTTGGTATAAAACTTTACTGACGCTTTACAAGCGGATATTATTGCAATTTTCAATCTTCACATCCTCCGGTAAGTTTAACACATGTTCGACAACTTTTAGTAAACCGATTCTTTCATTTAGGCACTTTCGCACGATTAATTACATTTATAACATAAGTCTGTTGAAGCGAAATCATCGCTATCGGCTCTAAACATCTAAAAAGAGGTATGCTTGTATAAGGTAATTAGTAACGTACTTACTTGTATCACTTTCAGCGCCTTGATACCGGCGAAATAAACAGCTATTCTTCATTTATATACATAACTAGCAAATTGGAAGGCACTACCGATCACCTTCGTACCTATTCTTACTGGAATGCTGGCTTTTAATTACTGATTAGCTGTTTTGGTTCCACAAAGTAACTACCACCTTCGAAACACGAAGGGCATTTACAGTTTGGTAATTCTTCATCAAAGGTCAGAATTCTTTATTATTCAATATACACAGGATTTGTGTAATGAACAGTGTATTGCTAAAATTAGTACCACAGAGTTAGGTTACCTTTGGGGGGTTTAACCTTATATTACTTACTTGTAACAAAAATTTATCATTTATAATAACATTCTTTTACTGGAGGCTAAAGTGGTTGAATAATTTAGAGTTTGATTTGTTCAATTTGTAATTAATTTCTACATACAAAAAGAAAGAAAAAACCACACCTATATTCACTGGGACGTTGACCTACTTTGTTTCACGGTAGCTGCGCGTTGAAGCTCCTGTTTTTAAAATACAATATACAGGGTGGAACAGATATCGAGGTCAAATGAATTACAGTCATTGTATGAAACCGTATATATATTTATATTCAAATTTAGAATTTCTGTAACTTTTCTGTACTTTGTCTTTCCTTAATATTAATTATTTGTCATTACGGATAATTTTGTTCAGAGCAGGTTTTGCTGTAATAAAAATTTCTGTACTATTGAATGTCTTGCTTCAATTCTATGCCTTGCACTGAACAAACTATCCGGATATTTCTATTTAATACCACTTCTTAATGTTTTTAATAAAATTCAAGAAACCGAAATTAAAATCATTGGGGATTTAAATTCTATTTTGTGAAACGTAGGCAAGCTGTTTCAAAATATTTAAGCACTACTATTTTCATTGTGGATCTATTTTAGATCGCACTTTATGGGTTACTTTCGCCCTTTCGGCTGCGATTTGTAAGTACTTACAACCGTCGGGAGCGGCACAATTAACGAAACTTTTCTTTTACCTTTAGGGTTCGATTAACGAACTAAATACATTTAGTTTTTTTTTATTCTTTGTGGGCATCTGCGACGGCTCACCACTTGCCATCGTCAGGGCTGAATTATATTTATTGTGTAAGTTAAGATTGTTATGAATACTTTGGGGGAAAACTAGCATAGTATCATATTTGTTTACGTTCGATATTTATTCGACAAGTATTAATTTGAGTTTAAATTAAATTAAATAAACGATTACTGTGTGGTTGTTCGGGTAAAAATTTGTCTCTCTTTTAAATTGTTTCCTTTTTTTTTTTGGAGCACTACCTGTTTCAGGTTTTACAGGGCCTGCCCCTACTCTACTCCTCTCTTTCCTTTTTCTTTCCTTTTCTCCCCTTTCCTGACTAAAACCTGTGGCGCCTATCCTTTAGTGGCTATCTAACCACGTCCACAACATCGTAGCTAACCTCCAAAACCCCACGCATCCAAGTGCTCTGCGGTCAAACGACCGTACACAGGAGCTTAGTCGAGCGCACTTTCAAAAAAATGTTTACATGCAGGTTAGACATGTAGCAACCCTGTATATATATATATATATATATATATATATATATATATATATATATATATAGACAAATTTCATTTTACAAACACGTGGTTTAAACAAAATCACAAAAATTCAATGCTTAAAGATTATAAATGCCCCCAAAATCTTAATACTAAACACATTAAGGATAGATAAAGTTCGATTTGTCAAACAAAATCTAAAACTAATTCTTACACATTACGTTAACTAATTCTTTATCCATAGGTATAGTGAATGCCATATGGTATGCTTTCAGTAATCCTTTTAAATTGCCAAATACACTTGCACAAAACACAGTAGACAGCTGTATCCGTTAATGAATTCGGCTGTAACACTCGCGAGCTCAGTGTTAGTGTCTATTGTTCACTCGCGTATCTTCATGGGCTCTTTGATTTAATACATCACATTATACTTTAATGTTTGCCCTTCAAAACATTTAACACAATGAAGAATCTTTACTTCCACCTAATTTTTAAAAACTTTTATTTGCTTTGTACAATCTACTGTATATTGCTAACGATTGTATACATATTACATGTACTTCCTTCAATGTCAATGATGATCACCAATGTCTTAACTAAATTTTACAAACTTTTAGTTCGATTACTTAAAGTGTTGCTTTGGGCTTTCTTTATATTATTAACTTCGCACGCTCTACTACTGAACACTATCAACAAAGTAATTGCTGTTTTGAAACTGCTTCGCTTTTTCAAATTTTTGAGAATACTTTATCTTCACCACAAAAACCTTGAATGCACGATATGCTGCTATGACTACAATTCCATAAACAAAATCCACACTGACCGTTCTCATGGTCCCTTCAAAAACAACGCGCGCGCGCGATCTTTACTTAACTTTCACTCATCGATTCTGACTCTATAGTCGCTATCTCTTCAATTGGACAATCACATAAACATATACCTTCTGCCCGCCATATAACCAAAACCTTCGCGCTATATCAAAATTCACCTATCACAATTGTGTATTTCGTGCGTTTCCTTGTCGAGTGGAAGTCGATATGGACCGAACGTAAACGAAAATTAAGAAGAACGTAGCCATCTTGAATTTACTTTTAAATTCACTGAAAATTCTGAGAAAAAATCACTAATTGCAATTACATTTGCTCTGTACATTCTCCAGATTATATCTCAGCTTTCTGTGAAAGTTTCATATGTAGGCGAATCCTCCTTCCGCACAATTTAGCGAACGCCCTCACATTCTAACTTCATTCTTTAACATACATTAAATTTCTCTTTTGCGCAACATTACAAAAATTTCTACAAACAAAATATGCATACATATTCCTTACTGCACGTTAATACAAATCAATATATCATAATCTTACTCACTCACACGTCTACCACCATTTCTTTATTTCAAATTCTTTTATACACAGTAGCAAGAACCCGCAGTCTCTTACCAGTGCCGTGCCAGTAAAAATTGTCACAATACGTTACTTCCCAACCAAATTTAATGCTTTCAACACAAAAATCTTTCTAAAACATTCAAATATTCTTTCATATGCTTCATTATATTCCAGTGGTGTATCATTTACTCCAACGTACATTCTGTATACACAAAAAAAATATTTTTTTTTTGTGCAAACTCACTTCATTTACATTCAAAATACGTTCCATACGTTATCAAAATACTGAGTATACATGGTGCGTTAAAATAACCTTTATATTTAAAAAATTTTATCTAAAAAATTCATTTAACAGTTTACTTCTGGTTTCCACGTAAATCTAGGTACCCGCTCCAACCTATAAAAATTCTTTAAGCGGTCAAACATTTTCATTACATGTTTAAATATCACTAATAACGATATTATACAGTACGCCAAAAATATCAGTACCGTAACATTTCAAAAGTATGTTCTTGCACGCCTCGAAAGATTACGTTAAATCACGTACCAAGTTACGCAATATGCTAAAATATACCTATCGATCCAATATATTTTCCCACTGGTTCTATTGAAGTATTATTTCATGAACTTAATCAATATTGAACAAAATGAAAGCCACGGTTCAGCAGATTTCAGTTCTTCTTTAAATTAAATGTTTAAGCGCCTTTCCGTCTTAAAGGATGTTGGTTAGTAGCGGATAGTTAGAATTTCTTAATACCTTAAGAAATGTTAAATAATAACATAAATTGCTCAACTGACATTTTTATTCAAGTCTTATCCAATACTTATTAGATATGTGAAATCAACTAGCAAATCCCGCACATTTGTTTGATTTCACGTATATTTTCAACGTAAATCTCCTAGCACCCAAGTTGAGAATTAACAGTAAAAATTTAATTCCAACACTCATGCTATATGGGACTAAATAATAATATATATATATATTACTGCAATATAATATATTATGATATATCTATATATTTATTTAGGACATAACTTATTGATTTTAACCACCACTTTAATTTATATTTATACCAATGATAATTATCAATAAATTATTGTAGTTGTTTATTAATTACATCGGCTATAACTCTTAAAATAAAAATATATTCGTCGTATAACAGTATTGGTAGAACATGAGACTCATCACCAGGATAGGGATCAAAATTTAGAAGAAACTTTACTTTAACATTATAAAATGATTATTATTGAATTATATTGTTTGTTTGAATACAATAATCATAGTTAATATGATTAAAGCACATTGAGATAATGTCCTATTATTTTATCGTATCTAAATTGATTAAGTAAATTGAATTATAATTTTAATTCGCATTAATACCTGTGTTACACCTGTACTAACAAAATTCTTTGAAAAGTATACTGCATGCCTGTAATACGCAAACATATGATTCAACTACAACAAAAGTGAAATTCGACATACAAGTAAGTATACCTACGTTTGAATAAACAACAATTAATATAGAACATTTAAATTTTTAGAACAAATAGCATTCCCTTTGGACATGCATACCTGTTGTTGCACATCATGGTTATTACAAAGGATTGAAATTATGAACATAACAATAAAGTATCAATGTCAACAATAAGGTACTCACATACAATGTCCTCCTTTTGTGGGTTACTGCTGCTGAAGTTGATTGAAGACAACAGCTCCTGCGAACTGCAACTCTGCTCCTCGAAAATCCAAATTTTCTTTTAAATGAACAGCTTATTCATTTATGTAAGTTTCACTATTGTTATTAGAATACTGACGAATCTTTATTTTTGGACTCATCACTTCTTTTTAAATTAATTTCAAAACAAGTTTTGAAAAGCATGGATCGTTGAAGGTTGTTGTAAATTAAACACACTTTAGATAAACAAGGTGTATAATGATAAAAGCACGAAGACAACACAATTAAATATCCATACCAACATTCACAATATAAATTTAAAAACAAACAAAGTCGAAACTGCGGAAATATTTTTATAACTAATCGAAAACTTCCGATTTGAAATTTAAAAAAAGGTAAACTAACCTTAATTTAATTATTTTTCGACAAAAGGCTATCACTTGTTTTGTTAACACTTCCGATACTAAATCGCACTTTGTTAAGTTACCGAAGTGACGTTAATTTGTTTTAAAAATTATTTTCAAAAAATTTGGCAACAGCTTACTTTGGCAAGTTGTTGCAAAAGATGAAAATCAAGATTGTTTGTGAATCTAAAGCACTTGTATATATATATGATTTTACTCGACAACCAAATCATCGAATGTTTTCTATAGTTACGAAGAATATTCCCTGAATTCTGATTGGCTACTGTAATTTACACATTACGATAATTCTTTAAATCCCTATAACTTTCGCCCACTTTAACATTACTTAAATCTAAAAACATTTCCATAATCTACATTATTTTATCTATAATTTGAAACCAAACACGGACTAATTCCTATACTTAATAACTACGTTAATTTTTACACTTATTTATTGAATTTACACTAATTCTATGAATTTTACAGGCCTGGAAACTACCTCTACATGAATAGGGGATGCTACTACACCCAAATATTCATCTTAAACATGCCTACGGCCAATTTGAGAGGAAAATTATTTTAATTCTACCAATACTCTTAAAAACTAAAATTAACAAAAATGGACATAAATATAAGGAATTATAACATAAAATTGAGGCTACCTTACTATTTTTGCCTCTACTAATTTAATTTATATAAATTGTCTCAATTTAAAATACTTTTTACAAAAATGTTTATGCGAGGATAAAACATAACCTCATTTTGTTTTTTATAATTTGGTGTTAAATTTCACACTTTTAAACACAATAACTGTTAATGTAAGTGTTTAAACTTAATGTTCAAGTCACAAATTAATTTATTTTACCACTTTCGTACGTTCAATAGGTCTTCTACGACTAGTGTCGGAATGTTGTCAGTCACTAGTTTAAGGTCATAAATTGTTGATTACACACAATAATCCCAGAGCTGCTGCTTGAATCATGTTTTATAGTTACTCACTAATGTGCTTGTTCTGTTTTTTCATAATTTTTGCACTAATATGAGTTAAACCCACGAATACGAATATTTTCACTAATCTTGGCTGCGTACATGTGAATTGCGACATTGATACCAGCCTAAATCTAGTTTTAATATTATTTCTGTCAACTACAACCTGTATTACATGTCGTCGGGGAATATTGTTTAAAATAAACTTACAAAACTAAATGAAAACTTGAATTAACTCAAAACGATAACAAACATATCCTATACTTCTATGTACTGTGCTGTCGATTACTTATTTTAACATTATTTAAATTATATTAAGAACTATTTAACTTTTCAAACATCTCAATGTTTATTAATCATTCTTATCTATATATATATATATATATATATATATATATATATATATATATATATATATATATTATGTATGTATATATATATATATATATATATATATATATATATATATATATATATATATATAGAAATTTACCAATGAAGACGTTCTTGTAGGTCTAATGTTCCTGCGACCTGCCATTCACGAGAATTCAATGTGCTACACAATAGTCTCTAGCGTCTACAAAAATCAAACTTTGCTAATAAAATTTTACGCTCCTATTAAAAAATGTTGAGTTTAAAATTTCGTACCATTTGAGTCAGTATTTTGGTTTTTATTACCTCTAAACATACCTAGGAAGTAGCAAATCCCAAAAAACTGGCACTTTACACCGTTCGGCCATACAAATGGTCCTTAAAGTGCATTCAAAAAAAAGTTATTACGCCTCGACAACTTAAAAATAAATATGATTTAATTTGACACCAAGCCCATTCGAATCGTGCCAATGGTTATTTTTTTATTCAGCTTCAACGTCGGGTTTACATACTTATTGCGCCGACAGTAACTACCAAACGGTAAGTACAACCTGCACAGTACTTCTGTTACAATACCTTGAAATAAAAAAAAATGGAGCCGCATCCTGGTATCTTGTAGAAAACCACTAAATTCGTTACTTAATCACTTGAGTATGAAAAAGAAACTTAGGCTTTGTTATGACTGTGTAATTCAAGTTATAGCACAATTATTTTCTGAAAAGTTCTTTGTATACGCGTTACTTTTTAAATGTCAATAAATAACCTGCCGTTTCTTATCTATAACAATTTTGTGGAAATTTGTACAATAAAATCGTAATATTCCAATTGAAAAAACAAAATTATTTTAAAATAATATCTGAACTATGATCATGGATTATCCGTAATCTTCATAGATCATTTTAAACCCACAAGTATAAAGTGGGTAATTTTTAAACGCACTCCACCGGCTGTATGATCAAGGATGTTAATTAGATAATTATGTAGCAAGCAAACGCTCATTTTTATTTGTGCAAATTTTGTAATTATAAACTTTATACCCAATAGGGCAAGCATCTGGATATGTTACTAATTAGTCTTTACCGGATCTTGATTAACAAAATTAAAATGATGTCTCAGTATAATACAAGAGCTATCAATCCTTATAATTTTCAGTTATACACATAATTACCAAAATGGATCACACGAAACATAAGCTTTTCAATTTATTTGAATACGATTGTGAAATAACTTTAGGATATAAATCTTTAGACAAGAAATGCACAAGCTAGAATAGCAAAATTTATATTATGTGCTCTCTGAAGTTTCATTTTGTAGGAAAATAAATAACTCCCATTACCTTAAAACAGGTAAAAAGTAGAAGGTAGAAAATGCTTAATACTTTCGTCTAATGCTGGGCAGTAAAAGTAAAATAAAGTAAAAGACTTTAGATAAAAAATTTCTACATTAAAAAAAATAAGTTTATTAGCCTAGCGCCTTATTTTGACTGAAAAACATTTCTGCTATTTACATAAACCTTCTGTATTATTCTAAATCCTTTAATTATGTAAAAACAGTATCTCTAAAATGATTAATAATTACCATTCAGATTTTATTCAAGAAATCTTAATGCTTGAAAATTTATGAGAATGTACTAAATATTAATCAGTAAAAACGCAGAACCATGTATTTGCAGTTTTCTTGAGTGGAAACGTTGTTATAAATGGTTTCATATTTAATATGATGTTTTTAGTACTTTGAAATATTGCATTACCATTCCTTACGTTCTTTAATTTTCTAAATTGCTAACTTACATGAATTCTTCATTTCCACTGCTACTAGAATGTCACTTTCTCTTTCCTTGTTTCCACGTATTTTATTAGGGTTCTTCTTGAATAATAGAATATTTAGTTTACAGAAAATCAGAGTAACTGTTTTTGTTTCATATAAATGCGAAAATACTCTAGAGAACGCTTTCGAGCACTCTACTGTATTCTCATATTCCGTTTCGTCGTATGCTTTCCTTGCCTTAAACATTAATTATTGATGTTTTATGTACATTTCGGCACACCAAATCAAGATAAAAACAGTTTTTACTATTATATAATAAAATTGGTCAATGAAGTCACTTTTCTTTTGGAAAAGTTTATTATGTATTACTTTGAAGTCCAACCTCATCAATTTTTAATCAACGTATAACGCAATTATGGAGAATTATAGTACATAATACGAGGGCGTATTGTTATGTTATCTAGCTAGCCATGAAACAAAAAAGTGAAAATGTCAAACAAATTATTAAAAAAATGCTGTCACTGTTAGAAGTACACGCGCTAAGTTGTGTTTAGCTTGTGCCGGTTACAGAGATTTGAGACAGTCTATTTGTGGTTAAAATGAGTGAAACCAAGATTGAGCATCGCAGCGTAATAACGTTCCTGAAAAAAGAAGGCAATGGTCCAAGAGCAATTCATGAAAGAATGGAAAGAATGGTTTCCGTGTATGGGGAAGATGCACCATCTATTTTCAAGTAAAATATTGGTCAAACTCTTTTGATAGGGGTCGAGAATCTATCAATAATGACTGTACAAAATAGAAATTTGGCCGAGCTGAGAGGGACAAGAATTTTTGTTCTCGAATTATCACCGAGGATGAGTCTTGGGTACACCAATTGGGCCTTCCGACTGAACGAGAATCCATGCAGTGGATTCATAAGTGCTCTCCACCACCAAAACTGGCCAAGACACAATTTTCTGGAAAAAAACCGATGGCAACTGTTTTCTGGGATGCTGATGGAGTCTTGCTTATTTAATATATGCCAACGGGATCTACCATAAATATAGAGTCCTACTGAAACACAATTAAAAATTTAAAAACTGCCCTGGAGGAAAAACGCCCGCATTACTATCCACAATAAAAAACTTGTTTCTGAACGACAATTGTCTAGTTCAGAAAGCCAATCAAATTTCAGCAAATAGTCAACGACTGTCGGTTTATAAAGTTAAAACATTCACCTTATAGCCCCGGTCTAGCTCCGTCAGACTTCTTGTTATTCAAAAATTTCATGGGAGAGCGTTTCATAGAAGCTGTTGAAGAATATTTTGCAGGGTTCCCGAAGGAATTTTTTTCTGAGAGTATGGGGCAATTGAAAAAATGATGGAATAAGTGTGTTAGTGTTGAAGGGAGTTATGTAGGAAAGTACATTTTTTTGTTCTCCTATGCGTTTTTTTCATGGCTCGGCAGATAACATAAAAATGCGCCGTCGTGTAAGTATCAGGCATGTACGTTATAATCATTAGTGCATTTCTTGTAATAGTTCGCTCATATTTATGTTAGCACGTCTGTTTCTGTTGTTAGTCTGCAGTGGGCTGCCTATTAGTGCTCTTCCTTTCCAGCTACTGTCATTCTTGTATACTTAATTTATCGATAGTCGTGAAATTGTACTAATTATTACAAGTTATTACGTGTTCTAGTTAAAAAACACTTTTTGTTTGTAATTTCAAATAGTTTGGCGTGTGTCACGCAGGATTATTAAGATAAGCGTTTTACCGATTGAACTTGACAAAGACGGTCACGGTTCGTAGTAAGATGCCAAAAATCTGAATCTTGAATGATTTTATATATGGGGTATTAACTAACCTATGCCTCTTAATATTTACCGTAAGCGTTATGAAATACGATGCGATGTATCTAAATAAACCCATTAAATTTATTTAAATCCAGAATAACGGGTAAATGGCCGCTCACTATATATTTGAAAGTACAGAAGTTTAAGAATAGTCGCAACACTTCCTAATTGTTTCATCAGTAACCAATAACATCATGAATAAACTATAGCCTGGTGTTTTGAAATACACTACAATTTTAATTGTGTATTTATATATTAATGTAATACAATATAACGCTTCGATAACACTTATCTTCGTCAGTAGTAATATCTATTAAAATAGTTAAACAATTGAAACAATTTTGTGAAATTTGAAAAATTTCATAAATATAAGCTTGCTATTAATGTAACAGTTTGAAAAACGTATAAAGCCAAGTATGGAATATAATTTTAGTAAAGAGTAACTAGACCATTAAAAAATTAAATATTGTTAAATTGTCGTGAAGATGACAAATAAGAACACCCTCTAACGGTCGAAGGCTAAGGATGAAGAATGTCAACCAAAAACAAGTTTAACAAAATTTAAGTTATTAACATAGGATGTAAAGCAAAACCTCCAAAGGACAACTTATCTTTTCGTCAACGACGTGCTTTATTTGCACTTAAACGTAATGAAAAGATAATAATATTAAAATCAGACAAAGATAATGCAACTGTTATGTTAAGTATGAATCACTATAACATTAAAATAGCAGAGACTTATCGTGAATTATCAAAAGATCCTACAAAAAGGTTTCTTTTAAAAACTAAAGAACTAAAGAAATTCTGTTCCTTGTAACATGCCAATTCCTGACTGTCGTTACCTTAATTTAAGTTTTGAGTTTGTGTTATTGGATATTATATTTACATTAAGTTGGTATCTTTAGACATTTTTTTTTTCTTTCAATCATTAAGTTTTGGTATATGTCGATATTTTCTCTTTAGTGTACATAATTACGAATCTCCATGGACGGGGTGTTCAATTATATGTTGACACCCTCTCCCACTCCCTCTCCCCCCCTCTCTCTCTCGCTCTCTCGGCGTCGGCCATTTTCGGTGGCCATTTTGTTTTGTTTATCGTCTATCTTGGTGACAATTTCTGATTATGGCGGGAAATTTTAGGCCTCCTGAACTTGTTCTAGGGTCTTCGTTTTGTTTGTGATGCCATGGTGTATTTTTCAAACTAATTAATGTTCTCTGTAATGATGGCTCCACCTAGTGGTCTATTACACATTATACATTAAAGTGTTTATTGGTATGGTCGGGTCGGCGAGAGGTGTCTTATGACTCATCTTTTAGTAAAGCATTGTTTAAGATTTTAAAAACGTAATGTCGTTATTGGTTCATATAGTTAGTAATTTTGAATACCAACAAAACATCGTCAATGTTTCTAGGTTATTTTCAAATTTAAGCCGCACTGTCAAATTTAAATAAAATTATTGTTCGAATATCTCGGGATTTAAGATCCGTTCGCATTTATTCTGGCATGTAAAGTCCATCGAGTGTGGGTAGTCATATGATAAAAATATATTGTACAACTGTAAACGATTATCAGAACCGATACCGGGTCAATAAAATTTCGTTTTGGATCTGGTTTGCAAATTAATTATATCAATAATTTTCAATAAGAAACGAATTAGCTAGCAGTGCCCGAATGAAGTGCGAAAGGTTTTGTTAATTGTAGAAGATCGTTTTTACCCGACAGATCTCACTGCGTGAAAAGAGTCAAGACTGTAATTTGGTTATCGAAACCACACTGGTAGATAGTCTACCATATGTACAAGGCACGACAGACAGAATCGGAAAAATCCTTCGAAGACATAACATCGAAACCATCTTTACGACCAACAAAAAGTTATCGAACATGCTGCAAACCCCGAAAACTAAAATAGCACTCGAAGATCAAGGAGTGTACCAGATTCCATGCCTGGATTGTTCACGAACATACATAGGTCAAACAAACAGACGCATTAATGTAAGAAGTGCAAAAATACCAGAAAACGTCTTCACTGGCCCAACATGTAAAGGACCTCACACGCGATAGATTTTGACAACACACGGATAATAGCAAACATACAGTATCTATCACACTGTATTATCAGAGAAGCTATCGAAATCGAAAAACGACCACATAATTTGAATTCACGAGACGACACTCAGAGATTTCCATCGACCTGGAAGCCTATTCTTAGGAAACACCTAGTCACAAACGAAAGGGAAAAGAGAAATCGGTTAGAGAAAGGACAAGAAAAGGAGAAAGTGAAAGTGAAAATGAAGGTATCATCACAACGACCAATTACCAGGGCATCGACCAAGAAAGTCAGCATACAAATACCACCGACCATCAGCGAGGACCTCAGTTCAGTTCGAGTTACCAGGAGCAGAACACGAAGACTTGAAAATGGCAGATGAGATTATGCCGAAACGTCGTCATTTCAACATCGGTTCTTTTAAGAACCATGGAGGAGAATCTACGCGAGACCAAGCCCGGAAGAACATCAACTTCATATATATATATATATATATATATATATATATATATATATATATATATATATATATATATATATATAAATTGTAATGTTTAAATATATTGAATTTGGTTTAAATTATATGGCTACTTATACTTTTGTGAGTAAAAATTATTTAGTTTGGAAATAATAATTATTTAAAGTTTAAATGTTGATAAATTATGATTATATTGCACCGTACTAGCTCAGAATCTCATATGGGGATAGAGTTCAGGGAATTTAGTTTGAAGATAAAATTTTGTATCTGTAAATGTGTATAAGAAATATCCTTTATGTAATTGAATTGAAAGTATAAAAATAATTCTGAATGTAATTTGCTATCAAACGCATGCGTTGTAATGAACTTAAGTGAAATAAGTAACTGTCAAAGATGTCAAATGAATAATTTAGAAAATTTAATGTTTAGAACAAAATGAGAATTTAGAAAAAGAAAAGAAATTAATATCTTTACAGGTGTTTACACAAGTAAATATTTAAAATTCTTAACCAAAAACATATATGTAACAAATATAAATTGCAGGAAAATATCAATGAATAGGGTTATTAAGATATGACTCACATATACTGTCCTCACGGTTGATTGATGTCTTCGGATACTCCAGTTGGATGTAGGCAATGTCCACTTGATTACGGTTGTTACCATCAGCCAATACTGCTAACTCGAATCTCGATTGTCGAAGACACCAACTTCCAAACTTGAAGATGTTTTCTCCAAAAACGGCAAACTCCAAACACTTATTTAATTTCGGTAACTTTTTATTTAAATAGTTTTAAGGCTTAATGAGTGATATCGTTTTAAAAATATATTTAAATATCTAAAATTTTTGTTGATAACACTTTTATTTTTAGCTACCGATTCAATTTTTGTTTAAATGAAATTGTCCGAGGAAATAAAACAACTTTGACCAAATAAAAATGGGTTTTAATTTGGTATAAACGGAAATAATTTAAAGTTGGATAACACAAAAGCAAATCTTTACAAAATCGTGACACAAATTAACACGAACAAAATTATTTTTCAAAAACGACAGGTATCGGAGACCGAATTATTTATTTCAAACCGTCGATATAAAAACAAGTGCTCTCGAAAATATTCTTCGTAACGTAAAACTTCTTGACGAAAATAAATTAGGTTATGTTCTCACAAATTTCACAACACTGTTTTAACCTTTTACACTTTTGAACAAATTCTAGAGAGAGAGTGATTTCCTGAGCGCTTGCTTTTATATGTTTCTGGTTGTTACCAAAAATTCATTTTTTTTACAGCCATATTGCAAAAGTAACTGTGGCTATGATTGGTGGATCTAGATTACAAATTGGACACAAATGGAAATTTGGCCGTAACTTTCTTATGCATAATCGGAATTGAAAATTAAAAACGGAAATGAAAACTACGTAAAATTTTGAACAAAAAGACACCTAACAAGCTATAATTCCTAACATTAATATACGAAATAACTTAATCTACCTTAAATAAGCTTCTAACTATTTACACTTACAAGCTACACTAAAACTAATTGCAAAAATGGAATTCTGAGAACATTATACATAAGAATGCATATCTTTAGTGTTCGAAACATTTAATTTAAAGAAATTTATTAGCTTTTGTAATATTATCTAAAATTCACCTCAGAATTAGCATAATTTTGCGGAGAAAAGCGCTGTATCCTTATAAAAACTGTGTCATATTAAGAAAGAACATTTATTATTTGCTTTGAGAGCAAAATCTAAGTCTAATAATGTGGAAAAAGTATAAAATTATGTAAAAAACCTAAAAATTATGACCTAACCAAACTTAAATCTAAAAATGAAAATAATTTATATTTAAAAATGTTTTTAACACTTAAAATGTTATGTTTAAGGTTTGTACTTATTGTCTTTATTATTCTCACTAATTAATTGCAATGCATAATGTTATATAATGTTGCATTGAAAAAGTTTCATCGTCTAACACTCTTTTTAAATGTTTCACTATAAAAATGTACGGCACTATAAATGTCTGTATACCAAATTGTTCTATATGTTGTTCTTATTGTGAATCTTGTAACATAATTTTTGTCACTAATTCGCTTTCAAAAATATGTGCGAAAAATGTCTAAACTGTCCATATTATAACCCTTTTATTAAATTTTTGTATTTCCTGCATTCAAAAACTAAACATACATTATCCCTAACATAATCCTAACTGTATAGTCCATGTTTAAACACCTGTAAAGTTCACTTGCCAAAATACCTTTGAAAAATTGACTTTTATTGCAACAATTGCACTACTAAAATGACTTTACGAAAATGGTTATATTTAACATTCTTGACAATCTTGTTAGCAGCAAATTGCTTTCTATGATGAAACCAAACTAAGCAAATGATATTCAGACTAATTTATACCAAATAAATTTATTTTAATCACATCGTGAACCAGATTTATATAAAATAGTGTCTTGCACATGTATCGAGCTAGAAATCACCCCTTTTTATTACCCAAATGTTATGTAAGCTGTCCGATACTTCTATTACCTCTTTCTGAACATCTCAATATATATATATATATATATATATATATATATATATATATATATATATACAACGTGTCTCAGATAACATTTCCAGCATGGGGATCTCGCTTATTATAAAATATACAGATTTGGTTAAATTAGATGAATTACTCCTAAGGATTCGTGAAATTATAGGACACTCTCCAATTTCCAAATTTCCATGTATTTTAAGACTTATGGCAAGAAAAAGAAAAATGTCAAATTTCTTTTTCTTGTAATATCTTTTTTGTTATATTAGACATATAAATTTTATTTGCACTTTCTTAAGATATTTTTTATGCAGAATTTAAATATTAATTTGGATTTTTATTTGCACTTTCTATTTTTTAGTTTCAACCCCTAAATTAAATTTTCCTTATGGAACGACAAGTCGGTTTTGAAATAATTGATCGTGTTCCTCTTTACAATGATATAGCACATGTACTATCTATTTTTAAAAACAACAAAGAAAATAAAAAAATGTATTTTATTAAACACTCTAACAACAAGCAGGCCGTGAAACATAAAAACACAATCGAATTTAATGTCACTTAAAAATTATTCGTTCCAGAATATTTTTGTGTCAAACATGGCTTTATTTACTAATACTGAAAAGTTTGATATGTTGAGTTGTTACATCTTGTCTCATAAAAACAGTTTAGAAGCTGAACGGATGTACTTGAGGCGGTATCCTGAAAGAAGGCAGCGCAGTGCTCGTACGTACAGAAATTTGGTAATTCATTTAAAAGAATATGGTTCATTTTCAAAACCTACTAGAAATCCGAAATTACGGAATGAAGATGCAGAACTAAATGTATTACAATCAGTTATTGCCAATGGTATGTTAATCAATGTGAGAATAACGATAATTTTTCAGCTACGAATTTTGTGGTGTGACGAAAGCAGATTTACAAATAATGGCCTTTTCAATCGACACAATGTTCACTTTTGGGACCGTGAAAATCCTCACGTTGTTAAGGAAAGTCGGCATCAAGTGAGATTTGGTTTTAACGTCTGGTGTGGCATTTTAGGCGCTAAACTTATTGGGCCCATATTTTTTAACGAAACATTAAATAGTGAAAGGTATTTGAATTTACTACAAACTGATTTAGAAAATAAACTTGATGATTTACCACTGATTGAGAATATTAATATCTGCTTCCAACAAGATGGCGCCCCACCCCACAATTCAAACATCATCAGCGAATATCTTAATAATCGGTTTGCAAATTCATGGATTGGTAATCGAGGGCCGATTTTATGGCCACCCAGATCTCCAGACTTAACGCCCTTGGACTTTTTCCTTTGGGGCTACGTAGAAAATCGAGTGTACGTGCAAACATTTGAGAATGCTGAAGATCTTCGTGAAGCTGTTCTTACAGCATTTGGTAGCATTAAACGCCAAAAACTACGCAGAGCAATTACGTCGACACTACGCAGGACACAATTATGTTTAGAACAGAATGGTCAATTGTTTGAACATCTTTTATAATTGGATAATTATCTCCAATACTATTACCTGCTTAACTCTTGTTGTTATCTATTATTTGTCGTTTTCTCATGTTTCACGGCCCACTTATTGTTAGAATTTTTAATAAAATACATTTTTTTAAATTTTCTTTGTTGTTTTTAAAATAGATAGTACATGTGCTAAATCATTGTAAAGAGGATAAAAAACACGATCAATTATTTCAAAGCCGACTTGTCGTTCCATAAGAAAAATTTAATTTAGGGGTTGAAACTAAAAAATAGAAAGTGCAAATAAAAATCCAAATTGATATTTAAATTCTGCATAAAAGCTATCTTTAGAAAGTGCAAATAAAATTTATATGTCTAATATAACAAAAAAGATATTACAAGAAAAAGAAATTTGACATTTTTCTTTTTCCTGCCATAAGTCTTAAAATACATGGATATTTGGAAATTGGAGAGTGTCCTATAATTTCACTAATCCTTAGGAGTAATTCACCTAATTTAACCAAATCTGTATCATTTATAATAAGCGAGATCCCCATGCTGGAAATGTTATCTGGGGCACGTTGTATGTAGTAGTAGTAGTAGAGGTTTATTGGACCTTTCGGTATAATCATGATATAACAAACACACAAATACAATTTACAAACAATACCGCCTAGATAGTTATAAATATTTTATAATACAAGTAAAATTTTCCTTAATATATTGGGCGATTTAAAAATTCAAAGAATTCCTCTACCGAGTAAAATGGATTGTTTGTCAACAGACATTTTATTTTAGATTTGAACAGCTTTTCATCTGTTATACCTTTATACTCAGCTTGAAGTTTATTGTAAAAAAGAGGTGATGTGTAGATATAAGATTTAAAAATTTTATTATTTTTTGCTGTTGGTATGTGAATATTCGCATTGGACCTTGTATTGTAAGAATGCAATTGCGAGTTAATACTAAACTGATTGAGGTTTCTAAACACAAATACCAGACATTCATATATGTACAAGTTGATGACCGTCATTATTTGGCAGGATTTAAAAGCATGCCTGCATGAATCTCGCCTTCCTAAACCCACCAATGTACGAATTGCACGTTTTTGTGTTTTCAATGTAACTTTTACATATAGTGTATTTCCCCAAAAGAGAATACCATATCGAATATGACATTCAAAATACGCAAAATATAAATTTCTAAGTGGCAAAAAAGAGGATACTTGTTTTAACCTTTTCAATAAGTAATTTGCTTTGGCTAGAGTAATTTGTAGATGTTCGAGGTGACGTAACCAATTTAAGCTATTATCTACATGTAATCCTAAAATTTTGGAGTTATCAACAATATTTATGCTGGTGTCCGTATAATCCCGCCCAGCAAGATTAAATATTAACAGGTTTGTTTTATCGGTGTTTAACGTGAGGTAGTTGTTAGTGAACCATTGTTTAGTTTGTTTGAGAACTTCAAGAATACGATACTGGAGTAGAGAGACGTTCTCAGCCGCAACAACTATACTAACATCGTCTGCATACATAACAACATATCCATTAATGTTAGAAGGCAGATCATTAACATAAATTAAATACAAGAGGGTCCTAGTATGGATCCTTGGGGTACTCCCGTTTTGATCATTAATAATTCGGACTTATGGGTGGACACATAATGATTACTAGAGATACCACTTATTTGAACAAATTGATAACGTTCGCTCAAATAAGAGGCAAATAATTTTAACGCACTACCACGTATTCCATAGTACTGCAATTTACTTAATAATAGACTATGATTGACAGAGTCGAAAGCCTTTGACTGGTCTATATATATATATATATATATATATATATATATATATATATATATATATATATATAAGAATGTAAACCTAAGTACAGCTACAGTGGTATATGTTAAATATAACAATTCTTTACAATGTTATAAAGTAACTAAGATCCTAATTTTTGCTTTACATTCAAATATTGGACATCTTATAATTAAACCTTCACTTTCACTATCGTCTTCATTCGACTCTCCGACATTGATTACTAGAGGTTTTACCATTTACTCAGCTCTTTTTTGAACGTCCCACAACGGGCTCATTTCCTTTTCAGCATGTAAAATACACTTTTGCCACACTTCTCCACTTACTTGGTTTAAAACATCCTCCCATAGCGATAAAACGTTCCCGTCCCTGAATCCCTGTTTTCCAACGTATTTGTTGTAATACTGTTTACAATTTGCCCATATTAACTCGATAGGGTTGAATTGGTAGTGATACGGAGGTAAAAGTAAAATGTGATGTCCCCATTGATGAGTGGTTTCATCAATTGCATATATGTTTGGAACTTGTAAATCCTTGGCACTTTGTAATAATTCCACTTTCAGCATATCATTCGAATGAGGAACGTTGTGTTTTCTTAAAAATTGAAGATCTTCTTTCTTCCAACTACTTGAAACCATTTTTGAAATAAATCAGGGTTCATATTATCGTGGTATTCTGCTGTCTTACTTTTACTGGAAAATACCAATGATGAATTAGGTATAAAACCATCCTTGTTGCCAACACTCAGTACGATAAAATTAAAATTAATTCGGTTAAAAATATTTTTAACAAATCGGACTATTTTAATTACCGTTTACCCTGTGATAGCGGTTTATTTTTTGTGCTTTTCAAATCATTATCATGCCATGATTTTCGAACGCTTCCTCGACTAAAAATCGACGTCTCATCCAAAAAGATAGGATTGTAACTAATTTCACAACTTTTATTAGGAAAATATTTTCGCAAAAATTTTGCTCGGGCATCATCATTATGAACCTGCTCCATTAAACGGCTTCTTCCATCGTCAACTTTGAATTCAAAACCAATTTTGTGTAACAATTGTTTCAAGCTCGTTTTACTGAAGGTAAATATTTTATCTTCTTTAAGTTCAGTTTGGAGTTTTTCGATAGTAATATGTGAGCCTAAAATTAAACAGTGATTAACTCCATTTCAACAGTAATTTATGAATTATTTACCGAGGGGTGAACCACTATGCCAAAAATGTGACAGTATTTCGCAAATAGTGTGATTTCGCACGATTTCGCAAGATTTCGCATGATTTCGCATGATTTCGCATGATTTCGCATGATTTCGCATGATTTCGCAATATTTCGCATTATTGCGCAATATTTCGCATGTTTTCGCAATATTTCGCGTGATTTCGCAGGATTTCGCGTTATAGTGCATGATTGCAGAATAAAAACTACATATTTTTGCATGAAAATGAAGCTTTTAATTTATACAACATACAAGTACTAAAATATATAAAAGCTTGATAATATTATCTCAAACACTGACCGTAATTTTAGAGAAAGTCTTTTAAATTCTTCTTGACATTTTTGAAGGCTTTTTCTATATTTACTTTATCAGCTCTTCTTACCTGAAAAGGTCCATTGCCCTCCAATAAAATTGGACCATAAAAAATAAATTTGTTGTCGACAACCTGTTTGTCTTCCTCTTTGGGCCAAACATATTTATCCAATTCTAAGTTTAAAAATTTCACTTGTGGTTTCATTTACTATCTCTGTTATTCTTCCAATATACCAACTTTTGTAGCGTACCGCATAATAACCTTCCTTCTGAAGGTCAATATCGTTATTGCCTGAAATGAGATCATCGTCAATATTTGTAGTAGACTCCCCATCCTCCAAAGAACTTTCATCTTCTAGTTCACTGTAGGCACTATATTGGCCTGATTCAGAATCAGATGTTTCTCTACTTCGGTTTACTGATCGATTTTTCCGAAGTTTTTTCGAGAGTGTTTTAACTTTTGTTTTAATGTAGCATTATCTAGGTCTTTAAGGCAACTTCCTTTATTTTTATTTAATTTTCTTGAATTACTCATTCCCTTATATCGTTTTAGCCGATCTGTGGACAACCGAGATCTCTTCTCGAAATATAGCCAACATAAGGTTGATTTTTTAACTTACGTTGAAGAACAGACCTATCCGTGATTAGTTTCTTGCCTGTAAAATCTTTTAAATTTAATTCCTAAAGGTTTTTAAAGTCAATTTGTTCGCTTTCAATGTGCTCTTGGTCTTCTTCATTAACGGCTACTCCGTCTACTACCGGTTCATTTTGAGTAGTATTATTGTTTCCAGATTCCAATCCTTCTTCTTCTGGAAGCCAATTTATTACAGGAATCGACACCTTATGTAAAGCAGCTTCGCATTCTTCTTTTGGTAAATGTATGCCCAAGGCTTCTGCATCTTTAATTGCTTCTTTTTTTGCTGTTAATAAAACACCTTGTAGATCCTCTTGAGTGGGGATGATTGCATTAGATTTGACGTTTGTGCCTAGCCTCTTATTTCTTTCCCTTGGAAATATGAAGGAATCTCCTAAAACAATTTTTTTGGTATAAACCTCGTAATAAATTTGATCAAAACAAAAGACTCAAATATGAGGCTTGATTAAAACATTAAAATAATAGTTAAGGTAGATTCAAACCAACGCGAGACGACGCGAACGGGAGGGAGGGAGCAGAGAGAGAGAGAGAGAGAGAGAGAGAAAATTTGACGCTCTAAGGATGCACTTTTTTAGCTTTTGCCCTCGCTTTTGCCTAAATAAAATTTTCAAATATCTCAAAAATGGCCATTTGTAAATACTCACCTTTCTTTATAATGCACCTTATTTTTAAAATACCTTCCATTTTGTTTACGAATAACTATAGCAACGATTAATCATTTTTTGAACGTCCAAAAAGATTAATTGTTGTTATGGTTACTTGTAAAAAGTGGCCGGTATTTTAAAAATAAGTACAGACTGATCCAAAAAAAAAAACATCCTAATAACACCTTGCACGCTCGCGGATTGGGTATGATTATGTACAATATCTAACATGTCAACAATTGTGCAAGGCCAACTTTGAGGACTTTTTTTGGATCATACGATATTATAGGGAAATGTGAGTATTAAAAATAGGGGTTTTTAAGATATTTCGGCGATTTGTTTAGTCAAAAGCTAAAAAACTGCATTCTTTGGGTGACAAATTTTATCCCTGTAAATGTTTTGTTCGATAGCGCCATACAAGAGGGCCTAACATGGGGTTGCAAATTTAGGATGTAAATCCCTATGGGCAGTTTTAACTGAAACGCACTGTATATGGTTTACGAACAATTGTGGAATTACTGGCTAACGACACATTTGGTACCTTTATTACGGCTAAAACGCGAAAAACCTAATTATGTATAATAAAACGCAAAAAACGAACCGAGTGATTCCAAATGCGCTCAAAATTAATTAGCGGGTTTGACAAGTTGTATAATTTTATTTAAAATACACAAAAGCAATGATTTTCTATTCCATTAGAAGAAAATGGTGACGTGGAGACTTTTGAAGGTTAACTGTTAGAAGATCGCCATTTTGGAAATGTTTGGTGACTCTGATTTCCTGTATTTTTAATATAATTTATACGCGTCAAACCCGCCTTATTAACTTTATTAACTCTAATATATACAATAATCGAGAGAATAATATACATACCGGAGTCACTGACTATACTATTTATTGCTTGAATTCTGTGTCTTCTCCTAAGTAAGTCAAGTAGATCAAAATTTACAACGGTTGAACATGTCGATGTCATAGATCTTGCTTGCCGAAAAAATTTCTCACAGGGTTGGCTACTGAAAATCCATGGCAACAAGTAGTCAGGCTTGTCTCTAAATCGTTCAATTAAAATCAATAACGCGTGTGCGTTAAGTTCGACACAAGTGTAACTATTCAGAGTAATCCAATTTTTTGTTAAGGTATTAATTGTACTTTCTTTAATCCACGCTCTCCATAGCCGCAAAAAAAAAATGGAATACCAAAGAAGATAAACCCTTCTTTTTACTGCAATTGCCTTATCTAGAAATGAATCCAGTATATATCTCGTTAGAATAAGAAATTGCGAAGTTCCTCTAGACTCTTCATTTTGTGATAAAATGTCCGTCACTCGAGTGGACGACAACTTATCTACCGCATCGAAGTTCATTTTGTCTGTACCTAAAAATGTACATAATAATTATATTACAAGACTGTTAAAAATATTTCCCACCAACGCAACAGCTAACATATAGATTGTCTGGACATGCTTGCCTAACTTCTACAGGAGCAACGTAATTTAGTACATTTGTCGACTTATTGGTTATTCCGAGTGTTATTCTTACTTAATTTTTAATAAAAATTTTGTACCAAATGTGAACATGAGAACAAACAAACAATTTTTTTCCAGTCTCATTTCAAAAGTCCTTATTCAAATTTGTCAGGGCATACATTGCATATTACATATGAAGACTTTCTCAAAGCACTACACGTTATATACTTACTGTCTAAAAAGCTGTGACATAAAAGATGTTTATCCTTTGAAACGTTTTGAATAAGAGCCATTAGGTGATCTTTTGATACCTCAAAGTTTCCCATTTTCAGCCTTACATTTGGATTTAATAATCTTGTTTTCAGTTTCGTTCCAATGTGAACAGTATCTTGAACTCCTACCGGGGAGTTCGTTAAGAAAGATGCCTGAAATTGAATTGTTATAAGTAGGTATAATTTTAAGATAGTAAAATCGAAGTCAAATTGAACACTGGACAGTTTGTGAGTTCATTGGCTAGCACCAAATAAATGGTGTAGATTCTTGTGTTATAATCATAAGCCTGTTCTTATGTTTTTTTAAAGATAACCTTAGGTGGTATTGAAATAAAATTCTACAACCGAGCATTAAGTGACAGGTCTATACTCAGTTTGTAATTGTAGGAACTTGATAAAGTGTGGCTACCTGAAAATAGAGAGAGAGTACAGCGATTCTTCAGTATCAGAAGGAAGGTTCGCCAGTGTCTTCATTGCCTTTAAACATCGCGAGTCTCCATCTGCTGAGAACCCTTCAACCGCAATACTAAAATTTTGCGCTTCGTTTTTTATATGTTTCCACCTTAACAAGACTTCCTCTGTATTGAATGCATTATTACTACCAAATATGGATAAGCAAAATGCAGCAGCTCCATCTACGATAGGTTGCGCCATATATACATAGGCGTTACATGCAAGTTCTTTATTTTCAGTGATACGTTTTATGTCAGAAATTGAATTTACTTCGTTTTGATTAATATCTGGAAATCCAGTTTGTTGTGCTGTCAAAAGAACATATCCTACTAGCTGGTTTGTCGTCTGATCGTACCGTGGTCTTTTAACAATAGCCGTTTGATCTTTGGAAATAAAATACGTAACGGATATTTTTTTCTCTAAATACTGCTTTAATGCGTCAAATGCAAGTTGTCCTTCAGTTAATTTTTCATAATTTTCGGACAGAGTTCTGGTTAACGTTGTGATTGATGGAAGACCTTTAGGTATATTACTAACCAGCGTTTGATATGCTAGACGACCTGAAGTTAACAATAAGTACAGACATAGTTTTTAGTTCATCAGAAAATCGATTAGTAGTTAAGGTTCTTGAAGAGTTCTTAATAACTGTTGCTTTAAGTAGTTCAAAAAATGACTCGCTCGAGGGTTCACTGCTTGCTTGACTGGTACTTGCACTACTTTCAAACTGTAACTCATTATATTGACACAATATGTTGGCAGAAGTTGCCAGTTCTTTCCTCAGTAATGAATTTTCTGTTATATGAATTTTGATCTGTTCGCAAATTTTATAAAAGTCCGTTATTTTTGTTTGGCAGGCATCAAAAGTTAAAAGTCTGGATTTGTTTTCTTTTTCTGCCCTTGACCGACTTACAGGTGTCATAGAAGAAGAGAGAATAGAGTAACGCGGCTTATCAGCAATTACTTCTTGCTCATTTTCTCTCTTTTGTGGATGTCTTTCTTCCAGGTTTTCAGGGGTGTTTGTCAAATCTATTTCTATAGAAGGAATTTCAGGATTGCCTTCGCCTTTCCTCAATAGTGTAAAAAAAGAAGTAATCTTAGAGGTAGATTTTGAGCTTACAGACTGAACGGCTAAGGAAGATTGGTCTTTTACGTGCGTTTTGAAATGTCTATTAAAATTTGAAAACACCCATTTTTTCTTGTTGTTTCTTTTTCTGTCAACTTCCGAATAAGCTTTAGATTGAAAATCACATAAATTACAAGTAATGTACACAGTATCATTTACAAATTTAACTTCAACATTTTCCCTTAACCTATTTTTGAGCAAGGCGTTTTTGCGATTCTCATCGAGATTACTTAAAGTTTTATTTTGGTATGTGTTAACAACCAACTTAATATGTTCTAATATATGACTCTCGTTTTGCCCTGGTGAGTCATCCTCATTCTCACAATCTGACGAAGAGTCCAATTCTTGATCTGGTTCATGATTTTTTCGCCTTTTTGCTTTTGGTCCAGACCTTGTTCTAGGCTTTGTATTTTTATTCTCGATCCGTGATGCTGATGGTTTATTTAAAAAGGCTTGGCATTTATTTATTAAAACCTTAAGCAACTTTTTTTCTCCCTCAACAACAGAAAATTTTGATATATTTCTTATAAATATACCATAAAAACTATTTTTTTCTTCTTGGCTTAAAAGATCTGGTAGTACATTTCTAGCAAATTCTTCAAGCTTCAATATGTCATCATCTCTAATAAGGCTAATAGAATGAGGACTATAGTATCCGCTATAATTCAATAAATCAACTAGATTTTCTGGAAAACTTTGGTCCAACGAGAAATCCTTTAAAATGTCTATTAGCTTAGTTTTATTTTCCTAAATTCGCTCCATATTTTATCTAAAATTTAAAAAAAAGTTAAAAGCTTTAAAACATGGCGTCACAAAACAAAAAAATATTAAACATCAAATTTTTGAGACAGTCAAATTAAAAGTACCAAGAAAAGTACCAAAATACAAGCAAAAAATCCCAATAAAGTTTTTTGGTGGATGGAACAGATTTTGAGAAATGATTACTTGAAAATCGTTATTTATCATTAAACCTACTTTCAGGTAGGTACATGAGTTGCCATCCAGTGTCTGAAAAGTTGCCTTCTGAACGCTATAGACCTTGAAACACTAAAATTTTAAGACATATACGCCTTTACAAGCGACTTCGCTTCTATAGCCGCCGACACTAAAGGCGGTATTTTTTTGTATATGTTTATGTGAAGACTCAATTAAAGGAGCAAATTTTCGGTGCTATGACCGACTTTTCGTTGTAACTGACGAATAAGTATACGACTTTTACTGTAGTTTAAAGAGATTAGAGAAAATCGTCACAATTGAAAAAAATTAACGATAGTTTCCTGTTTAGTGATATTTATTTGACTGACATTTGTTTTACGAAACTACTGCAATTCGTCTGGTTGTGAGGTTGTGTGAGGTTAACTTTCCAGTAAAAAAAAAAGTGTTGCAAATAACAAATTGGTCTTATCTTGGATCTTTTTTTAATATGGGAGTGTTATATAAGATTCACTTACCTGCCAGTATATTCAATGAATCACAAATAATACATAAATATATTAAAAGCTAGAAAACGCACAAAACTAAAAAATACACGCCAGAGTTGCTTGCACGGACATAAAATAAATGTGCCGCAGGGCAAAACAAACTGTTAACTGTAACGGATTTTAATTCAAACTGAATTCACGCAGACGCATGTGTCACAACGTCTTTGTCGCAACCCTGCCGCATAACACTCGCCCAACGGCTGATTTTAATGAACCTCCCGATTGTCATGCATTTAAGATACTATGAAAGGTTTAGGATTTTTTATTGATAGCAAAATTTTAAAAAGTTTGGAATTCTAAAAACTGCCATCTAATATTTTTAGCATCGCAAAGTTCGCAATCGCGAACATTTATTTGACTTTAGTACCGGAACATTTCACCATTATGCTCGTGATTGCGCAAGATTTCGCGTGATTTCGCTTGATTGCGCAAGATTTCGCATGATTTCGCATGATTGCACAGATTTCGCTTGATTTCGCGTGATTTCCCGTGATTTCGCAAATTTGTGACAGTATTGCGCAGGGTGGTTTACCCCTCGTTATTTACCAGTTGCATGCATGGTGTAAATTTTTCGTTTCAAAACGTCTTTCACGTATTCGTCGACATTCTCTGACTTCGACTTCAAACGCATCCTATGTTTTTGCGGTGAATATTTGTTAACATTACTTTAGTTTGGCTTTTCAAAGATTTACCTTTTAATGACATCATTATTTGCTGCAAAATAAATAAATGTATTCAATTAATTGGAAATACATTTTGCATTATAAACTTACCTCGTAATAGTGAATATTAATAATAATAGTTTTGAAAAAAACTGTTTACAAATGCAATGGAAACTAATAAATTACGAAGCGAAAGATAAATTATTATAACTACAAAACACGATGCGATTATATGAAACGAAATACGAAGAATAATTTGAGGTTAAATAGCCAAGAAGGCAACTGGCTTTAGAATCGACATACGTTTTTAAGTCCTGCATTTAAAATATATAGCAGACGTATATTATATAACCCGTCTTTCTTTAAGTGGGAGCTTCGCACTAAGATAAAGGGAAGCAGATGCATTTCACAGTAATAATTATATCCCCATTCTCGAGTCTGCCATGAGACACCTCTCCCCGGCGCTACTATATCGTTAACTAAGTGTATATTTTATGATGAAGGTTTCATTACTAACGAGTTACCTAACTATATTTCATATGCATTACGTTTTGATTAAATCCATATAGAACAATAAATATTGTATGATGGTTAAATCGTGCATATTTGTATGAACGTTAAATTAACATTATTTATAATAAGCTTAGTAGGATTAATGTTTTATGTACTCCATTGAAATATAGAGTCTAATATAACTTATTTAAAAATGTAGTGGATAATTTAAAATTTATTCTAGTACTTCATCCTTCATTTGGGTACATTTGCATTTTTTAAACGGTCAAATATCTATACGTCTGTTCAGTAATCCCATATTAAATTGTAATAAACTCTTATAAAAGGAATTAATTTTGCTTATTATATGAGATTAATTCAGCATTTTATGACAATGCAAACAAAAACTTTTAAACGTGTGAAATTTTAGTTATTGAACAGAAAAAAAGACAAACTGTAAACACTCTTTTTATTAAAAAAAAAAAAACGTTTTATCTATATTTTGATAAGCCAACCCTTGGGTTGAACGTAACAGATTACTTTAATGTCAACATAACCATATTCGTGCATAATATTATGTACCCTTTTCCCTTTTTTTTTACGAAAACACCTAAAAACTATTATTGAAAATGTCACAACATTTCTAAACATACATTTTCAATTAAATGAAACACTCTTACACTTTTTTATAGTAAAGAGAACAATTTGTAATTAATTAATTCTGTTTTGGAGGAATTAGAGGGATTTTCGTTGAAATTCGCTATTTACAAATTGTATTTATTAGTTGATTATTAACATTTACAAATGTATTGCCCGAAACATTGTATTAGATTACTGTATCGTAATCAGTGATGGTCAATTACACTCAAGAGTCAATAAACGGTTTGTGGTATATATAAAAGAAATAAAATTAGAGACTACAGTAAGAGCGTTTAGTATTCTACAAAAGCGAGCAGCAAAAAACGAAAAGCATGACTTCGAGTTAAATTTCATCAAAGCACATTAGTGAATTTAAAATTTAAAGACGTTTTTGGTAGATGCCGAATGACATATTCTATCCTCATTTTCGTGGCTATTTGTGGGAATTTTTTCATACTTCGTTTTTTGTTAATCACAAACAGATTTAGTACTCATGCTTTGATCTGGTTAAGTTACAAGAAGTTAAATACATTTTATATTAAATCAGATAAATGAATGGCATTAATTAGGTTAAGTAATTGGGTTTTTATACTGTAATACATTTTTTGTGTTGTCGAAATTGTAAATGAAATTTTTTGTAGTAAAATTTCTGTAATAATAGAATCCTAATACATGCGTTGGTTAGATGGCATTAAATACAAGTCCGATTTGGAAGTTTTGTAGATTACAGTTAGGTAAACAAAATTAGCAAATAACTAACTGATTTTATTTACAGTTGGTACAACGGAAATTTCAGCTATTGCTCGACAACAAATGGTTCTTTTTTTGCATCACTTTCCTAATATCTTTAGTCTTGCAAATTTGTGAATAAACGTTAACAACAACACATAAATGTGTGCCCTTCGGCTTCTTGTCGCATTGTAGCTCATTACACTAAATTCTACATGGGTGCTTTGGTACTGTCCAAAAATACACTACTACATTAGCCCACACAGATGAATTGCGTGGTTCCAAACACACTCAGTGGCATAGGCATTCGCTGTTGCTCTACAAAACGTCACAATCGGGAAATATACGTGAATCTTTGCCAACCATCGGCTTTGAAATTTCTTAAGGGGTACGTCATGAATAGGACCTAAACGACTCATGTTGATGATATGAATAACCGAAATGAATATTTCTAGTAAAGATGGCCCGAGATAATATCAAAGAACGTAATTCCACAGCACAATAGCCACTGTAACACCGATAGTACAAAGAGAGAATTGAAAGAATTCTTCTATGCTTAAAGCACTGTATGGTAAATGTTATGGATGAGTTATTTATAAACTTAATCTCCTTTCTTTCAGTGCGTTCAACGATATCGAGGGCGTATTGGGGAGTATCAACCCATAGGTGATAATCGTATTGAGTCGATTTTGGGCCTTATATAGCATAAGGAGTTGTCGTAATGATGCTAAGATCTGTAAAGAATCCTATTTTGCGAGCTAAAATCCTATTTTAGTAGCTGACTCATGGTACATTTGAAGATACGGTCATTCAAATTTTGCAATAGAATCTGAAATTTTAGTATTTGAGCAATTCATACTTACAACAGGTAATGGTGGATTTCCTTTCGCAGACCCCACTGAGTTTGTTAGCATTAAATTTAACTAGATTACTACTTTCCCGTTCAAGGATATGCTGTTTGAATGGCAATTTCAGTTTCAATGCCTTGATTTTAGATAAGTGATGAATTACTGTTATGAGTAGGATGCGATGAAGAGTGCTATAGTCAGCAAAGCAACATATCGAGTTAATTGTTGAAGAAATAATGACATCTATGTATAGCAGAAAAAACGTTATTTATAAATATACACACACACGCACGCACGCACGTACGTACGCACGTACGCACGCACGCGCGCACGCACGCACGCACACGCACTCACGCGCGCGCGCCCGCACGCACGCACGCACGCACGAACGCACACACACACACACACATATGTGTTATATATATATATATATATATATATATATATATATATATATATATATATAAGGAAGTAAAGGCAAAATATATTTAGGCATTTTACAACGTTCGGCCACGTTTCGCCAAGATCAGCCGTGATATCTCTGTGTGTGTGCTTGTGTATGGGTGGGAGTTGGTGGGTGTGTGGATGTGTGGGTTTTAAACGTCTTTCTGACATAGATTATTGTTTTTATTTGTACAATATTGCCTTTTTTCATTATGAACGTATAAAAAAGGGGCTGCATAGTTACTCTAAAGAAATTGAAATTAAAACTATTTCATTTCTTTTGATTTATGTTAGCATCCAGATGTCTATTAACCTCTATCTGACAAGATGATTTAAATGTCTGTTTATTTAACGTACATTATTATTCTGTTTTGTTGTCTATTCTCTTAATGAACTTACTATAAAAGAGGTCACATAATTATCCTGTAGATCAAACTTTAGTTTATTAAGAACATGTTTTAAAACAAAACCATTTGGACGATGCAGATGTAAACAAATTCCTTAAATTGGCATTAGTTATGTATGAGAAAAACCTTTTTCAAAATTACCCATCAATTTTTCAAGGAAGAACATGATACGATACTCGTAATTATCTCCGCTTGTGCCAATCTATTGATGGGTAAATTTGAGACAGACTTAAAACTCGATTTGCCTTATTTTCCGAGAGCATGGATTATATACGTGGATGATGTGTTTTCCATCTTTAATACTAACATTTTTTATGTTGAGATCTTTGTAAAATCTTTAAATTCTAAATTTCCGATAATCATATTTACTTATGAGATAACTCTGGTAACAAGAAACGGTAGTGCACTAGCACTAAAAGATTTATAATCAATGACTCCAACCACTGTAAGCACCATAAACTCGCAGCTCTACTTTTTTATTCTTAGATTGCTTAATTATCCTTTTTCTATTACTATTAAAGAAATTGCTGCTTACATTGGTTTTTCGGATGAAGTGGTTATGAATATGGTTAGAAAACAAACACATACGACGATGATTGTATCTAACTACTTTAGGTAACGCTAGAGAACAAATAGAAACAAATTATGTAAAATTGCCAAATTATTCTGCTTATACAAGAGGTCTATCTAAAATCTTTTCCAAAGTTAATTTTAAAATAGTCACTACTTCAGATAACAGTTTGCAAACCTTTTTATTCGAAAATATCAAGTGCATAAGTAGGGTAGGTTGGGAATTTTAAGAAATTGTCAACAGCCATACAGGGCAAACCAAACTATCTATCAAGATTCTCTTTAGAGAACATTTAGCGTATATCAAATACAAACGTTACGGCAAGTCGGCTGTAGCCCTACGGATATTTGATAAAATCATGTAGTAGATAAGGTATCTTTAATCAAACATGTTAGTAATAAACACGAACTTGATTGTTGTGAAAGTTTAGTGATATTCAAAAACAAAGGAATTCTAATGAATATGACGAACAAGGACTTTTAGGCTACTGAAAACTCATGAAACTTTCATAACTTTGAGTTTCACTTTCACCAGATAAGCAACGAAGCGTTACTAGCTGAAGGTACATATGATAGAATTTTTTTAGTTCATCCTTGTCGACCGCTATTGAAACGCGTTCGATTTTTTATGTTTTCATTGTGGTACGTTGGTGAGTTTTGTTTGTTTCGAAGAATTATTAAGATTTTTATAAAAATTTCGAGGTGGCTGATAGATTTGTCGTTGGTGCCGTTTTTTGCTTCGGTGTGCAGCAAAGATACGGGTTAGAAAATCCTCTAGGATAGGCTGTTCTGGTTTGAGCGAGATAAATATGACGACGCTTTGCAGGGTGTATGCCTGAAGGTATATAAAAAGGATGACAGGGTAGGAGACGACAGGGCAGTCAGAACTTCGGTATTGAATGTTAGAACCTTTGCGATTTTTATTGCACCCTAAAGCAACATTCAAAAAAAGAACCTAACGTTTTACGCTTTCGCGCCGGGCACCGTAGTCTTCGGCGTTTCTGCGTTAGGATTGTCACTGATCCGCATACAGTCGACAAAAAGAAGCGGATACCGTCCAGGAAAGAAGCACTGCAACCAGCCAGGAGCCAAACCACCTAGAAGGACACCGGGAGGGTCACAGGATCAGCAGCAGCAAGGAACCGCAACAGTTAAGCTGTATTGATTAATAAAGAATTTTAATATAAATTTTTGTTTTCTATTTTTTATTTATCTATACTAACAAATCGGACTCTCAACTTCCAAGCCTTAATCCAGCGGGGTGTGAGGCTGCACCTCGGTGAGAGTCCACTCTTTAGTTAACACAATAATTTCTGACCCCCTTTTTCAAGTACCCGTACTAACCCGCCATGGTACAACATGGCACGTCGGGCCTTCAGGCTACGGTCTCCCTGGCTCCTTCCCGGCCACCTAGATCCTCTACACCACCTGCTTCTATATCCTTGGCGGCAGCGGTCGCATCCCCTTATACACTAGTGAGGGCATCTTCTATTTCCTCTATTACCTGTTCCTACATTCCACTCGCAGACAAACCAGTTCACCAGTCCTTTAAAACACCCAACCCTTCTACTTCCCGTTCTGCTTCCGATTAAAAACCTAACCCTACCGCTAAACCCTCTCCTAAACCTTCGCTACCTATAATTCCACTTCCCGATATTGCATCCGCAATATTCCCGCAAGATTCAATACCCAAAAATCCTTTTTTCAAGCCCTCGTCCCTCTCCGTCTCCCGTGGTTGAACGTAAAGCTCAACCACAACCGTACCTGCTTGTTGGAAACGAGCAAGACCTTGCCAGCTACTATCCAGCGAGCAATTCAGCATCACTTTGGTGAGCCTGGATTAACGCTGTCGTAGCTATCAGGTCCCCCAACGTCCGCTCCCTCAACCAACCCCATCCCTAAACCCTTGTCCTTTTCCTGCGTCATCCGTGGCGTGGACAAGACATCCTTCCTGAAGACATCCGTGAACCCATTGACTTGTCTAATATCACAAAAGCAATACGGATCATATCCAAACAAACCAACGCCCCTATTTCCTTTATCCGTCTCATTACCTCGTCGCAGTTTACCCTCAACCACCTCCTTTCCAACGGTGTCTACCTTTTCGGTAGACACTACCCCTGTGACCAATGACGTACTCCTGACCTTATCCTCAAGTATTGCTACACTTGCACGCAGGCGGGGCATATTTCCGAGGAATGTCCTACCCGCACCCTCCGTTGCCCCACCTGTCGTGAAAGCCAGAAAGCCTCATCCTGTACCCACCTGAATACACTAAAGTGTAACAACTGCACGCTACCTACTCCTTTTCCTGCGCGACTCGTGCGATTCCCACCATCGCGGCAGCGACTGCCGTACCCAAACCGCTCCCTCCTTCCACTACAGACACCGAAGATGACGACAAACCCAAACCACCTATTTCCATTGCTGACTTTATCGCCTCCCTTACCCTCACCCTAATGCAACTGTTTCCTGAGTGTAGGGCCGACATTGAAACGACGTACCAGGGTCAATGGTATAGCTATCACTACCCACAACATCCGATCCTAATCCTGCACCTTAACCTCTCACCCTAATCCCTCTCCCTCACCCTAAGTACAATGGATCTAATAATAGGTGCAATTAATGCGAGGAGTGTCCGTCGGAAGCGCCCCCTCATTAAGAATCTATTAGGCACAAATCAAATACAAGCCCTTTCAATTACAGAAACAAATCAAACCACCCGTTGTACCCTTGAATTTGCCTCCTATAATTTGTTCCTTCAGTTTAGCTCTCACAATAATTAATTGATTTCCAGCCAGCCCTTATCCTCTTCCACCGCACCTGCAGTATCTCGAAGGTGTAGGTGCAACGGTGCACTTTCCCCTTCCCCTCACCTTTTGTCTGTTTTTACAATCCTCCAGAAGAACCCATTTCCAATGGCCTCCTAGACCACATCTGCGTGCTACCCGAAACTATCCTCCTAGGAGATCTTAATGCCCGAGCCAATAATTCAGCGTATGTCCTCCGATTGTCACTTAGGTGAAACCGTCACATCGGACCACCTCCCCCTTCTCGTTAAAACATACTCCGGCCCCGTCCCCTCCCTCCTCCAACTTACATTATCCGGAGAGATTTTCAAAACAGTGATTGGAATGTATTTGTTGAATACATCTCCAATAATCTTCAAGCGAACGATATCCACACCCCAACGATGTCGAGATAGCGGTTCTCGACTTAACTTCCCTTATCGCGAAAACGGTCGAAGCCTCAATTCCCCAAAAGTTAATTGATATCTCCCGCAAACCTGTCCCAGAATACATCGAAAACTTGATCAACGGGAAGAGGCGAGTATATCGCGAATTCCTGAGATCAAAGAACCCCGCTGTCAAGACCGAATATACCCGATTAAACGCCCTAATTCGGCGTGAAAGCAACATATACACAGAAAGAAAATGGGTCCAGACCACCTCCAATCTCAACTGTAGAGATGCAAGAAGTTCTGGCACACCTTAAATATACTCACTAGAAGGAAAACCAAATCCAAGTCCCACCTAACCGATACTCAGCGTAACTCAATTTCCAGCGATCAATACAAGGCCGAAATTTTCCGCCACCACCTACAATCCGTCTATACTTCACCAAACGATCCCTCGTTCGATGACGACTTTAAAAATCGTCTAGAGCAAGACCTTGAGAATTTCAAAAACTCCGAATTACCCGAGAAAATCGTGGATGATAATGACCCGTTTTTCTGCCCAATAACTCTCAAACCCTCAACTACTTCCAAAAAGGCAAAATATCCGCTCCCGAACAAGACGGACTCAACAGACTTATACTGAGATATATAACAAATGCCTCTCTCTTTCGTACTTCCCGACAGTGTGAAAATCCGCGTCGACCGTCATTATTCTTGAAAACTTCGGCGACCTGACAGAACCCTCATCCTACCGACCCATCTCTCTCCTCAGCTGCCTAGGGAAATGCTTAGAGCAGATTCTAGCTCGAAGGCTGGGAGATCACATAGAATCCAATAACCTCTTACCCGACAGCCAGTTTGGCTTCTGACCTAATAGCACCTGTCAGGACCCATTACTAAAACTCCTACTCGAAACGTTACGAGAATTTAACCACCGCTATTGTAACCTCGCCGTGTTCTTAGACATAAAGCAGGCCTTTGACAGAATCTGGCATGCGGGTCTAGTTTACAAAATCCAAGCATTAAGTATCCCCCCTAGCTCACGAAGCTCCTACTGTCGTATCTAACAGATGGTACGAGTCCGAGTGGGTTCATCCCTTTCACAAAGTTCCACTCCGCAAGCAGGCGAACCCCAGGGTTCTGCCTTGGCACCAATACTATACCTTATTTTCGCCAATGATATCCCCAGTGTAACAACGCTCGTATTATCCCTGACGCAGTTTACCGACGACACTGCTTTCTGGGCAGCTAATGGGGCAACCAAGAACGCCTCCAATAGAATATCCTACGGAACTTCTCCAATTGGACCAATAAATGGAGAGCCTCCATAAGCTCCACTAAAACCCAAGCCATTCTATTCCGGCACCCTAACTATACTCCACACAAATTACTCTCCAAAAACGACGTAACCATTTCCCTGCAAGGGGAACGATTACCGCTACTTGACGACATAACATACCTAGGAATTACATTTACCAAGAACCTTAACTGGAACGATGAGCTGAACAAGACCTTGAACAAAGTACGGAACCGATCCAACCTCCTGGGCGCCCTTAGGGGACGCATATGAGGTTGTCAACCCGAAACCCTGCAACGTACCTACAAGTCATTCATACGGCCCGTCATAGATTACCGTGCTCCATTGTACGCTACCCTAAAACCCAAAGACTTAAACGCCATAGCCTCAAAATTGGCTAATATTTGTTTGTTTCACAATTTTTATAACAGTTATACACAGCAAGTGTCCAAATTTTCCACCCTCCACTTCATGATACAATGCCGCTCGCTTTGGAAGATTAACTATTGCTCTTGAGACATTCCTTCTTCCTGATATCATGTCTAAGAGTGGAAATAATTTTTCTTCGAAGTTCATTCAGATCAGCTCGTAACGCTTTATAAATTTTATTCTTCATTGCCTCCCACAAATAGTAGTCTAGAGAGGACAGATCGGGCGACCATGCTGGCCTGTGTACGTCACCGTTATTAGCAATAACTCGACTGCGTAAGATTTCCGACTAGTATTCCCTAACCCTCCTAGCATTATGCGTCGGTGCGTCATCTTGTTAGAACCAGATTGCATTTAAACGCTAAAGAGCGATACGTCCATAAAGTCCGTTAAAAACGCCCTTAAGAAATTGAAGTAACGATCGGAATTTAAGTTTTCTACTTGATGAATGGACCTAATACTGTATCGTTCAAAAAAACCAACCCACACATCAAGGCCAACGCGTATTTTCGGTCGCAATAATGCTCATTTTGCTGATTAAACATTTCTGCATTAGTAAAATTGCACTCATCAGACCATATGATATTATCAAGGAAATTTTTATTGTTCTGTAGGTGATTTATCAGAAACGTGCAAAAAGCTACACGTTGATCACTTTCTCCTAGAAGAAGAACTTGCGAAACATGGATTGCATGAGGCCGATACTTATGTTTTTGAGTGATCTCTAGGCGACTTGGTGTGATAAGTCTAGCTGATCTGCAATTTCCCTCGTTAAGACAGGATTGTTTTGTACCTAATCAAAAAATTCATACTTAGTGTTTAGGTGTTCGTTATAAAAATCATATGAATTTTCACCGCTTGTGGGATTTCTTGTCTTGTCTGGCTCTATTAAACGAACCATATTTACCCAAATTTCTATCCGTAAATTGAATAAACCTTAAACTCGGTTGATGTCGCTCTGGATAACGCTTCCAATATGTTTCCACAGTCACTACTGTATTTCGATGCGAAGCATGTTAAATTCGCGGCGTATCTCTTTTTCACTTATTGGGAAAAGGCGTTTTTAAGGCAAGAGTAACACAAACGTGAACTACATACAAGAAATGGTGGAACTGTCAAATTTTTCGTTATAACAATCGAACGTTGTTATCTTTCCAAAGCAAACCTGTCAAAATTGAAAAATTGAAATACATACAGGTAAGGTAGAACTATTATCATTGTATTCAGGGTACCATGGAAATTACGACGGCAGATTTAGATTCCTTATGAACAAGTACCTTCACAATATTTTGACAGTCCGGTTACAGAACTAATTGTGGCTGCTCTTCCACTCTTGTTTGTATCATTGACAACATTTTGAAAGCAATGTATTCTAATATGATAACTACACTTGTGCTGCTTGATCATTTCAAAGCTTTTGACATGATCGATTAACTTTTGCTTGTCAAATTACACTATTTGTATTACAGTGATAACGCTACGAGTCTTATAGCTAATTTGCTTGTTGGCAGTTCACAACAAGTCCAACATAATAATAATGTGTATGATGCAAAGCCGTTAAATGCTGGTGTCCCTCAAGAATCACTTTAGGTCCGCTTTTGTATTTAGTGTATAACTTTATGAATGTTATAGATACGTGTAAGTGTCGTCTTTATCAATTTAAATCTACAACATTTGGCTGAATGCTCTATTAAACACACTCACTGTTGATAAATTCAAAAAAATCTGTAGACTTGGTTCTTGGGAAAGATTGTGCTAGAGAAAAAGTTATGTTTGCAATTAATTTAACTATGAACAACGATACTTTATATCCGCAAGACATGGGTCGTAATTTAGGTTTACTTATGGATTATAATTTGCGCTTTAGTTTAAGAAAATGGTACGTGAATAGACATTTAATTCCACGTCTAGCTAAAATTGAACCTGTTAGTTCTTTTGTATTATCTGATTTTAACTACGAAGGTGCTGTTTATGGTTCGCGTCTTGATAGCGTGGACATTAGGCGCATCCAAATGGTTCAGAATTCATGTATTAGACTAATATATGGTCTAAGAAAATATGATGTATCACATAAACTGAGTGATTTACAGTGGCTTAATATGATGCCGAATATTGCATTTTGCTTGTTTTGCACATAGGTTGATCCTTAATAAGACTCCTAGTTACATTTATAACAATATTCGTTATGGAACTGACGTGCACAATATTAACTATAAGACAGAAAGGTTTGCTTAGTATGCCTTTACATAAAATCCATCTTTTGGAAACATCGTTTCCTTTTAATATTATTAAGGTACTTAAAGCTTTACCTTTCAATCTAAATCATTCAAGCAACCGTGTATTTAAATGTCAAGTGCATAAGGATCTTTTCAGTAGACAAATAGCCTGAGTATTCTCTTTTATTTTTACATGTCCTGTATTGGTTGAGCTAATTGCCGAATGTTTTTTCTTTCCTGTTTTCTATGTGTACCCTGCCTTCCATTTTGGTTGAAATTGTAGAGTGTCTCGAAAGCTGCCACAAACAGAACTTTCATAGCCCTATTAGTATTTGAGATACAGGACGAAATTTAAAATTTGCACATTTTAAGTACCCCTCGTAATTGCTTTGCCTTGTAATTTATCAAAATGATGAAAAGTGGGTTTTATACAGAATTTTTCGTTAAGTCTAGTGGGGTGCATAGTTTTCCCTGACAAAAAGTCAGTTTCTTCGCAAATACCAAAGGTTTGTTTTTGGAACACCCTGTATATTTTTTATTACCTAATAAAGCTTACTCTCAGCTTTCAAAATATATATTAGGTATCACTTCTTTTGCATTACTAACCTCAAAAATGAATGTTACGTTAATTTAACATTTTGATGATATGGTTGACCATGAAAAACAAGGTTAAGGGTTAGGAAGTTTTATGCAAAAACACAAAATTAAAAACCAAACAATATACTGTTTTATATTTCATTAACACCAATACAATAATAAATTGATCTATTATTACAAATTTAGAGACTAAAAATACAATTCATCTTCAAATATGTCCATCTAAATCTTTCTTCTTTTTAATAACAAAAAAACAACATTCCTAAACACACTGAATCTGCATTACAATAATTAAATTTAATCCCAATGATATAACAACATTCACTTTCTTAAATAAGACTTAACGATAATGAATATTTAAATTTAGTTGTTCTAGCGGCTTCTTAATTCTACTGGATCTGCGTAATTGGAATGTTGATCATTTTGATTATTAAGTTCTGTTTCATTCTTTTTATTTATTTCTCCCATATCTGATTCATTACTTTCAGACACAGAATTTCTTGGGCTTTCCAACTAACTATTTTCAATATTGGTTTCATTTGTCATTTCATTATAATCATTTGATTTCCTCACATTAATTGTCAAAATAGCAAGGCTTCAATGGCATTCTTGTAAGGAGTCTCCTATTTTTACTAAGTACGTAACTGCACTTAAGAGTTTTACAATAGTACCAACAACCCAAGTAGCGATATAGGGTAGGTTCTCGACCAGTTCAAGGTCACTCGCCTATTGCTTTGTGTATGGAGAATATGTCAAATTTTCATGTAAATCGTAAGTGTTTGAGTGAGAGAGAGAATGTTTGGAGAGAGAGGGAGCAAATGTTTGGAGTCAGTTCAAACTTTTGGATGAAATTTGTTCAAGGTGATCTAAAAATAGATATGTCAAGGTCATCATCATCATCATGCAATTCTTAGAAATCTAAAAATAGAATCAGTTCATGTCAAGGTGATATGGAGTGAGTGTGTGTGTGAGAGAGAGAGAGAGAGAGAGAGAGAGAGAATGTTTGGAGCCAGTTTTAACGTTTGTTGGGAAATTTTTTCAAGGTGATCTAAAGATAGATATGCCAAGGTCAGCATAATCATAATGCAATTATTAGAAATCTAAAAATAGAATCAGTTCATGCCAAGGTCATCTGGAGAGAGAGAGAGAGAGAGAGAGAGAATATTTGGTTTTCTTGGAGTCAGTTTAAGCTTTTGGCGGAAAATTTTTGGAGCTGCTCAAGGTGATCTAAAAATAAATTTCAAGGTCATCATCAATTCTTAAAAATCTAGAAATAGAATCAGTTCATGTCAAGGTCATCCGCATATTGCAATTCTTAGTAAGTAGGTTCATTAGAGCATGAATGACGAAATACAAAGAAAAACCTTATTCATATCTCGTTATGAATGAGAAAGCTTTAATCAATTACCAAGGTCACCTGTAGGGGAAAGTCTTAGAAATCTATTGCATCCTAGGCACTGAAGGAGACGTCTTTCCTTTATAAACCGCAGCGAGCTCTGTGTTGAGACCAGTCAGTCAGTTGTAATTGGGGAAACATGGAATTGGCAGTATTAAACAAAAGCACCTATTGCAAACTCCATAAAAACGCGTGTGACCTGGAGATGTCGAAAAAATATAAAGTTATTAATGTGGCAGTAATTAATACGAAGTAAGGTGAACGTATAGTATTGGAAACGGACGAGTTTAAATGTGTATTACCTCAGCGCTTTTATGACGATTTCAAAGAAAGAGAAACTCGACTTGAAGAATTCAACACGCTGCTAAACACGAAGGATGTGTTTATAAATAGTTAGGGTGCAGTCGGAAAAACAACAAACATAACGTTTTCTTTGTAATAATAATACCCCAACCATATGTAAATTACGCACGCTTTAACCAGAATCATTTCGTAAACAGTGTTTAATCGTAATGCAATTGCGAGGAAGTAAAGTCATGCAAGCACCAATAAAATCAATTCTGGAACGATCCAAAATCAAAAGTTCACCGTTATGTATGGATACCCCACATCCTTGAAGTAACAATATGAATAATAATGTAACATTTTGTTGTTGGTGCTATCAGTGATGGTAGTAGTAGTCAAAATAAAAATGAAGAGAGAAAGGATGAAGGTTACTCTTCTGTCTGATCCCAAGATAAGGATGAAGTGTATAAACAATTAGCTAACGAATACTTAATCGATTGTGCTGTCGAACGATACTCATGCAAAACACATTGAAATTGGATACAGTACACACCTCAACCTTACACTGGTAGTGCGTATAGGGTACGGTAACTGTGATCAAGGTAATAATGTAGTGTTAGACATGAAAGAATGGAATGAACTTCTAAGATGGCATTCATATATAGAATTGCAATTTTTGCGATCCGATGAAATAGAAAACAAAATTGATTGTTCAAGTGTAAACAAAGAAGAAGATATAATTTATGATCAACATTATGAATCTCTGTCTAGCAATCTTGGTATTTATTACAATTGGGAATTGATTAAAGGATATGACAGAATTTTAAAAACTGTTATGATAGAAAAAAACAACTGTTGTTCTTGCAATTCTTACAATTTTAAATTGTAATCATAGCATTGTAATCATAAATTCTTCTGTACAGTAATATTAGTTAGTTTATGATTCTCGCATTTAGTAAGTAGTCTTTATGATGAATAGATTATTTCTCATTTATGTTCATTTTCCAAAGATTCCTGATGGAGAAATAAAGTATTTCGAAAGTTTGAATTAAAATAAAGAATCATTTTCATTTAGACCGCATCCCGATACCATATTTATATATATATATATATATATATATATATATATATATATATATATATACAGGGTGGCTACTTTTTATATTGAACAGTATTGCTATCTTGAAAACCATAGGAATTACAATGTCGGTTAAATGGGGCAAAAGTTGCGCATAAAAGGGACCAACAAAATGTTGAAGACAAGTCTATAATAACTCTTACTGTTTACGATTTATACAGGGAAAACCAAAATATAAGAATTTTTAATTGTTGTTGTATCTCCTTTATTTTAAAAGATATTAAAAAATTGTATTTACATTTTTTAATTTAAATTATGCATGCTAGTCTGTAGTGGCGTCAAATTTTTTTTACAACGTTTCTTCTATTTAGGGAAACCATCAACATTTTTTTTTAAATACGGACCTGTTTTTTTTTCTACACTAAATTAATTACAATATCACCATACATACACCCCCAAAATTATTTTTTGATTACCCGTCATTTCTTCACATTTCTATACATCATCAAAAATTTATGAACATTTCAGTTGAAGCCCTACCTGTTTGTTAATTGAAAACCCGCTGTTAAGCACTAGTGCTTGTCAACAAGAAACAAGGTTATTATTATGCACAAATTATTCAATCCAAAAAATTAAACAAATAACTAATATTATAATTGTATGACTTTTTAATAATAATTAACAGAACAAACTAACATAATTAAATGATACACAAAATAAATTTATAAAAATTGTTCAAAATGGCCACCGGCCTTTTCAACACAAAGTCGCGTTCTTTCACACATATGCTCTGTTGCCCTAGCAATCATATCTGGATCTATTTGCTCGAAAGCTTCGACAATTTGAGCCCTTGGTTCGTTGATGCTTTGAAACTCATTGTCATAAATTTTATTTTTTAGGTAACCCCACAAAAAGTAATCGACAGGATTTAGGCAAGGGGAGCGTGGTGGCCACTTTCTGTTACCTCTTGTTCCGATCGATTTACCCCCAAATTGACGATTTAAGTAATTTCGAACTCTGTTAGCATTATGGGCCCCACAACCATCTTGCATAAACCATGTCATTTGTCGTCGAACCAATAATGGCATTTCATCTAACACTTCTTCTAATAGATTGGTGTAATTATCGGCATTTAAATTTCCATCTATAAATTTGGGCCCTATTACAACGTTGCCAATAATGCCACACCACACATTTAATGAAAATCGTACTTGAGGCCGCACCTGTCGAGTAAGATGAGGGTTGGTTGTTGCGTAATAGTGCTTATTTTTTCTATTAAATATTCCGCAATTTGTGAATGTACTTTCGTCTGTCCATAGAATATTTTTATGGAACGACCTGTTGGTATTCAACTTACGTCTAAACCAGTTACAAAATGTCAGTCTACGGGCAGGATCATCTCTGTGTAACGTCTGGACTGGTTGGTATTTATAATCATGATGTTTGTACTTTTTCAATATCTTTTTAACTCCCGATCTGGATATACCACATTGTGTTGCAATACTTTTTGTCGAATTTTCTGGATTTACGTGTACTAATGCTAACACATTTATGTCGTTTATTGTACCTCTTCTTTGATGTGCCCGATTTAATTTAAACACACTACCTGTTTCAGTTACATTTTTAGATACCGCATAAATCGTATTTCTTGCAGGACAATTCCTATTTGGATACAAATTTGCGTATGCCTGCACTGGCACATCAACATTTCTATTATTTTTTATAAAAACATCGTACATATCTCGTTTTTCTTCTACAGAATAACGAACCATAATGTAATAATTATTATTTAAGAATAAATTTAACTAAACACTTCAAAAACGCTGGAAACTGACAAAGTAATTGACATTTATTCAACTACTTGAATTTCACGGCACTCTTAATAACAACAAAAAAATTAAGCAGTCGAACCTACATTGAAAATCATAAATGAATATTTTAAAGAATTTCTACAGTCTTATCATTATTTCCATGCCATTTTTTTTAATATTGTGTTATTTACCTTTTTATTAGTTTAAATATCAGTTACAACAAAGTAGGTAAACCCAATGAAATGGATCTGTAAGGACATTATTTAATAATTGATCTATTTCTTTCTTCATCTGCATATTACTGAAAATAATCTTCTTTGTACAAAAGAAATCGCGTTAACAAATAGACGAATAATAAACTAAAAAAGGGGGGGCTAATGCATATCCACCGAAATTTTAGTTAACACAACAGGTACGGCTTCAGCTGAAATGATCATTAAATTTTTGATGATGGATAGAAATGTGACGAAACGACGGGTAATCAAAAAATAATTTTGGGGGTGTATGTATGGTGGTATTGTAATTAATTTAGTGTAGAAAAATAAACAGGTCCGTATTTAAAAAAAAAATGTTGATGGTCTCCCTAAATAGATGAAACGTTGTAAAAAAAAATTTACGCCACTACAGAATAACATGCATAGTTTAAATTAAAAAATGTAAATACAATTTTTTAATATCTTTTAAAATAAAGGAGATACAACAACAATTAAAAATTCTTATATTTTGGTTTTCCGTGTATAAATCGTAAACAGTAAGAGTTATTATAGATTTGTCTTCAACATTTTGTTGGTCCCTTTTATGCGCAACTTTTGTCCCATTTAACCGACATTGTAATTCCTATGGTTTTAAAGATAGCAATACTGTTCAGCATAAAAAGTAGCCACCCGGTATATATATATATATATATATATATATATATATATATATATATATATATATATATATATATATATATATATATATACAGGGTGGCGCATCGTATACGCCACGGAGTTTGTATAGGAGTCTATTGTATACATTAACTATGATTTTTTTTTTATGATCTCGATTAAGGTATAAATACCCTGCTTTATCCATCTAGTTAAACAATATAGATGTTGGTGGTGGCTTAGTAAATATTTTAATCAATAAACTTCCGTTTGAATTGAATTTACCTGGTTACCAGTATTATGTCCCTGGTACAACGTTAGAGAAACGACTCGCACGCGGTGACCCCGGTATTAATCAATTAGGTGCTCATCAGACGCAACGTTAGCTGAACGAACTGCAGGTTTAGCAGTCGGTACCACCATGAGAGCAAAAAGAAAATTAGGAATGGGGTGCAAACGTCATCATCGTCAGAAAAAGAAGCAGAAATCGTTATGTAGTTGTGAAAATTTATTGAATTTACGAAAAAGAGGAGCTAAAAAATTAAACCTAACGGAAATTTTACAGACACAATAAAGTCGTCGCTTTCAAAGGCAAAACGTGGTTGGGGGTAGGGGAGAAAGAAATACATTAAAGTTTTTACCATTTCTTATTCCGTTATTCCTAGGTTTGTATGCAATCGGTGCGTTAGCCGGCCGTGCATCGGGAATTGCTAAAGCAGTCAATGAAGTTAAAAATGCCATAAAATTGCAGTAAGAGACATCGCGTCAGAATCACATGATGTGCTCTATAGCTGTAGGCTCCTTGAATAAGAAAAGCGGTGCACTTCATCTAAAACCATACAAATCTGGTGTTGGTGCGTTATATTTTAAACCATTCTCAAAAAACTGAATAGATTACCCGAAAGCCCGTTAACAGACATTGATTTAAAGAAATACACCAAAAATGTACCCTACTTTAGGGATATTTTTATAAGAGATAGCATGCCTAAATTACCAAAATGAATCTGGAATGAATAGCCAAAGCGGGCCAGGTACGCATTGGGTTTGCCACAAAAAGCGTAGTAAAAAGGTATGGTATTACGATAGTTTCGGTAATCTTCGACCACAAATCGGTTACTAACTACTTTCGGGGGTGTAATTTGCAACCGGGATCAAGGATTTAATACCATTATTTGCGGGCACCTATGCCTCTAATTATTATATCAATAATCGATACAACCTCAAATTTCGTCGATAACATTCAGTTCAGAAGGTATTGGTAACACAGGTAGCTATAACTTCTATCCACCGGAAGAGCTAGGTTTGAGGAAGAAATACGTTATCGGTTTGGTGGGATTTTACGACTGCAACAGTATTAGAAACAGGCAACGATAGATTTTATTTTAGAACAAGTCCATCTCATTTGCGAGTGATTAATATTCCACACGATGCGTATGAGTTAGATGAAATTAGCGATTATCTAAAAGCTAAGATGCACACAGAAAAGTTTATCGTTTAAATATGAGATATACAATTCCTTTGAGATCGATTTTACTAAAGAAGGTAGCATTGGTCGCATGCTAAGGTTTGAGTCTAAAATATTAAAACCAAATATTTTACATACGTCTGCGTTAGACATCGAAATACTTAAACACACTACTCTACACGTAGAGTGCAACATTATAAAGGGACAGTGTCGAAACGGGAAACCTGGTTATCGTTAAGATAAAACTCCCAGCAATACTCAATGTTCAGTAGTAAACACGGACATAATTAGTAATATAACAATTAATTTGACTAATCGAAGGAGTAAACTAATGGACTTTGGTGAAAGTACGTTTAGAACTAAAAGAACGTGGGTTTAAATTATTCAAGCCCCAACTCCGTCTTTCAAAAATTCATATAAAAGACATCATTCCTACAGTAAGATATTAACTAGTCATCAACCTTCATTGCAGTTAACATCTGAAAAGAAATACTTTTTAACATCAATTGGTTTAACAGTCCTCACCGACAATGGCCGAATCATTAAAAGTCTTTCAAAAGGTACATTTTGATGACACTGTAATTAAATCAGATATTCACACTTATCTTCCGTATGGATCTTGTAAGTACCTTCTGAACAAATACGCATCTTAATTCACAATCAAGATCTAATTACGGCTAGTCACGATAGTTTTCTGTTCATAGAAGGTAAGCTTGAGCTTAAAAAAGAAGAATCTGAAAGAAATCATGCAACTTATCCAATACTTTCCCCAACTTCCTTTTCGAAGAAATTCGTTATGAGTTAAGTGGTCAAATAGTGGACGTTTGCCGAAATCCGCTTAAGGGATATATTTATTATACGACAAGCAAGAGCAAAGCACTAAGTCATTTAAGGTGGTCACCAAAGAATGAAGAACCATTACAAGTGGAATTCGATGAGCAAAATGGAGAAAAACCGTTTACAGTATGCATAACATTAAACCGCATATTTGGAATATTGGAGCATTATCGTCAAGTGAATATGCGTCAAGAGTTGATTTTAATTCGATCCAGAAGCGATACAAACTGCTACCATGGTGATGTTGATGCGAAATAACCTTAAATGAAATTCAATTGAAAGTACCACACTTAACACTTAGTGGCGCTGCGAAACTTAACTTGTTTCAACGAATCAATAAAACTTCTATTACTACTGTTCCATTTCGTCAATGACAATTATATGAATTACCTGCTTTAAGGCAACCTCAGACATACGGCCAATAAAAACGTGGACGCAACTGGAAAAACCACGTTGGATAGTTGTTGCATTCCAACAAGGTAAAACGTACACAAAGTCAGCAAGGGCAGGAAATTTGGATCACATTAACATCAAAACCTTAAAGTACACCTGAATTCTGAGTATTATCCATATGAAGCAATGCATTTGACCTTCAGAGCTAACCAATACATACCTGCTTGTCGCATTTTTTTGAAACTCCGGTGTGATTACTATAGTGAAGATGATGAGAAAGATGCATTATTCAACTATTCCGAATTTAAATCATGTCGAAGTATTTGTAATGGACTGCTCTAAACAAAATGAATCCTTAAAATACTCAACAGTTGACATCAAATTGGAAATTGATCCTCTAACACCTTTTGGTAGTGGAATCATTGTCGATGATCGTATTTTCCATGACGCTATTGTGCAGTACAACCCGCTCATTGGAGAAGTGAAAAAATGATAATTATTGTAATATACACTCAGTACGTCTAGTATATATATATATATATATATATATATATATATATATATATATATATATAAATTTTGTAACTATTCGTTTAGTTTTATTTCATCCACCACCAAAGATGAAAGTAGTTGCTCAGAACGAAAAACTTCCAATTCAAAATCATGACATGATGATGATGAAAGTCTACTACTCCAAAACATTGTGATTTACTTCCTAATAGTATACGTAGAATTATATGCGTTCCCTCCAATTGCGGCAAAACAAACGCAATGGTCAGTCTGCTTACTGAGAAAAATGGTTTGAAATTTAAACATGTATACGTATAGTCTAAGTCATTGAATCAAAACAAGTACAAAATTTTACAGGAAATTTTACTTTCAATGAAGGATATAGGTTACTTCACCTTCAGTGATAATCAAGATGTGATTGTGCAAAATCCAACTCTATTTTTATCTTCAATGATATCGCTTGTGAAAAGTAAAATAACATAAGGGCATATTTTTCTATGGGTAGACATAATGATATTGACTGTTTCTATTTGGGTCAAACTTACAGTAAAATTCCAAAGCAATTAATTCGTGATAATGCTAATCTAATTATACTATTTGAGCAAGATGAATTAAACTTAAAACATGTGTATGAGGATCATATAAGCATTAAATTGTTTCTGGTCATGTGTTCATTTCATGGGTTCAAGAAATTAACACCTCAGTTTAAATTGATTGATGATAATCAATTTGATATTGAGGATAAGAGACTCGGCACTGTTTCCAATCCCATAGATCCTCAAGATGTCATCACCAGGCAACACTATTTGTCACAAGGTTCAACTTAGATGGAAACCGTTTGACAAAGTTGGCAGACCCTCAAGAAGCCGGTAATGCTATAAGTAAAGGATATCGTGATTTTAGTCTACAAACAGCTCAGAAAGCTTTTGATAAAAGGAATGCGAACGCTTATCTAGTGTTGGAACAAAAACTAGATCAACTTAATGAAATTGTAGATAAATTAGTGCCATGTCTAAATTACAACTCAACGAATTGCGCAAACCCGCACGAAAAAATTTTAAACGAAAGCAAACAATAATTAGGGATGTCGATGACCTTTGGCGAGAAAATTTTGCTGAATTTAGCACATATGCCAAACAAAATAAGGGTTGTAAGTGTATATTAGTGGTTGTCGACTGTTTTTCGAAATATGTGTGGACCAGATGATTAAAAACGAAAACGGGCATAGAAGTTACCAAGGCCATGCAAACAATCATCAAAAAGGGTCGGAAACCTACCAATTTGCAGACAGACGCCGGAAAAGAATTATACAATGAGCATTTTATTAAACTAATGCAGCGTTATGGAGTCATTCATTAATCCACATATAGCACAAAGAAGGCTGCAATTGTCGAACGTGTTATCAGAACCATTAGAGTTGTATACAATGAGCGTTTTAGTCTAAAGGTAAATGCAAGCGTGGATTGAGTACAATTGATACCATATAGCGATAGATTATAAGTGTAATTGTGAACGTTTATCGAATGAACCCATAAGGTGCGTAATACAAGACGTTTAGCTTACACAGTAAAAAACATGCAATAGAATCATATTGAGGGTGACCATAACGAATCAGATTTAACGCATCGTGAAAAGATAAACCAATCGGATTTATGAACTAAAGGTTATGTAATCATTACAATACTATCACATCATCATAAGAATGAAACATGTCAACGGTATAGGAATCGACATTATTGTACTGGTAGACAAGTACGTTTAATACATAAGTAAATTTACAAGTTGGATTGATAAAGATACATAACGAATTATGTTTAAGATGAACTAGATTGTAAGAAGAAGTGCAGAATTCATAAACTAGTTCATCACAGTAAATTTATCAAATAAAGGTAACACTATTGTATGGTGAAAGGAATCATAAATTTAAAAGCATTTTGATAGGATGCAACCTTGGTAGAATTAAGTTTTACAAGTTCCAATATATACATAGTTAATAATGAAAGGATATATTTGGGAGTGATACTATAATTAAGATCGAATTTATAATGTATCTGAGTAAATTTGTTAATAAAATAATTATTGTAAAGATGTTATTATAAGTAATAGTTATTATTTATGAACTAGATATTTAAAGAATTTGTAAATTTTGAATTTACAAAATTTACAAATTATATAACTTACATTTTGCTAATAAAGAGATATACGTTATACAACGTTTAGATTGGAGCACCTTTAAATTAATTTTGTACAAGTTGCAACTACTACTACTTATATTTAAAAAATCACAAATACTGTTTTTTATTTGAATGGCACCCTTTTATTAATATTTAAAATATAAACATTTTTAAAAACTAATTACGCACATCGTATGCAGGACTGATTTTCAAATTGAATGGTAGCTTTTTATTGATATTTAAAAATCTAAACACATGAAAGAGACTAGTTCTTCAATTTCAAGCGCTTCAGCATTATTTTTATACATCAATTGGTCGGCCTGCAACAAAGTAAAGCAATTAGCTAAGCACTGCGTTTGTGTTCTTTTTTTTCAAAATTTTGCGGAGCACGCACACATATTTATAAGAAATGTAAATATTAACGCATTTTTTATTGATTTACATAATTTACAAAATTTTGAGGAATAGAGTAACATGTTGTAATTTTTGTATAATTTCTATTTGCGATACGCAGATGGTTAGCGCGGTACTCTAGCAAAGTACAGGTCGTAGATTCAAATCCTACTCGAGGTAAACTTTTTATTTATGTATTTAATAAAATTAATAATAATTTTTAATTTGAAAAGAAATTTAAATTTACACCATTTCTTTCAGGTTATCTAAAATTGCTTATATATAGAACTGCATCAGTTTACGACACATTTATTAAAAGAATTGTTTCATTTAAAAAAATGTTAAACGTTTGTGTGTGTGTGTGTGTGTGTGTGTGTGTGTGTGTGTGTGTGTGTGTGTGTGTGTGTGTGCGCGTGTAGTGTGTGTGTGTGTGTGTGTATGTCTGTGTCTGTGTCAATGTCTGTCTCTGTGTCTGTGTCTGTCTCTGCGTCTGCGTCTGCGTCTGCGTCTGCGTCTGCGTCTGCGTCTGCGTCTGCGTCTGCGTCTGCGTCTGCGTCTGCGTCTGCGTCTGCGTCTGCGTCTGCGTCTGCGAATAGCTTTCTGAACTAGACAATTGTCGTGCAAAAACAAGTTTTTTTTTGTGGATAGTAATGCGGGCGTTTTTCCTCCAGGGCAGTTTTTAAATTTTTAATTGTGTTTCCGTAGGACTCTATATTTATGGTAGATCCAGTTGGCATATATTAAATAAGCAAGACTCCATCAGCATCCCAGAAAACAGTTGCCATCGGTTTTTTTCCAGAAAATTGTGTCTTGGTCAGTTTTGGTGGTGGAGAGCACTTATGAATCCACTGCATAGATTCTCGTTCAGTTGGAGGGCCCAATTGGTGTACCCAAGTCTCATCCTCGGTGATAATTCGAGAACAAAAATTCTTGTCCCTCTCCAGGTCGGCCAAATTTCTATTTTGTACAGTCATTATTGATAGATTCTCGACCTCCATCAAAAGAGTTTGACCAATATTTTACTTGAAAATAGATGGTGCATCTTCCCCATACACGGAAACCATTCTTTCCATTCTTTCATGAATTGCTCTTGGACCATTGCCTCCTTTTTTTAGGAACATTATTACGCTGCGATGCTCAATCTTGGTTTCACTCATTTTAACCACATATAGACTGTCTCAAATCTCTGTAACCGGCACAAGCTAAACACAACTTAGAACCCTGCAAAATATTCTTCAACAGCTTCTATGAAACGCTCTCCCATGAAATTTTTGAATAAGAAGAAGTCTGACGGAGCTAGACCGGGGCTATAAGGTGAATGTTTTAACTTTATAAACCGACAGTCGTTGACTAGTCTGCGTCTGTGTCTGCGCCTGCGCCTGCGTCTGCGTCTGCGTCTGCGTCTGCGGCTGCGTCTGCGTCTGCGTCTGCGTCTGCGTCTGCGTCTGCGTCTGCGTCTGCGTCTGCGTCTGCGTCTGCGTCTGCGTCTGCGTCTGCGTCTGCGTCTGCGTCTGCGTCTGCGTCTGCGTCTGCGTCTGCGTCTGCGTCTGCGTCTGCGTCTGCGTCTGCGTCTGCGTCTGCGTCTGCGTCTGCGTCTGCGTCTGCGTCTGGGTCTGCGTCTGCGTCTGCGTCTGCGTCTGCGTCTGCGTCTGCGTCTGCGTCTGCGTCTGATTCTGCGTCTGCGTCTGCGTCTGCGTCTGCGTCTGCGTCTGCGTCTGCGTCTGCGTCTGCGTCTGCGTCTGCGTCTGCGTCTGCGTCTGCGTCTGCGTCTGCGTCTGCGTCTGCGTCTGCGTCTGCGTCTGCGTCTGCGTCTGCGTCTGCGTCTGCGGCTGCGGCTGCGGCTGCGGCTGCGGCTGCGGCTGCGGCTGCGTCTGCGTCTGCGTCTGCGTCTGCGTCTGCGTCTGCGTCTGCGTCTGCGTCTGCGTCTGCGTCTGCGTCTGCGTCTGCGTCTGCGTCTGCGTATGCGTCTTCGTCTGTGTCTGCGTCTTTGTCTGTCTACTAACACATGCAAGTATAATGCTTTTGCCTAAAGTAATAACTGAATTAACACGTGAACTTGACTCAGTCAAATTCCAAGAATTGCATTCATGAATGTAGCTTTTCTTTGTATTTCACGCTCTAAATGAACCTAATTAGTATGTAGAACAATCTTTCGGTAACATTCCATTCCTAAGAAATGTTTTTTTTTTAAAGAACGTAACCTCTGGTAAAAAAGCTAAAAGAAAATTGTATACATAAAAACAAAAATACTGCAGTGCACCCACACACATTTATGAGAAATGTAAATATTAATGCGTTTTTTATTGGTTTACACAATGTTTCTAACGCAGATTTTGATAAAAGAGGTATAAAGTAACCAGTTGTAATTTTTGTATAATTCCAAACGTTTGAAAAGAAATTAAAATTTATACCACTTCTTTCAGTTTTATCTAAAATTGTTTATATATAGAACTTCATCAGTTTACCACACATTTATTAAAGGAATAGTTTCATTTCAAAAAAATGTAAAACGCTGTGTGTGTGTGTGTGTGTGTGTGTGTGTGTGTGTGTGTGTGTGTGTGTGTGTGTGTGTGTGTGTGTGTGTGTGTGTGTGTGTGTGTGTGTGTGTGTGTGTGTGTGGGTGTGTGGGTGTGTGTGGGTGTGTGTGTATGTGTGTGGGTATGTGCGTGCGTGTGTACTAACACGTGCAAGTATAAAGCTTTTGCATTCATAGGTATTTTCTTTTTAAACGTAATACCTTAATTAACAAGTAAACTTGACTCAGTCAAATTCCAAGAATTGCATGATGAATAAAGTTTTTCTTTGTATTTCACGCTCTAAATCTACCTAATTATTATGTATGTACAACAATTTTTCGATAACGTTCCCACCGTATAAAATTTTTTTTTAAGAATGGAACCTCTGGTAAAAAAGTTAAATGAAAATTTTATACTTAAAAACAATCCAGATAAAATAGTTATTTTTGTATTGAGTGTGCAAAATGAGTGTTTTGTAAATGGCGCATGAGAGTTAAATATTCATTCAAATGTGCCATAAAACATGAATTTTACCACGAAATACAAACAATATATTTTCTATAACTGTTATATTTAAGAATTTCTTTGAACTTTGTTAAATAATTCAAATAAATCTCCCCCTATTTCCTAAATGTTGCGACATAAATCGTATCTATGGAGACATCATGTTTAGCAATGCTAGTTTTATTAGTATCAATATTACAAATAAAAAAGGATAGTTACATATATGTGTTACAGTTTGGAATATTAGTAGTAGTATTGGTAAAATAAACTATATTATCTTACTTAGTATTTGTTAGTTTTCGTTAAATTAAAAGTATCATTTGAGTATTTTTTAATTCAAGTGATTCATTCTTGCAATTTATTTTGCGCCCTAGTGTGCAAAGTATTTTGCGCATGTTGCCATGGGCAACGTTAAAGAATAGTTTGCAATTAAAAAAACTAACATGTCGCACGCGGACATTAGTAAAAAGGTTATTGGTAAACATTTTTGACAGTTATAGAAAATTTTTTTTTTATTTCAAACAAACAAAAATGCATTTTTCTAGGGAATGAAATCGTGTATTAATAAATTCAAACGTTTTTTTTTCGACAACATTCAGAGTAAATTATACCGCAAAACAATTTGAAGTATGAACCTCTAGTATAGGAATCAAAAATAATCCAGATAAAAGTTATTATTTCAAACTAATTTTTAAAAGATTATCGCCGGATACAAAATCATTATCATTATTCAAATTTAAGATTGCAGTCAATAAATTATTATTTTCATCAATTTCTAATGTACATAATAATCTCAACAGCACTTTAGATATTGGTTTTCGCTTGTTAGTTTTCCGATGTTTTGTTTTAGTGTTGTGCGATTAGCCTACCCCGAATGCATATGAAGTTCAGGGTTAAGTGGTAGAGCGCAGAGAAAGAACTTTCGTTCTCTCTTTGTGAACTTCGCCTTTGGGCATAGGGGTACATTTTCGTTTTATTGTTTTATTTGTTTATTTTCATTATTCTCTCTTTTAAATTTAGTATTATCATTACATTTAATTTCATTTGCACTCTTTGATCCCAATAAAGTCATTTTATTTTTGTGACTATTTGGTCTTTATCATCCAACTGAATACTACTCGATTCTGACGTAACAGACTATGACTGATTATCTGCAATAATGTTTATGTTTAAAAACCAGTTTTTCCACTTCGGAAATACAAAATTCAACCAATCCGTACCCAGGAATGGTAAAAAATGCTCAGCAGGTTTGATAACTGCTAAGCATAACTCACTTGAGACATCGTTACAACTTACATTAACATCTACTGTACCGGCTACCTCCAACTTTTCCCCGAAATAGACTTTAAACTAAATTTTGGTAGCTTCAGCGCTAAATTTTTAAAATATCGTTTGCATTCTTTATGATGCATTACTGAACGGTAAGCACCCGTTTTCAACTCCATATTGACCTTGACTAATAATAACTTTGACTATCAGCGACTCTGATTCTCTCATCTTATTAATTTTTACTAACATGAGTTCTTCTAATTCCTCCTCTTCCTGTATAAATCCCTCTTCGACTGATTTTACTTCTTTATATCTACACTTCCTGGATGCATGATCTTTATGTTTACATACATAACATTCCCAATTCTTCGCTGGACAGTTATCTGGGTTGTGAAACCTTCAACACCTCAACATTCCTTGGATTTAGTAAAACTGCTTTGACAATTACTTGAATTATATATTTCTTGTATTCTACTGCTACTAGACATTTTATTTCTTTGTGTATTTTTTGACTCCTGCTTTATTTGCAATTTATTTATTCCTGGCTGTAATAATTTTGCATGTTCATCTGCACTTTCCATACTTCTTGCTATCGAAACAGCTTTGGCGTATGTTATATTATTTTCTGTACTTTTGAGAGGCTGTTTCTCGGGGAAGTCTTCGTTCAGAATACCGTACCGCATAAATCCTTGACGCCAATAACGCATTTCTTTCGCATTCTCCAAGAATGAAAGTCATGTCGATCAACTCTGCGTCGGACAACAACATTTTAATGGAAATGTCCTGTAGAAACACTTAAACTGATACACAAGACAGTAAAGCACAACAGAAGCTCGGGAAACTGACGTTTCTTATCAGTCGTTTATAATAATTGACAAACGTTTTCCAAAGCACCGCGGCAATGCTCAGTATAAACTGAAATTAGATAAAATGTGAATATCTCGAAAACTATCACTCCAAAATATCGATAATGTTACATTAATGGAAAGGAAATTTAATTTCCTGTCCGCTGATGATGGTTCCATTTAAAAAAATCAAGTTATCCATGTTTGAAAAAAATTATATTCGGAGCCATAGAAATTATTGAATTCTAGAAGCAAGAATTTTTGGAAATGAATAAGAATGATGCGGTACCCTTTTCGGAAGTAAAAAACGAAAGCCACATCTCTCCACCTGTATCCTTCTTCGAGATATTGATAGTTTCCGGAGGCACTGCAAACGTCATTTTTTCTACAAAATGTCAAATAACTCAGAAGCAATGCGACGTAGACACATACTATGGTTATTAAAGTGACCTTTAAATTCAACGAGGAATTCAAGAATGTATGAATATATAGGTTGTTTTATTTAAAATAACGAAGTTGGCATAAGTTTCCGGCATAACCGGAAGTCCGCCATTTCTGAAAATAATCTTAAAACATGTAGTTTATGACTGTGGACAACTTTTATATAAGACATTTTTTCGTATTTGTAACAGTAAGGGAGTTGTGGAGCAATCCCGCTTAAGTGGGCCACCCTGTGTATATATACAGGGTCCGCCTTTGGGAGCTGATCCTATGAGTATCTGCTAAACCAAACTTACTATAATTTTGAAAATTTGGTGACAGGGTAATGATGTTAGGGCTAACTCATCTAAAATATTTTCACGTTCGTACCACTTCCGGTTATACCGGAAGTCAATTATTTTAAATGGAACGCCCCATATATTAATACATTTTTGGATTCTATGTCGAATTTTAAGGTAAGTTTGTTAAATAAACTAGATACGAAATTTCAGTCGTTTTAAAAAAAAAACATTTCTCTAAAAAAATTGACAGATGCGGTCTTAGTAATAACTCGTTAATTGTTCGGTTCCTGTCAAAGAATTTGAATAAAACTTTGAGGTTTTGTAGGCAAAGGTTTATTGCAACAGTCTGCAAAAATTGACATTTGTATTTTTCATAAAAATAAAATTATGAATGTCTAAACTTGGCTATCAAAAAATGCAAGTTACTCAAAAAAATCAAATGGAAACCCCTATTTTTTATTACTCAGATCGATTTAACGCGAAAAATTAAGGTAAGTTTGTTTAAAACTTTATTTGCCTAAACGTAACAGTTTCATACTTATTATCAAAAAAGTCCCAATTTTAAAATTTGTGATAAAAATGAGCTACATACTTAAATCTAGTATTCCTTGTTCGTGGTCACCATAGAAACCAAATAATTGAGAATTGAAATAAAGAAAAATATTTGAAAAAGTTACTGCAAAAAATTATAAAAATTGATAATTTTGTGATTCAAAAGTCATTTTTGCCAAACAGAAATTTTCCAAGTCATTTTTTTAAAATTCGATTTACAACATAAGTGTAAAAATTTAATACTTTATGAGTAAATCGAAAAAATCTACTTTTTACTGCGGAGGTAGTGACTACATACTTATCAGTGCATTCTTACACGATAAAGTCGCTGATTTAGTATTTCTTGTCCGTGATCAAATGTAAATTAATTTACAATAAATGTTCAAAATGTTGCCCGTTAGACGCAAGACATTGTTGAACCCGTCTTATAACGGCTCCATTCGTAGCCCTTTGAATTTGTTGTTTTTACAACATAAGTGTAAAAATTTAATACTTTATGAGTAAATCGAAAAAAAACTACTTTTTACTGCGGAGGTAATACATAATTATCAGCGCATCATTGCACGATAAAGATGAGTATTTATTTTGTTTTTCTTTTGTAGTCAATAATTTAATAAAATTGTTGACAGTTTGTGTTTTTCTTGATGAAATGGCTCGACTTGAATATTCTAATGCAGATTATTTGAATTTAATTTTAATTCACGGAGAATGTCATAGAGTTGTAAAACGAACAGTAAGAACATTCGTCGAACGCTATCCTGAGCACCTCCGACCGTCAGCAGATACAATAAGACGTGTAGTTCAAAATTTGGAACAGTTTGGCACATTTAAACACTCTGCTCCTCGCAAAAAAACTGCTATTGATAACGAACAGAATGAAGTTATAACTTTAGGATATTTCCGTGCCTATCCTTGTAATTCCATAAACGACGCGAAAACAGATATTGGCTTAACACCAACAACTATCAGAAGAATTCTTAAGAAATAAGTTTAGACCATACCCTTTACAATTAGTTCAACATTTGAAAGAAGCGCATTTCTTGAAACGTATCGAATTTTGTGAAACAATTTTGCTCAAAATACAAGAAATTCCTAATTTTTTGACTAATATCATATTGACGGACGAATCTAAATTTACGAAAAATGGCATATTTAATCGCCGAAACTCGCATTACTGGAATAACGAAAATAGCAATCCAATTGGAGAATGCCATTTTCAGGAAATTTGGAATTTTAACGTATTTTGTGCTATTCGGAATAACGAAATCTTTGACGTGTATTTTTACAACGAAAATTTGAGAGGTTTAAAATAGTTGATTGTTGCGATTTATGATTACAAATTTAATTTCTAGAAGAAAATTATCTTGAGATACTAAACCATCGAATTCAACCCCGATTAAATCTAGAAAGGGAAAATTTATGGTACCAACAAGACCCCCTCACAACACCAACGCTGTTTTCATGAAACTTTATGAAATTTTTTAAGATCGTTGGTTTACCAATAATGGTCCCTTTCCATGGCCACCTAGGTCACGTGATCTTACGCCAATGGATTTTTATCTTTGGGGTCGAATTAAAAATATTGTTTATGTTGCACCACTAACGACTAAAGAAGATTGCATTGCAAGAGTGCAAAATGCCTTCAATTCTCTTTCTCCATAAGAAATTCAAAGGGCTACAAATGAAGCCGTTATAAGACGGGTTCAACAATCTCTTGCGTCTAACGGGCAACATTTTGAATATTTATTGTAAATTAATTTACATTTGATCACGAGAAAGAAATACTAAATAAACGACTTTATCGTGTAAGAATGCACTGATAAGTATGTAGTTACTACTTCCGCAGTAAAAAGTAGTTTTTTTCGATTTACTCCTAAAGTATTAAATTTTTACACTTATGTTGTATATCGAATGGACTTAGAAAATTTCTATTTAGCAAAAATGATTTTTGAATCACAAAATTATCAATTTTTATAATTTTTTACAGTAACTTATTCAAATATTTTTCTTTATTTCAATTCTCAATTATTTGGTTTCCATGGTGACCACGAACAAGGAATACTAGATTTAAGTATGTTGCAAATTGGGACTTTTTTGATAATAAGTATGAAACTGTTACGTTTAGGGAAATAAAGTTTTAAACAAACTTACCTTAATTTTTGACGTTAAATCGATCTGAGTTATCAAAAATAGGGGTTTCCATTTGATTTTTTTGAGTAACTTGCATTTTTTGATAGTCAAGTTTAGATATTCATAATTTTATTTTTATGAAAAATACAAATGTCATTTTTTGCAGACTGTTGCAATAAATCTTTGCCTACAACACCTCAAAGGTTTATTCAAATTGTTTGACAGGAACAGAACAATTAACGAGTTATTACTAAGACCGCATCTGTCAATTTTTTTAGAAAAATTGTTTTTTTTAAAACGACTGAAATTTCGTATCCAGTTTATTTAACAAACTTACCTTAAAATTCGACATAGAATCCAAAAATGTATTAATATATGGGGTGCTCCATTTTAAATAAGCGACTAAGTACCGACTTCCGGTATAACCGGAAGTGGTACGAACCTGAAAATATTTTAGGTGAGTTAGCCCTAACATCATTACCCTGTCATTTCAAAACTATAGTAAGTATATATATATATATATATATATATATATATATATATATATACACATACAGCCGGAAAGTTCATATGAATGTATGTCCTCAGAAGCTTCGTTATCGATCTACAGGCTGTTGAAGTTGTTGTGTTTTTTCGGTTTTTTCCAAATTTTTTCGAAAACCCTTCTAGATATTACATTGAAATTTTACATATCGTATAAGGGCATGAAGGCCCTTATTTCAACTGAAAAGTTCATTTTTAATTTAACCAGTGGCGTAGATACAGCTAGGTCATGCCATAAATTCCACAAAAAAAATGTGTTACGCCACTGTTTTATATGACACGTTTACACGATATTCATCAGAAATCAATTCCGAACAAAAAAGGTCTCCATACATTTTCACGTAAAACTCACCGTTTAGGAAAAAATAATTAAAAAGTGTCGTGTCGTTATAACGTGCTGTTTATTTACAAGATAAAGATAGGCCACAAAAACACAAGTGAGCTCTGTCCGTTGATAAGGAAACATCGCTATGTATTTCGTTAATAATTCACGCACCAAAATCCTGAAGTGGGCCGGGGCACCATCGTGCATGAACCACATGTGCTGACGTACTAGGGGAGGGACATTTTCTAGTAATTCAGGCAAATTATTTTGAAGAAACGCACGATAGGTATTGCCGTCAAGGCGCCTTGGAAGAAAGAATGGTCCAACTAAAAAATCTCCAATAATACCAACCCACACGTTGACTGAAAATTGCTGCTGAAATTTTGTTTCTACTATAACATGAGGGTTCTCTTCGCTCCATAAATGAGCATTACGAAAATTTCTGATTGCTTCTCAGGAGAAATTTGCTTCATCCGTGAAGATAACTTGCCTGTCGAAATGAGGATTTTCTGCAACCTTCTGGAGAAACCACATGGAAAAATTCCTGCGTGCTGGAAAATCTCGTGGAAGGAGAGCTTGCACTCTTTGCAGATGATACGGATACAGCAGATATTCTCTCAAAATTTCCCATGCAGTTTTGTGGCAAATATTAAACGCACTCCCAATTTTGCGTGTACCAGATCCTGGATTCTGTTCAATTTCATTGAGAACAGCCTCCTCTACTTCCGCCGTCCTCACTGTACGAGGTCGTCGCTCTCGGTTTCCATTTTGTAAACTGCCATATTGAGACAGTCGAAGATGGGTGTTTGTGAATGTTCTACCATCGGGAACAGCACGGTTGGGAAATCTTCCTTAGTAAAGACGCCTGGCTTGTTTAGCATTGCCGTCAGCCAGACCATAGACGAAAAGCATGTCGGTCATCTCCGAAATAGCATAATTGACCATTTCTCTTACTTTTATGAAGACAAAACACTTGGAAAACAACAAAAAGAACAAGAATAAGACTGACATGACAGGATTATTAACGAAATACATAGCGATGTTTCCTTATCAACGGACAGAGCTCACTTGTGTTTTTGTGACATATCTTTATCTTGTAAATAAACTGCACGTTATAACGACACGACACTTTTTAATTATTTTTTTCCTAAACAGTGAGTTTTACGTGAAAATGTATGGAGACCTTTTTTGTTCGGAATTGATTTCTGATGAATATCGTGTAAACGCGTCATATAAAACAGTGGCGTAACACATTTTTTTTGTGGAATTTATGTCATGACCTAGCTGTATCTACGCCACCGGTTAAATTAAAAATGAACTTTTCAGTTGAAATAAGGGCCTTCATGCTTTTATACAATGTGCAAAATTTCAATGTAATATCTAGAAGGGTTTTCGAAAAATTTGGAAAAAACCGAAAAAACACAACTTCAACAGCCTGTAGATCGATAACGAAGCTTCTGAGGACATACATTCATATGAACTTTCCGGCTCGAAATCGCCTCAGAAATCACCCCTTAAAATAAGTACATACACTTAAGTAACATCATATATATATATATATATATATATATATATATATATATATATATATATATATATATATATATATATATATATGGTTTATTATAAAAAAAAACTGCTTAAAACACAAATATTATGTTTGAAATACTTACCCACTACCTCCCGAATTCTAATCAGATCTTTGGTGTTATAGAACTACCTTGATTTATGGCTACTTTTCATTTAGGTTTCCAAATGCGCTTTACTGTAGGAAAGCGGTTTAGAAGCCATCTATTATAAATATTGTGAAACATTTGATATTCACATCCCCTTAGTCTTACCACGAATATATGAATTAATGCGAAGCCGCCACCAAAAGTTGTTGTTAAAATACCACAATAAGCTAAGAGCGCGCATCAGACGCGTACAATTTTATAGAAAGTTTAAAAAAATTCATTAATTTATTTATGCTTAGCCTATGTTTGTGTTGTATGTAGAAATCAAAAATACATCGTCATTTTTGCAAAAGAAATTGTCCTGTATTTGTTTAGAATATTGATATATCAGTAGTACCATTCAACAAATAAAAAATAATTATGCAATATTCTCGATATCTCTTTTAAATACACGTAGTTTATAATCTTGATTTATTTGTACGAATTGAACTGAAAATGTTCAATAGTATATGTAGAAGATGAATGGTTATGTTTGTAAAAATCATTTGGCTTGGAAATTATTTAAAATGTTCGACTCAATGATTAATTGGAACGCCCTTAATTCGCCCTATATGTTAGAGATTGTTACATGCATATGTTTCATTACGAAGAGAGGATTTTAAATGATTTATTTAATGGATTTTATGTTTCATTACAGCTGCTATTTATTAGAGATTTGCTTTTAGTCTCGTTACAAGGGTTTAGACGCAGGTGCGATTAATTTTTTATTCATTTTTAAGTTATATATAAACGCATGATAAATATAAGAAAAATCGAATCATATTTTTTATTGTTTCATTCCGGATATGTATATTAAATGCACCAGCTGAAAACTTGCAAATAATTTCGGGAAAGAAGTTAAGCTGTCGCGACGCGTTAAATACATTTTTTACCAAAATGGATATTGAAAAACAATTAGCGCAAATAATAAAATAAAAACGAAATAAAAAACGCATTAGTCGAAATTTTTATAGCATATATTTAATTTGCAATTAAAATTTTTAGATACTACAAAATATGGTATGGTATACTTCGTTTGATAATCCCACAAATTTTAAAATTAGCTGGAAACGATGCCTTCTTGGTAATTAAATATTAATTTAGGTATCATTAATTTTCAAGATAAATGATCGCTTAAAATATTAATTAAGTGTAGGGTGGAACTTTTGAACCATACGACTATTTAGCAAGCGGTGAATCAGATTTAAATGCTTGAGGTTCTTTAAAATTAGATTATTGATTTTACACTTGCTTACTTACTTTCACTTACTTTATATGCTCGTAACACAAAAATTAAGGCCTAAACGTAACACTTATCTTCTGAATAATTAATATTGTAGGTACCCTATGTTTTAATTCTGTGGAAGTGGTGAAGTTTACTTTAAAAGTATGTACGTCATTATGTTTTCCGGATTGTACTTCAAGATTAATTCTTTAAAGCAAGGATCCCTATTCCTATCCGAAGCTATCACTTACTTTTGTTATCTTTGTAATGTCCACCTGTATAACATTTTAAATGTAAAACGTACAACAGTCGTGAAAAGAACGCAAAGCGAAAGTTACAGTTAACTACCTGTAAAACCAATGGATATAAAAAATTAGCAATTTTAATGAGGTAAAAATGAGTAAAAAAATTTTGTAATAATTGTATTAATCTGGTATTTATTCTGTTAACAAGCGCAATAGAAGCTGTTGCGTTCCAATATAAATATATTCAACCAGCTTATAAAAGATTAACACAAATAATTTGTCAAGTTTCAATTTATTAATCACCAATTAAAATGATACACACGAACGGCTATATTTACTCGATTTTTATCTATAACTTAAAGCTTTAGTAGATATTATGGTATAAGTGCTTAAAGACAAATTTTATCTACGAAGTTTTTAGTGGATAAAATTGGTTTATTAACGTGTATTATACAAATTTTTTTTTAAGTTGACGGAATTTTCAAAAAAATGTATTACTTAGATAAATTCATTTACATAAATGTTAATTGTAGTATACACAGATTTGATGAACACTTAAAGAAGTAAAATTCGTTCTCCTTTCGTCAAGTAAGTCAGGTGCAGTAAAACTTGCAAGACTATTTGAATTTACATCTGCTAAAAAAATTTTGAGGCGTAGGCAATTAATTCGCCGATATATCGGTTTACCACTGTATAAAAATTTCACACTCCTTACTCTTCAGGGTTAACAAGTCAGGTCCCACATTGACTAATATAATTTTGTATAATATCGCATACTTAACAAAAAAATCATTTTTTTAAATGTAAAACTGCAAAAGGTAAAAATGATAGGGACGCCTCTGCATGCTACCGTATTTGTAAATTATCTTATCCCACGGTAGCGCGGGTTATAAAACAATCATAAATATGTAACAGTGGGATAAAATACAATACATGCCAAATGCGATTCATAAAAATGTGCAGCTCTGTCATAAACCCCTTTCTACAACAAACGTAAGCATTGTCATAATTTTATTAGCTTAAATGATAAAAATAAATAGCTAGATCGAATCCCTAATCCAAAGTATAAATAAATAACAGCAAGTCCGTTAAGAAGTACGAGAACCAAAAATTGCGTAGGGAACAATTTAATTTAAATAGGAAGTAATTGAAATTAATTAAAATGTGTACTTGGTTTCTCGGGTGTTGGAGGGCGTATTACTTTTAGTCTCTATGAGACTGTTTTTTCCCTCACATCTGTCATCTTCAGGTCTGTAACTTTTGGCTTGTAGTCCTTGTTACTCGAAATGTGGAACTGTTATTTGTTGCCGAAATAAAAGTTTTGATTGAGAAAATTTTGAGATATTGAAATAGAGTGTGGATTACTGACATTGTAAGTGCTGATACTCTCTGAGTACATAAAGCGAAAATCGTAAGTGAATGATTATGCGGTTACGAACCTAGTGCTAGACGCTTTATAGCGAATGGTCTGCCAGCTGTTTTCAGCTGCTTAAAATAATCTCTTCACTTTTAACCATCAAAACGAGTACATTTTTTTTGGAATACAACTAGTAGCGTAAGATTGCTAATTTTAACAACAGTTTTTGCAAGTTTTCGTTTGTCGGTGATTTTATAGTGAAAAAGGAATAAACTGCATTCAAAGTTTTTTTGATATCTGATATTTTGTGAATTAGTTTGCTATTTTTACAATTTTGAACATTTCTTAAAAAAACCTTTTTATGGTATTAGTTTCTGTATGTAAAATTTTTATATTTGCAAAATTAACAACATGCTTCTTTTGTACAATATGCTCTGTTAGGCAACTGGACTTTTTTAAACATGCAATCACTTTATTGTTTTAATTTTTGATGGTTTTGTTTGTTCAGCGTATTTTTGCCTAGAAAATACACTAGATTCCATATATTATATTTGTTTTGATTTGTTTTTGTTTTTGGCGGAATATTTTTTCCTTTGGAATGGTAGGATATGGTGAATTCAGATTTGGTGCAATGGTGAATATAGTATTGCCAGTTCATTTGCAAATCGTAACGAATAACTTTTACATTAAGGAATACGCGAAACTCCTTCGTGATATTTCTTTGAGGATATTGGAATTTGTTATAGTGCGGTTAGAAATTCGATTTCCTCGAATTGTTCCTGGGCATTTTAATCGTCTCTTTGTTAGTTCAAGGAAGTGAAAACATTATCAAAGTGTTTTAGTGCTCTCATTGGAAGAAATCTGCGAACTGAAGGACAACACTAGCCGCTAAACCAAGCACATGGTATTTTTCATGAATCTGAGTATTGGACACTTGTAGGGTTTAACCCGTTCAATGTAACCAAGCCTTGTGGTTCCTGATCATAATTTATAACCTCATCGAATTGGTTTGCCTCGAATAAACTGTTTCGAAACGTGACCTCCGTATTAAAGGACCATGGACTCATCCACACTGAAGGACTCTTCGAAAGGTGTGATTACAACAAATTTTCTATTAAGAGCTTCATACAAGAGAATCGATCGACTTCATCTAATTTGATATTATCATTTACATGAAAATTCTACACTCATGATATAGCTGGATAGACGTGTTTGCATCCAAGATCATTCAGCAGTACATTACTCCTCTCAGAAATGAAGTATTTTATTTCATTTGTAGATATATGTACAATAGTTAGTGATCAAATTGTTTACCTTATCATCTATGAGTAGACAAAATTGGTCCAAAGAGTTGTTTGGTCCGTTCAATTCTTCCTAGTTTGGGACATTTGATGTGATATCATTTTTCCAATAATACGTTATCTTCCTTGGCTTTTTTGTTGACGGAACCTTTGGCGCTTATAGTACTGGAAAGTCCACAATGTAGGTCATCATCATTATCGAAATCGCCATTTTCAACTACGTCTATGTCATTCTTTATGAGTGGAATTCCGACTAAACATCACTTCAGCCTCTACAGTTAGATGCTGCCAGGAAGATTGTGTATACCCACTGTATTTTTATCGCCGGAGTGGTATCAAAAATAAATTCACTTGTGTTGAGGAAATATCGTTTGGTATGGTAATACTACATTGGTATAGTATAAAGTTACGGTGTTTGCCCTCACTATATTTAACAAGGTTAAAAGGAATGCCAGTAAACAGCGAAATTACACCTGAACATATTATTACGAAACCGTCTGGTAGTTTTTATTTTGCATAAAATCTGCAAAGTCAAATGAATATTTGATTAAAAAATTATTTTATTTGGTATAGGTAATAGTTAGTATATCATAATGTTCCAAATATAATTAATGTAATTGACATGAATTGTTTCGAATTATAATGTCCGTATATGTAGGTTTTCTGAATTACAAGAACTCAAACTTGTTCTGAGTACTAATTTTTACGTTTAAATTTAAAAAATTAATGACTTTATTTTGTTCATTTTCTCGTGTGAGTTCTATGTGATGTAAATAGTTAATAATAATTAAAAACAATCGTACGCTAGTTAAAATACCATACCTGCGTTACAGGTAACGCACCAAGCGCGGAAAAGTCTGTACAAAAGACCATATTAGATAACCATTTAAATCGAATATTCAGCTCTGTAGATAACTTAAGCAAATAAGATGTTAAATTAGCGCTCTTATTGAACCTTAACGACTCTCTTATAAATAACTAGGCTTTTGGAAATTACTTTGCGAAATACTTACTTTGCATATTAAATTTAATTTAATGTAAAATTTCATCTATTGTTACACCATCAAACTGCTCTAGTAACGTGTAGTGCTTATAAAATAAGCAGGTTGCCTACAAACTACAGTGGAGATGGGTTGGGTCTCGATAAGACGTAAAATAGATGAAATTTGACTTTAAACACCCCATACTTACCATAAAACAAAACTCATAATATGGGATAAATGTACTCAAAGCGCTAATAATATCGAAACGCATCAAAAAATTCACTTTTAGTGCAAAAAGTACGCCAACTACTTTGTGGAAGTACAGGTCCAGAAATCTTAACAACCTTAACTAAACCATTTGTTTCACTCTCGTATCTATGATCTAATATTTATAATTGCCAACTATAACCCAAAATTGATAAATAGATAGCACCATTTAAATTTAAAAGCGTACGTCAAGGTTTTTTTAAAGAAGTTCAACAAAATTAGTTTGCCCCAAAATGAAGGTTCAGTTGGTATGAAGACTACAAAAACAAAACACCCAAAGCTTAAAGACATTTACACCATGTATACCTGTGTCAACAAATTGGTAATATGTTTTCTATGCACTTTTGAATTCGCTCTCGTATATTTGCACATAAGTATCAGATAAACGTAAACAAAACAATTCGTAATCGAATAAACGTCAATCTACCTTTTTTAACAATTAAAAAACGACAGCTGCTAAGAGTAACGTTAATTAATTTTTTTTTTTTTTTTTATGATTGTGGACCTGAACAGGCTAAATAAGGCCTATCGTGCTAAAGAACTCAGGAACACTTAGGAGGATGGATAGAGGGATAATGAATTGCCAATAGATGCCTATGAACAGCTACCTTAAATTTTCTCATATCATAAGTGAGAGGGAAACAGGAACTAGGGAGATCATTCCAGAGCTTAGAAGCCGTGTAGAGAAATGTGGATGGCGCCCGTTTGGTACGACAAGTGGAGATTTGTACTGCATACTGATGATGTGAATGAGCGAACCGAGTGTTTCTCGCAAAGATAGCCGGAGATGGTATCAAAGAATGTAATTCACCAGCACAATAGCCGTTGTAATAACGATAATACAAAGAAAGAACTGAAACCATCCTTCTATGCTCAAGGGACTGTATGTGAAAGTTAAGGAAGGGTCATTTATAAGCCTAATCGCTCTCTTTTGAATACGATCAACGATATCGAGAGCGTATTGGGGAGCACTAACCCAAAGGTGAGAATTATATTCCAGATGAGGCCGAATTTGGGCCTTATACAGCAGAAGGAGTTGTCGAGAGGTAAAGTACTGCTTAGATCTGTACAAAAAGCCTATTTTACGAGCAGCTGTTTTGGTAGCTGACAGAAGATGGTCAACCCATGAGAGATTTGAAGATACAGTCATACCCAACAGAGTAATAGAGTCTGAAAACTTAAGAACTGAGCCATTCATACTTACAACAGGAAATGATCGATCTTTTTGGCGGACATAAGGCAACACTGAGTTTTTTAGCATTAAATTTAACTAGATTATTGCTTCCCCATTCGAGAATACGTTGAATGTCTTTGTTGATTGAATTTGCCATTTCAGCTTTAATTTCTTGATTTGACATAGAAGGTGGATTATCACTATGAGTAGACTGAGATGAACTACAGTGAAGAGTGCTATCGTCAGCAAAGCAATGGATGGGGTTAGTTGTTGAAGAAATAAGGTCATTTATGTACAGCAGAAAAAGTGTAGGCGCTATAAAGGAACCCTGTAGTACGCCCGCGTTAATGCCGACTTCTTTTGAAAAAAGCCATCAACCACGACACGTATTCGTCTTTTATCAAGGAAACTAGAAACCCAGTTGATGAGCGTATCATTTAACCCAAACGAGGTGAGTTTGGCAAGTAAACACTTATGCCAAACTTGGTCAAATGCCTTTGAGATATCTAAAGCGACTACAACTGTTTCACCGGACTGCTCTACTGTATTGTTCCAAACTTGGGTCACATATGAAAGAAGATCGCCTGTTGAACGACTTTGCCTAAACCCATATTGGTGGTCACTAAGGAGTTTGTTAGTTTCAAGGAACGTGAGCAGTTGCTGATTGATGGCTTTTTCCATGATTTTAGACAAAATGGAAGTGATGGCAATTGGTCTGTAATTTGAGGGATCGGTCTTATCACCTTTTTGGGAATAGGTTGAACATTTGCTAACTTCCATGATGAAGGAATTCCCCAGAAGATATAGAGATCGTATAGAGCTTAGATAGGACTGGTACTAGTTCGGGGAACATTTCTTTAAGACAATAGCTGGGATACCGTCTGGGCCAGTCGCCTTATTGAGATCAAGCCTACTGATGATCGATTCCAAGAGCTTGTACCGAAAATGAATTGGTTTCATAACGTATGAAGAAGAGTTGACTAGGGGCACATCTTTTCCAGAATCATTGAGACACGAGTTTGATGCAAACAAATCCACAAAAACGTTGGCTTTGTCTACAGAATCAGCAACTACCGATCCGTCAATAGATGTCAGGGGAAATGAAGATGTTCGAAAGTTTTTACTAATGGCTTTTGCTAAAGACCAAAATTTACGACTGCCTAAAGGAGATGTAGCTAGTTCATTGCATTTTCGTTGTTCGAACAACTTTTTAGTTTTAGTGATGACACTTTTGCAGATATTTCTAGCACCAACGTATTCTACATGACTGTCAACCGATTTATTAGATTTCCATTTAATGTAACATTTATTTTTAAAGATATTGCATCAGAACAAGCCTTATTGAACCAGGGTTGGGAACGTGAATGACCTACACGGTACTGTTTTTTCGGAATGTATAACTCCATTCCCATGAGGATGACTTCAGATACTGAAAGAGCGATGTCCGAAGAAGAGGACGACTTAAAACAATATTCACGCCATGGAAAGGTTGCAAAGAAATCCGTAAATCACTCCATCGAGCTGACTTAAAACACCACAAGGTTCTATCGGTTTTGCGAACAACAGTGGAATTAGGTACAGTAGAAATGATTTTTATTAGACAATGGTCGGAAAGACCTAAAGGCGAAAGAACGGAAGTTTTATAAACAAGAGGGTTTGATGTAAGAAAGAGATCTAGAAGATGTGGAGTATGGTTAGGGTTATCAGGGATTCTTGTGGGTTCAGAAATCATTTGTGTGAGATCACATGAAATAGCAAATGTTTCTGCACTATGACCAGCGGATTTGTAGTAGATGAAAATTGAAGCCAATTAGAGTTATGAACATTGAAATCGCCTACAAATGAGATATCGCAAGATGGAAACTGAGACAGGAGATAGTCAACTTTCATACTAAGGTAATCGAAGAAGTCTTGAAAGTTGCTGTCATTAGGAGACCTATAAATGCAACAGTAGAATTTCACAAAATTAGGACTAGAATGTTTAAGCCAAATCACGTCAAAATTTTTATTTTCTAAGGAAGAAACCCTCTTGCAAGCAATTCTGTCCTTGATGTACGCACATACGCCTCCTTTATATCGAAAGTTAGAGTGAAGATGGTATTGAGGAAATTGCAAGTCGGGTGGCTCGGAGCTTTCAGAGGAGACTTGTGTTTCAGATAGAAACAATATATCAGGTTGTAATTGTTCAAGATGTTGGTGAATAGCATTAAGATTAGACCTGATACCGCGGATGTTGCAGTAGTGAATCAGAAAGTTGATACTTTCGATGACCGAGGTCGCTTGAGCCCTGCCCTCTCGGACATCCGAATGGCGCAGGATTTTACGTCCGGAATTTATAACCCTAGAAACCACAGCCATCTTATTTTTTAATTTGGGACTTTTAATCCGATATGAAGACAGCGAGGGCGAGAAGGAAGAATAAGGATGAGAATAGATTAAGGATGATGGAAAAGGTAACCGGCAGCCCTTACCGAGCTCAGAAAATCGGAGACCCAATATTAAGGAGCCCATGGTAAGGGTGGTGGTACCTCCCCGGCTGGCATGGAGTATACATCTTTCGAATGTGTAATTTTTTTACTGATATGTGTGCCACTTTGCATAACGTCGTAATTTTTAAACACTTAATTCTTGCAGAAGAGACAACAAACATCTTGCACAATCTTTCAATCCAAGTCTCTGAACTTGGATTAGCTGCAATAAAGTTTGACCATAACCCTCTGCACTTGCAATTGCCCTCAACACTGTATAATTGTTCTTTACCTAGTAAATTATAATTCGACCCAGGATCTTGACATAAATGCACAAAGTTGAGTGCAAATCTCCACGCTTTACCCAAAGACACCATAACAGAGGAGTAACTAGTAGCATCGAAGATAGCGTAGAGTCTGATCGGTAGCTCATTCATAGTAGAATAGAGGTGGTGCAGGCCCTTAACGATGACGAAGGTGGAGCGAAAAGTTAAGAGCAAGGTGGGCGCCAGCTAAAAGTAATAAAAAGCAGCCCTAAATATTAATGTAAAATTAATCACTTTCGTATCTAAACAGCAAATGTAATTACAATGGCCTGTAAAGAACCTAAAAGAAACACTACAAGGAAACTGAAACGTTTGATATATTCTTCCCCTTTTAATAAAAACTAGAATGTAATGGATTCTGAGACGAAGCATAGCGTAACATCAATTAACAGTATGAGTTTATTAACAGTAATACGGACTTTAAAGAAAAAATGACAATATACCCGATATAATATTTTAATAAACTATAGCCAACTTTCGCTTCCATTAATACCTGCTTTAGAGAAAAGAAATAGATCCTTAAGATATATACCATGATCATATAATAAATAAGTAAATATCTATGTTCTCAACACGGCTAACTAAAATCTAATTTGCATCTAAATTAAGTATTGGCACATAATTAAGAAAATTATTTATTTTGATTTAGACTAAGTTAAATTCTATCTTATTGTAAAAAGAAATGCATAGGCCACACACAAAACACATTTGCAAGTAAATCGGTTTTCGAAAAGTAAACATCAAGCATGAAATCCAATTGTACATTGCATGATTATAAGCTAAATAACCTCTTCTAATAAACAATTAATTAATGGGATAACAATAAAAAGAATTTAAGGTACCAAGGTTGAATGCATTCACATGCACAGATTTTCCTTTTTACAAAAACATTTAAATTAAAATTAATGTTATGAAGCTTGCTCACAAAAAATTGTCTGAAAGCTTATATAAAGATAACTAATTACAAAGTGAGTACATATAGAGTTATGATTTAAATAAAAACAATTTTAGCATCGTTAAAGCATTCATCTGTGCATTAACGCGGAGATTTGGGTTTTTGCATTTAAATCAGCTGAGCATTAAAGGTAGTCTCAAAAACCTAGAAATAACCATCCACTCAGCCTCCCAATGTTCTTACATAGATTGTAAATTTCAGAAGCTATCCAATATAATATAGGTAGATAGGACCTAATGTATCGGCATTGTGCCAATCCCCTTTAAGCGTAAAACTTCAGAAACCCTAGCAAGTGGTCATTCAGATATCTTCTAGAATTGTGGTTATGATGATTATTGTGCCAATCAAACGCTACCTTAACTTAACTTAATTTAACTTGCAGGCCATTCCGTTGCGGGGTAAGCAAAGCAATCCCGGCCTCTTATTTATTTTTCATTCACAATCAATCTCCATGCTTTCATATCTCCGCGTACCTCCCTAGCTTCCGCAAGATTCATGCATTGTCTCTGACATGCCCTTTTATTTTTAAAACTCGTATCTTTCTTCCTTTGTCATACATTCTACTACATTCAGCCAAGTTTTACGCGGCCAACCAGGTGTGGCCTTTCCTCTAACCTCACCCACATATATTTGCTTGCTTAATCTTGCGTTGTTCATTCTTTCAATGTCACCAAACCAACGTAATGTACTACTTTTATGTCAATGCATCATTCATTCATTCTTTCTCTTGTCCCTTCTCGTTTTACCACATGCGCTTCTCAAGAATCTCATACCCCCGGTGTTTACTTTTCTCTTGTGCTTTTTTTGACATACCCATGTCTCACCTCCATACAGTACTGATGGGATAAACACACCATTGTAGATTGCTTGCTTCGTAGCTAGGCTCATGCTTTCTTTGTGATTATAGTCCACATACTTCCAAATACTTTACCAAGCACACTGAGAAAACTTATTCCGCTGTAGTTTTTGCAATCACTCTTGTTCCCCTTACCCTTATACACTGTTACAATGATCGCGCTCTTCCAATCCCTCGGCACTTTTCCACACATAAGGCATACATTGAATAATTCACACAATCTTCGTATAATCTTTGCACCCCCATACTTTAGCATTTTACCAGTGATTCTACGCCTGCTCCTTTGCTATTTTTCAACCTTCCTCTACCTCATTTATCCCAATATCCTCAGTTTCATTTACCATTCCTTCTACATTCTCCTTATTTAACCCTTCACTCTTACTTTTCCCTCTACTGTACTGATTTCCGAAATATTCTTACCAGCACTTTCTCACTTCACAATCGTTCCATACTATTTCGTTGCTCGTATCCATCACTCCTGCTGCGTTCTGTTTCGGGCCACGTTTTGTATTTTTGACCCATTTCCAGAAAAGTTCTTTGTGTCCCACAGAATCATTCTGCATTTTCTCTCCTTCCACAGCCATCATTTCCTCTTTACTTATTTTCACTGTCTCCTTCGCTTCTTTGTTTCTTAATCTGTACACTTCAAACAATCGCTTTTTCTCAGTCTCATTTTTTGCAGCAATCATTGCATGTACACATTTTTTTTTCTTACATACTGCCTTTTTTACCGACTCATACCACCAAGCAAATTTTTTCTGTCTACCTATAGTCGCTTTTCCGCATATCCGCACAGCACAATTGACACTACAGTTTTTCAAGCTTATCCATTCACTTTCAACGTCAGTGTCTTTTATTTCATTCTTGCACTATTATCAACTGGTTTGTCTATCCTAATTCTGGACGCTCGCGCCACGCTTGCTTTCTTTCTCCAGACCCACTTTTACCCTAAACATACTCTAGATGTAACAAAAATACCTCAGTCGTTTCGTATTACAATCGCAATTTCACAAATAAACTGAGAATATCTTGAACATGGTTAATTTTAGGTATAAGACATACTTGATGAAAAAGAAAGGATATCGAACAAAGCATTAAGATAAATCTTACCTTATTGAGGTAAAATTACCTTATATAAAACCATGTTCAGGCAATGCAAAATTTCATAACAGAACAAGTATGATAACAAGTTATGTCTCTTACGAAACTCGAACTTAGCTTTAAACCTCTAAAATAGATACATACGAAACAGCAAAACTCTTGCTCTGACGAGGTTACAATAAGATAACCAAAAAGGATATTGTGTTCCTACAGCGAAAGCATTAGTTGATAAAACTAGACCGAATAGATGACATAAACTTTTCTACTCCGAAGATATCTGTACCTAAAGTCGCTGATTATGTTGAAGGCGCACGAATGACCCCATTAATCATTTCAATAAAAGGAATTTATCTATTTCGGAAAAGTAACATATTTGAGGAAATACTTAATGGCGAATAGCGAACAGTCTAGACTTTATTAATTAATACTTAATGCTTTATATTTACAGATATGTTAATCTTTAGATTTCTTATCAAGAACGTGGTTCAAGTTAGCCTTCCTTCATTAGTAATTTAACAGGTTGGCATTCTTTATACATTAAAATTGCTTTGTTTATTTGCAGTCTACGCGCAGATACCATAAAGTTTCTATTAATTGGCTTAAGCAACTATTTCATTAAAATAAAATTGGAAAACATTTCAAAATTTTAAACCCTTCCCAGCACACATCAGAAATAGACACAAATATTAAATAGGTCACAAGCAAAGTCCGTATTTTAAAACACTTCAACTACTACGATTATATAAATTTGTACTTTGAAGTTGAAAATTTGAAGGTTTATGTACAGGAAAGCTTTATAGAAGTTGAAAAGTAATTAAGTAAGCTAAGGGTGATCCATTAAAGATAAGCCGATTATTTCAGTATGAATGTTCTTATAATTTAACTGAAAAAAATTAACACCCTGTAAAGAGGTGTTCACTATTCTGTCAATAAATAGGCTTAGGGTACAGTATTTTACTTAAACCTAAGAGTAAATTTGTTGGAGTTAATTTTGTTAGGAGATATTTAATTTTTCATAAAACCCTACATTTTCAGAGAAATTGATATAACTTAAGACACTCTGTATGTAGGTCTAGAGAACCTTTATGAAAGTGCTACTTATTTTTATGTAAAATTGGAAAATGCAATAATATACGGGATGTATGATTATAAAAACATAACTTTGATATGCCACTTTCTTTTGGAGCACCCTGTATATTTAAAAATAGTTTTAAAATATTGCTCATTTACATACTATCACTGTATTAGAAATTAACGATTATATACCCCTTCGACGTAGAACTTCGTGTTGTCGGTCGTGGTTCACCCTGGATATACTAAGAAGAAAATATCAACTTATCCACTGAAATTTAATTCTTGGGAGAAAAAATGCTACAATATGTCTGAATGAAATAAATACACAAAATAAATTTAGAAATAACAACATAAATCCAAAGTTTCAATTCAAGTAGAGATATCCAAAAAATTGATACGTTGCATCGTTATCGAGGGATCTAATTTTCATCTTAGGACTCAAATACCCATTCTGTGCAAATACTGATGTTTTCTAACATTACTGGACATTTTAACATATTGGAAGAAAGTTACGTGCAAATACGTAAGGGCTTAATGCTTCAAAATACTCTATAATATATTGCTTTGTTATTATTATGTACTAAATAACAAATTATGTACAATTTATTTTTAACAATGCTGGCAACCTGCTTGTCTACTACGTTACATAAACATTTAGTAATTACATTATTTTCACATTCTTTCAATGAGCTGGACGCACTAATGTAATTCTGAACCGCGTTAGGTAAAATACAGGACATAACTTCTTAATTGTGAGAAATTCGAATATAAAGATTGTTATAAAAAAGTTTACACCGTAATACGTATAGTAAAATTTCTAATTTACTTTCATTAGCTGCCCAACTGTTGATCAATTAGTAACTTCATATTTTATATTAGAATATACTAAGATAAAGCTAATTTTGACATCTTGTGTGATGCTAACAATTGTTACAGTTCCACCAGAACCGCCTACGATACTTGATAAATGGGGAAGACAATTAAACGGATCGATAGGTCCACACGAAGAAGGTGATGATATTACGTTAACATGTCGTACAGTTGGTGGCCATCCTGAACCAACGGTACGTTGGCTTGTAAATGGAATGCTTGTTGATGAGCAATATGAACATAATGCGGGTGATGTAATAGAAAACCGTTTAGTCTGGGCAGCGATATCAAGAAAAGACCTCGATGCAATATTCACATGTCAAGCTGTTAATACATTATTAACAGAACCGAAAGAAGCAATGGTTAATTTGGATTTATACTGTAAGTATTACTAAAACGAAGTGATGTTACGCTTTAAAATGATGTCTCATTTTTTTTTAGTAAAACCTCTGACAGCAAGGATTTTAAAAACTGTAAGCCCCTTAGTAGCTGATAGAAGATACGAAGTGTCTTGCGAATCAGCTGGATCACGTCCTTCAGCTATCATCACATGGTATAAGGGAAAACGTCAGCTTAGAAGGACTAAGGTAAAATGCTTATATCAAATAATAAAAAATATCATTCCATTTTTGACTTTTTTTCTCGACATTAAACAGTTTTACATTGTTGAACATTCGTCTTAATGCTGAAATAGTAAAATTATCTCTTTATGAATTTTACTAATGTAAAATTCCATTGAACCTTACTTTATATTTCTATTCCCGCAAAGGTTTCATCCAATTTATTATTTTAATAATAATATTGAAGGCGTACACGATAAAACTAAAATAACCAATATTATGTGAAAAACTTTTTCCAATAAGAAGTCGCCTTAAGGGTTACAAAAATTGTTCAACGCACGTCTAATAATTTTTACAATGAATTTTTACACAAAAAATCATATTTGAGATTAATTTCGTACTATATTATTTTGGGAATGATAATGTGCTTTTGATTAAGTAGACACAACTAAATTGTTAGTTTGTGTAAACAGGCTTGTAAAAGTTGAGAAAAAGCACATTATTTACTAGTAAATTTAATATGTACTTTCCAAAATGTATAACATCATGCTGTTTACATTAATCATAATCAGCTTGTTTGCAGTTAAGTTATTCTCTTAATATGGTTTTCATTATAATCGTTTGTCGATTCGTCGTTTTGTTCTGTTTTTATAATTTATCATACTTTGTCAACCAATTTTAATTTAGCAGGATAGTTTACAAAAAGTATAAAGTGCCTGTGCACATATCGACAGTCCTTGATTTTGGGATACAAAGTCTTAACGATTTTTCTAGAGTAATACATAAGCAGAAAAAAGTTTCTTCTAACGTCGAATTGTTCATACGAGGACGGTTTCGTTTCACTTTATATTTTGATTCCGCGTTTAATTTCTCGGAGAGTAAGGACGTGATATCGGTCTTCCGCTACGAATGAATAAACGTGATGTGATTGTTGCCGACCTACGGGTCAAGTTCAGTGAACTAAAAACTGAAATACAAAATAAAGTGCATAAGGGTCCAGCGAAAACGTGAATATGTACCCACAACCTTATTCATACAATACGCCAGTGGCGTATCGTATTAACAACGCAAATCCACAATTTTTAAATAATCAACAACCGCTAGTAAGCCCCTTACAGCAAACGACCTACAATAACACACCACAAAGCATACTGCCGCAACATACATTCACTAATGCCATCCCACAAATGAGTTCAAGTTCGTCACAACAATCACACTATTTAACCCGCGATCAATACCGGTATTAGATTGTTTCTAACATTTTTCTATTTTTTGTACAACTTTTTGTTTGCGCCTCGTATTTCAACGCCTGGCAAGATATGCCTCTCTCATTCTTTCTTCTAGTCGCCCACCATCAATTTACGACGTCAACCGAAGGTTGTTTTGTTTCTATGATATTCGTTCATGTCGAGATGTTAGTAAGATTCTAACGCCGTACGGACCACATAGATGCGAATTTTGAAGTGTGTTAGATAAAATCTAATATCGGTACATTCCGTGACGGTTTTTTTTTTTGTGGATGAGACTAAAAATTGACTCTAATTTTAACTGATTTTCCTTATTTTTGGTATTCGTGATGGCATATGAGAGGGAGCAGCAACGTTTAGTAGCAGTTTGGGAGTATACAAGAAGAAGATGATCTGCAGCAGGATGAAACCAATCAATCTGACACGAAATCCACTTCTTCAAAACCCCATCTATTTATACTGGCAAAAATCAATCGGACACCGATTCCTCAAAATCCACTACTTCACGTGGCGAAGCACATGAACAGGTTGTACAAAGCCCTGCATCTATGGAAATTATTGACAGAAGTCGTCCCTATTATACTGGAAAAAACGGTACTAAGTGGTTAGTGCACAAAGATAAAAAGCAAGTTGGAAAAACCCGACGTCCAAATATAGTTACACAGTTGCCAGGTGTAAAGGGTGTTGCCAAAGAAGCCAAAACAGTGTTGTATTGCTGGAAGCTTTATATCTCTGATGAAGTCATTCAGCAAAAAATTAGACTTACTGGAAGCCCGAAACATAAAACACCGACAGATTTTGGTGAAATGTGCGCATTCATTGGACTTTTATACCTTGCCGGAGTCAAAAGGGCCCAACATTTAAATACCGCAGAACTTTGGTGTACAGACGGAACATCTCCGGAATTTTTTGCTGCTACTATGTCAGAACGTCGATTCCACTCACTCTTACAGGCTATTAGGTTTGATGATATAGACACTAGAGCAGAAAGAGCTCAAGAAGATCATCTGACGCCTGTGCGATATGTATTAGATGACGTTGTTGAGAGGTGCTTAAAACATTACTCAGTTGGTTCTTACATAACAGTGGACGAGATGCTTGAGGGCTTTAGAGGCAGATGTAAGTTTCGACAGTACATTGCCAATAAACCGGCAAAATACGGGATTAAAATTTACGCTGTTGTAGACTCAAGAATGTTTTATACACATAACATAGAAATATATGCAGGTAAACAACCCATTGGTCCTTATGAACTGAATAATGATGCCCATAGTGTTGTAACAAGACTCTTGAGACCCTACAGTGGTACTGGATGAAATGTAACTACTGACAACTACTTCACATCTGTGCCTTTAGCTAATGATTTGATAAATAATCACCGTATTACATTAGTGGGCACATTACGCAAGAACAAACGGGAAATTCCTCCAATATTTATAGACACTAAATTACGAAAAACGCATAGTAGCATGTTTGCTTGGGGAATGGATTCCAACAAATGCCTTCTAACTTCATATGTACCAAAACCTAATAAAAATGTCTTGATGCTTTCATTATTTCATGAAGACGATGAAATTGATCCAGAAAGTGGTGGTGCCTTGAAACCTTCGGTTATCACTTTCTACAATCTCACAAAAGAAGCTGTTGATGTCGTAGATAGAATGAAGCCAGAATATTCTACTACAAGGGTTAGCAACAGGTGGCCGTTAACTGTGTTTTGCTCATTACTCAATATTGCTAGAATAAACTCACAAATTATATACTACAGCAATACCACTCTCAATTCCACTGCGACAAAAAATTAGAAATGTTTTGGGATCTGAAGGAACGCCTCACGAAGCTGTGGAGCCATCAAGTAAGGCGAAGCCTAGATGTTTCTTTTGTCCGAAGAGGAAAAATATATTTACCCAGCACCGATGTCATGCATGTTTGAAGCCCGTCTGTAGAGAACATACTGGCGAAACTCTTTTGACCTGCACCGAGTGCAACAACAAAGAAGAAGAATCCTGAAATGTTCAATTGTTAGTGTATTGTTAGTATTGTTAGTATTAGTATCGTTAGTATAAGCTAGTGTAATTTTTATTTCCTTCCAATTAGCAAATTGTCAAATAAAAACATTTCCAGAAAATATGTGGTAAGTTTATTACGCTCACTGTGCATGATTCAGGTCAAAAATAGAAATAAACAAAAAAAGAAATCATAAACACCAATAAAAATATTAATTGGTACCAACAGAAACTAAAAAAGGTACGACATTAAAATGTTAGATAAAATCTAACACGGTACCGATTGTGTGAAATTTAGAAACGGTACCGATCGCGGGTTAAATCCGTCACAATATTCAAGCCAGCCTGGATATCAACATCATCAGTTACTGAGAATATCATCAACTAGTGAAGATGGGCTAGAAGATATAAATCAATCTTCTTACATATCATGACAAAAAGTAAGAAACACTAAAAGGAAAGAGGTATAAAAAGGAGAGACAGCGAATCGGTAGATAGTAATGTAATAACAAATAATACATTCACTACAATAGTAGCAGGAAAATCAGTCAATTAATAGCATAAAAATCATCAAACCTCCCCCGATATTTTTGTATGGAGTGGTGAACTCCCTAAGTATGTTAACCCAGATAACAGATTATTTAGAAGATGGACAATATAGCAAAAAGGCTTGTCTAATAACACAGTTAAAATTAATTGTAATACCGTAGACGGGTACAGAAAGTTAGCAAGACGCTTCAAGAAAAAAAAACATAATACATCATACATATCAGTTAAAAGCTGAACGAGCATACTAAATTGTTAAAGACTTACTTAGTATATAAAGTTCGAAATATTACAAGTGTGAAGAATAGTACACCTAAATAGCCATTAAATCTATGATCACACAGACATATTCCACTAGGCCATTTGTATTTGTCAAATACAGTGGATCTGAGTACATTCAGCTGAAAAAAAAAGCAAAGACACGCCAGCAACATGCGTATTATGCGGGCGAGACTACCCAGCAGAAATAATTCCCAAAACAAGAATACAACCCTCCCACCACCACATCTATCTAAACAAAATATTATCCCTAGTCCACAAAATAATAATTCATACAATGCAATGCAGCCACAGTCATTCACTCCCAGCCAACAACTTAGAAGTTATGCTAATGTTGCAACCAACAATGCCAGCTCCTTAAACAACAGCAATGAGGCAACACAAGTTTTAAATAACACACTACCACAATTTTTAAATGAATTTAATTCCATCTTTAATCAACCATTACAACAAAATGGCATGGTATTAAACATGCTTAGCACGCCAATAAATAAACCAGTGTAAGTTCTTAAGACTCGCTTTGTGGAATGACAACGGTTTAGTACAACATAAAAAAGAAATAAAACTATTCTTAACACAATAAAACAAATGTACTTCTAATAAGTGAAACATATTTTACGCAACAAACATATTTGAAAATACCTCGGTATGAAATGTATGATACCAATCATCCCGATTGTACCGCCTGTGGAGATACAGCAATTCTTGTTAAGCAAACTCTTCAACATCATGAAGAATTGAAATATCAGGAAGATTGTTTACAAGCTACAACAGTAAAAGTATAAACATTGTCGTGTGAATTGTGACTTACAGCAGTTTATTGTCCGCCTCGAGATAATATAAAAAAGCTGATTTTGACAAACTCTTCCAAACACTAGGCCATAAATTCTTAGCTGGAGGGGATTATAGCAGTAATCATACTAGATAGGGAATTAGTCTAATAACAACGAAGACAGAGGACAAAAAAGTACTCGTTTATTTCCACAGGAACACCAACCTACTGGCACACAGATCTAAACAAGACACCCGATATGTTGGACTAAACGGAATCAACCAGGCATATACCATTGTAGAACCAAGTAATGATCTAACCTCTGATCACTCTCCTATTATACTAACCGTTGGTGCATCGGTCATATCCAGAAAACACAATCCTAGGTTACATAATTCTAGAACAGACTTGGATATATGTGGTGGTATTCTAAGCGAAAACATAAACGTAAACATTCGGCTCAAGACGTGCGACACCATTCTATAAAAGAAAGTTAACACCGATATACCACTGAAAATTAAAAGAACGGTTTCAGAAAAAAGACGTGCTAGAATCATACACCTGATGCCAAAAATGCTTATAACCATATGAGCAATAAATTAAAAACAAAACTCAAAGAAATACTAAATACAAGATTTGAGTAGTACATATCCAAATTAAACAGAATCGACGATTCTACCTGAAAACCTATTGAACAATCTAGAAAGCCTAAACTTAAAGTAATCCCAATAAGAGCAGTACGGAACCTTGAGCAAGAAGCGATAGACAAAAGGTCAGAGTATTTGCTGAACACCTGTTAGCGTTTCAACCATTTGATAATGAACCAGATTAAAAAATAGAGCGAATCCATCCATACACCCCGAACCGCTAATAAAAATCAAACTCTACTCCAAAACAAATACAATCAGAGATAAAATTACTAAATCTAAAAGAAGACCCCAGGTGTTGACCTTATAACTGTTAAAATGCTGCGTGAACTCCCAAGAAAGGGTCTAGTGTTATTAACCTACATTTATAACGCGATATTAAAGCTTGAATATTGGCCAAAAGTCTAAAGGTTGCATGAATCATAATGGTCGGAAAACCTGGAAAAGAACCAAACGATGTTGCATCCTATGGACCTATAAGCTTGCTCTTGGTCATTGCAAAACTGTTAGAAAAACCCATACTTCGTAGAATTAATGAAGATCCTCGGGTCCAATACTGGGTACTAATCAGTTTGGATTTCTCCAGGCTCACTCTACAGTGCAGCAAGTTCATCGAGTTACGTATGTTATAAAGCAAGCACGAGAAAATAAAGAATATTGTTCCGCTGCCTTTTTAGACATTAGTCAGGTATTTGACAAGGTTTGGCATTCTGGGTTACTGTTCAAAATTAAGTAAACACTTTCCTCGGTATATTACAATTTACTTAAATCGTACCTAAGCGATCGAACATTTCAAGTAAAAATAAATGAAGAAACATCAGATTATCTTCCAATAAATTCAGGTGTTCCACAAGACAGTGTGCTAGTCACTCTACTCTACGTCCTGTACACGCCGGATCTACCAACGACGCAACACACAACAATAGGTACATTTGCGGACGACACTGCCATACTATACCGTCATGAAAACCCCAATACAGCGTTATCAAACATACAAAATCACTTATCACACCCTCAACAGTGGTTAGATAGATGGAAAGTTAAAGTTAACGAGTATACGCCGGTACACAAAACATTCATCCTCAGGTAACAGACATGTCTAACAGTCACAATAAATAAAATGCAGATACCACAATTGGAAATGGAAAAATATCCAGGTTTGCACTTAGATAGTGGAAGGAACACATTAACAAAGAAAAGAAACAAATAGACATAAAGGTAAAAGAACTGCACTCGCTACTTGGAAGACATTCTAAATTATCGCTTGAAAACAAAATTCTTATCTATAAGACAGCCAAAACCTATTTGGATGTACGAAATCAAGTTATGGGGCTGTGCTTCTAAATCAAATCAAAGAACTCAGTCAAAAATACTACGCTAAATTACAAATGCGTCTTGGTATATCTCAAATCACATGCTACGTACGGATTTACATGTCCCAATGGTTCAGAAAATAATCCAGTAGAGAACTGCTAAGCACCGTGTAACATTACAAACCCACTCAATCTCCTTACTGGAACAGCTTCTGGGACCCAGAATCGACAAAAAACTAAACAAATTGTGTCCAATAAACTTAAGTGTGAGTGTAAAATAAGTACTATTTTATATGTTAGACATATGACTGCAATTGCACAGTTTGTATCGGTGGACACAAACCCTATCATGTTATTCATATCGCTATTACACATAGCGATCGTTAACAGTTTAGAACAGTCATATAAAGTAAATACTGTTCTGATTGCTAAATACATAGGCATATCACAAAAAAATGCATATTTTGACGAGACAAATATATATGGCTATGAATCTTTAAAAATTAAGAATGGCCGACGCAATATTTCTAGATGTTGATGAAACAGGACTTACGTGCCCAAGGTTCTTCCACAATAGCCACATGCTCTTCAGCTCGTGAAAGTAAAGTCCTTTGATTCTTTTATTTTCTACATCATGTTGAAGCTGTTCTCTGTGAAACTTCCGTTCTCGTCTAATTTTATGTCTGTCAATTACATTTGAATAATCATTTTAATTGACAAACCCTAGAGCTTCCAGAACAAAGCTTGCAAGGATGGCTCCCGCTCTATCTGACACCTCTGTTCTGTCGCAGGCTCTAGTAAGTGCTGGAAGATTTGAGAGTCGAAGTTTTTTAGAGTGAGATGATGTGGTTGCTTTGTTGTAGATGTCTAAATCTTTTTCATCTTCATCATGGCCCGATTCTGTATCACTGCTTTGTGTTATTCCTTGATTGAATTGTATGGGACCTTTTTCTGGTCTATTCATAGTTTGCTTTTCTCGGAATTTCCTTTCTTTTCGTTTTTTAATTTGTTTCGTAGTTTTCACGTCGACATTGCCAATAGCCATCTTGCGCATTGTTCGCTGATTTTGTAAAAAAGCTTTCTCAATTTGCGGAACTTTTCTTCCCTTTGCGTAATTGCAGTCATCCAAAGAGGCACACTTGCACGACGAAATATTAAATAGCCGCTGTGAATCTGTTTGGAAGGCTTCAAGTTTCGTTTTATCGTTATCTGGAAAAGATTTTTTTCAGGTTCCTGTACTTCTCATTGTATGAACGTATCATCTCTACAATACGGCGTCGCGAAATAATAGGAAGGGATGCGTTATCCATATTTCTTTAATTCGTTCGGCTACAGCTTCAGCTATTTTGCCATTTGGACGACGGAATGAACACTACTGCTTTAAAAGTTCTCTTACAAACAAAAAATATTTCATAACATCTTTGTATGTTGACAAGACACGGGTAGCAAGATCACAAGGAGTCCCAAATACTTTACACTCTGTCTTAGCTCTACATTTAACGTTTTTACCGATATAGGTATTATTTGACATGTTTGCTTTCAATTGCTTTTATTTTAATATATTATTTCTTTTGTCTTGGAATCTCCGTTTTATAAGTCACTTTGGCAACACCGCCTGAAAATAGACCAGAAATTAGTTTTAATTACGATCTAACCTTACATTCACTTCATTTTTTAAACTATTGTTTTTTGCATACCTGCATCCGTTTTTGCTATCCGTTGAGCATACCACTTCAACTTTTGTAATAATTGTCTATTGGATGTATTTTTTCTCTGTACTGCAGTTTGTAAAAGTGTGGAATAACGTAATGTACGAATGTTAGACAGATACAAACAACTCACACCCACTATAATTATTATTACCGCATCGTTTCCAAGTGCTGGTTAAAATTTATGTTCAAATGTTGTATTATTACGCATTCTTACCACTAAAATTAGGTCTAAAGTGGCACTGCAAGATGCTATTCAATTTTAACCAAATTCTTTAAGCATGTTATTTGTATCATTCTATAGCTGTTCCACACTAGCCGTTTAATATATATACGAAATTAGGAACTAATAATAGCATATTTACGAAATCGCAAAAATCGGCTAAATCTCGAAATTTTAAGCCTAAAGTGGCACCGCCAGAAATTAACTGATACACTTAATTATTTATTTCTTAACTACTGACACAAGTGTCCAACTTTTCCACACTAGTCGTCTTCAAACTTCCAAAAACAGAAAATATCGCTCCGCCCTATTGCCTAATCATTGTTTTTGTACTAAAAGGAGTCAAAGACGGCAGCAGCAGATATGAGACAGCACCCGGGTTTTAGAAAAGGTTAAATATCTCCTAATAAAATTAATTCCAACAAATTTACTCATAGGTTTACATAAAATACTGTTCCCTTAGTCTATTTATTGACTGAATAGTAAACACCTCTTCACAGGGTGTTCATTGTTTTCAGTTAAATTAGTAGAACATTCATACTGAAATATTCGGTTTATTTTAAATGGGCCTTCCTGTATTTTACGCTTATTGTTTAGCTTACTTAATTACCTTTCAACTCTACATAGGTTTCCTATACCTAAACCGTCAAATTTTCAACTTATTTAAAAACCTTCGGAATTTGTCTGTTCCTGTATCATTTGTAGATTGAAATATCCTCCAAAATGCCTACTCTTAATGATTTTTAGCTAATGAAACGCATTTTCAAATTCTAATCATAGTAGCTTTAATTTAAACGTTTACAAGGTTATTTCTACACTATGTAGATTAAACTAAAAATTGCAATAGATTTTTTATACACAACAAATTGTCATCTTTCAAAGCTCTAACGATGCTTGGCTGCACCCAGCCTCAATTTTAAAAGATAAAGTGAAACTTTAAAAAATATATTGCGATTTTTAGTTTAATCTAAAAATCACAATGAATGTTCGATATGATGTCCATCTTCTTGAATACACAGTGTTATTCTTTTTTCCAACGAACATTTTACGTTTTGCAACATATCATGGGTGACCGTGTCAAACGCATTTCTGATTCTTCTTTTCATATCATCTGCAGTGGTGGGAGGTTTGCTGTAAAGTAAATTTTTGATATAGCCACAAAAGAAGACACCCATTTATGTTAGTTTAGGAGAAATAGGTGGCCAGGCAATTGGTCCACCTATCCCAATCCACTTATCAGGAAACTTCCTATTTATATATTCTCTAACAGCACATGACAAATGTACAGGTGCTCCATCTAATTCCTACGGAACCTAATACAAAAAACTCATTATCATCATCATTTGTAACAGGCTTCACTTTTAGTTGTTTTAATTCAACGACTTTCCACTGACTCGGAAAAAATACTAATACAGTGACAAAACTCATAACAAATGCGTTACCGGCAATTCCACAGCACACTACAAAACTTACAAGGTTAGTCACATTTAACATTATTTGTTAATATGTAAAGTCTATCATGTACCCTTGCTTTCAAAAGTTTCGCGTACACCCATTTTTTGTTGTATTAAATCAGGGTTGTAATTAATCAACGTTTAAAATTTTGAAAAGTCAAAATGCAGCAACAATAAATCTCCCTTACCTTGTATAACAATCAATAATTTCTGCAAAATTATTAATAAAAGTCATTGTTTTTTATCTATAATTATTATGTAAGTTAGTATAATTTGTGTCCTGATAGATCATAATCTTCGTTAATTCTGTCAATATCATCTTTTACCTAATCTCAAAATTACCCATCCACACAGCTAAAATTTTGAAAAATCGTTGTTACTTGGTTCTGAAAGTGTACGCGAAACTTTTGAAAGGAAGTGTACCCATAAGATTGGTAGCGAGTTTTCTACTTATTCGTAAAGAAAAATACTACTATGTTATCAAAAAGACACTAAGTAGGCATTTTGGGAGGATATTTCAATCTACAAATGATACAGGAACAGACAAATTCCAACGATTATTAAATAAGTTGAAAATTTGAAGGTTTAGGTATAGGAAACCCTTTCAGAAGTTGAAAGGTAATTAAGTAAGCTAAACGATAAGTGTATAAAATACAGGGTGTGCTATTGAATGTTTTACTAATTTAACTGAAAAAATGAACACCTTGTAAAGAGATGTTTACTATTCAGTCAATGTATAGACTAAGGGAACAGTATTTTACATAAACCTAAGAGTAAATTTGTTGGAGTTAATTTTATTAGGAGATATTTAATTTTTCCTAAAACCCTTATGAAAATGTTACTTATTTTTCATGTAAAATTCCAAAATTCAAGGATTTCAAAGTTTTAGTTTTTTTTCAGTTCTTTTAATTTATCTTCAAAACTATTTAAAATAATAAATCCAAATTTAGTACACATATTACACTCCTTAAACTCAATATTAAGAGTAGTTTAACGTTTATCAGTATCTACAGGTAGTACATTTTCTGGGGCGGTACAGTTTTATCCCCCCCGAACTTTTTCATGCGACGCCTTTAACTCTTAAAAACATTTAAATTGCCCATTTGATTTAGGAACTTTTTTGTCTTCTACTTTTTTTTCGAAAAATGCATAGTTTTTGAGATAAATTAGCTGCAATCCTTGAACAGCTTACAAATGATAAGTAAAGAACGTCTGATGCTCCCGCAAAAAATAGTGTGCCATGAAAAGAACAATAAAGAAAGGAATCAAATTATGTTAAATCTCACGTTTTATTTTAAACACGACTTGTGCATAAGAAAGAATGTAATTTATTTACATATTTTATTGTGTTAATTTTTGTTGCAAAAGTAATCTTTTAAAATGCCATTTTTGTTTTCTAATCAAGAAGTAGCGGATATCCATTTTATTTATGGCTTTGTAAATGGAAGTTCAGCAGCAGCAGCCCGTGAATATAGGCGAAGATTTCCTTTCAGAAGAGCTCCGCAAATATTGTGCATGGTCTTCAAAATAATAATCATAGGCAGCAAAGGAATATTGCACGACGAATTTTGCGTGAATTCGACAGAGATCACACAACTAGCATTAGAAGAATATCCGTAGCTTTATGTGGAGTCTCAGATACTACTATTCACCGAACATTAAGATGGGATCACCTATATCGTTACCATCTACAACCTGTTCAAGGACTACAATCAGGGGATGCAGAACGTAGAGTTGCGTATTGTCGATGGATTCTTGCTGAAAATAATAACAATCCAGGTTTTTTAAATAATGTTTTATGGACCGATGAATCCTGCTTCACTCGCCGTGGTGTGGTAAATTTTCACAACCAGTACGTTTGGGCACATGAAAATCCACATGTAGTTCGCCCGAGACATTTCCAACAAGGATTTAGTGTGAACGTCTGGATAGGTATTTATAATAATCACCTTTTTGGGCCCTACTTTTCACCACCTCGGATGAATGCTACGGCTTTCTTGGAATTCTTAGAGAATGAACATGGGAATATGTGGGAATATATTCCCTTAAATTTACGAAGAACGGCTTGGTTCCAGTTTGATGGTTGTCCTGCTCATTATAGCAGAATCGTTAGAAACTGGCTGGACAACCATTATCTAGGAAGATGGATCGGTCGTGCAGGCCCAGTTCCCTGGTCGCCAAGGTATCCAGACCTAAATCCCTTAGATTTTTTGTGTGGGGGTATTTAAAAGAAAGGGTGTATTGCAACACCTGTGACAACAAGAGATGAACTCATTAATAGGATTAGGGATGCGTGTAATGAAATAAGACAATTTTTAGTTAATATTCCACGTGCAATTATTCGTCGGTGTGAATTATGTATTCAACAAAATGGTTCACGTTTTGAACAGTTTCTTTAAATTTATTTATTATTACGATAGCGTTTTTGTTTTGTTGTTATAGGTTAAGTTTATTTGTTTAATTTATTTATTTCGTTCGTTTCGTTCTTGTTAAAATCTTAAATAGAAATTCTTTTCAATCTTTCCAATAAATACATATTTTTTTAATATTTATTTTGTTGTTTTACTTTGATTTTCCTTTATTTAATGCAACTGAAAAGTTAGAAAAAAATCAGTGGAGTACTACTTTTTATTAAGCGACAAAAATACGTGAGAATTGACATAATTTGATTCTTTTTTTTTATTGTTCTTTTTATGGCACATTATTTTTTGCGGGAGCATCAGACTTTCTTTACTTGCCATTTGGAAGTTGTTCATGGATTACAGCCAATTTATCTCAAAAACTATGCATTTTTTGAAAAGTTACTAAATCAAATGGGCAATCCAAATTCTGGTTTTTAAGAGTTAGAGGCGTCGCATGAAAAAGTTCGGGGGAGATAAAGGGTGTACCACCCCAGTTTAAGAAGTGTAATATGTGTAATAAATTTGGATTTATTATTTTTAATAGTTTTGAAGACAAATTAAAAGAACTGGAAAAAAATTAAAACTTTGAAACCTTGTATCTCCAAAACCAAGCGTTTGGCAACCTATGTTTATATGAACTTTTTGTCTTAATTTTGAAAGCTCTGTCGACTATTAAAGTCCTGCTACAAAAAACTGGAGCACCCTGTACATATATATATATATATATATAATATATATATATATATATATATATATATATATATATATATAAGTGACCCATTTCAAATGGAAACCTCTCTGTAAAAAATGTATTTATAATCCTATGTTAACGCTTTTTTTTAAATGATAAACCATCGAAAACTCCACTTTATGACAAAATTTAGATAAATTTCAATTTTCAAGGCTTTTATGATTTATTTTCAAAGTCGAAAATGGACAAATTCGATTAGCGATTTTTAATTGAAATTTTAACTACACCACTGGATTCAGTAACCTCTCATATGGGTAAATCCCAAATTTCATGAAAAATATTGAAAAATGACAGATTTGTGACAAAATTAATGTAGGGTCATGAACTTTTACTTGATTTACATTTCTATTGAGTAATGGCAGATAATAATAGAGGCCATGGAAAACAAATTTTATAGTAAAACGTCAAATTATTAGAACTATTCACTGAATTTATCTTTCTTTTGTTTATTTTTTATGGGCTACTTCAATTTTTAGAAAAAATCAAGCAAAAGTTACTATGAGCCTTCATTAATTTTGTCACAAATCTGTAATTTTTAATATTTTGTCATGAAACTTGGATTTACTCATAAGGTTACTGAATCCAGTGGTGATTAAAATTTCAATAAAAATCGCTAATCAATGTCCATTTGAAAATAAATCATAATTCAAAAAATTTACTCTAAATTTGTAAAATGAGTCTTTGATGGTTATCTTTAAAAAGTCCCGTCAAAATCAGATAATAGACACATTTTTTACAGGGGTGTTTCCATTCAAATGTGTCGCACAACTGCCTACATTAATTTTGTCATAGGTCTGTCATTTTTAAATTTTTTCATGAAACTTGGGATTTACCCATATGAGAGGTTACTGAATCCAGTGGTGTAGTTAAAATTTCAATAAAAAATCGCTAATCAAATTTGTCCATTTTCGACATTAAAATAAATCATAGAAAGCCTTGAAAATTGAAATTTATCCTAAATTTTTGTCATAAAGTGGAGTTTTCGATGGTTTATCATTTAAAAAAGCGTTAATATAGGATTATAAATACATTCTTTACAGAGGTTTCCATTTGAAATGGGTCACACTATATATATATATATATATATATATATATATATATATATATATATATATATATATATATATATATATATATATATATATATATATATATATATATATATATATATATATATATATTATATACCTTATAATCTCAAAATTACCCATCCACACAGCTAAAATTTTGAAAAATCGTTGATCGTTGTTACTTGGTTCTGAAAGTGTACGCGAAACTATGTTATCAAAAAGACACTAAGTAGGCATTTTGGGAGGATATTTCAATCTACAAATGATACTGGAACAGACAAATTCCAACGATTATTAAATAAGTTGAAAATTTGACGGTTTGGGTGTAGGAAACCTTTGTAGAGGTTGAAAGGTAATTAAGTAAGCTAAACGATAAGCGTAAAACACAGGAAGGTCCATTTAAAATAAGCCGAATATTTCAGTATGAATGTTCTACTAATTTAACTGAAAACAATGAACACCCTGTGAAGAGGTGTTTACTATTCAGCCAATAAATAGACTAAGGGAACAGTATTTTATGTAAACCTATGAGTAAATTTGTTCGAGTTAATTTTATTAGGAGATATTTAACCTTTTCTAAAACCCTGGTGCTGTCTCATATCTGCTGCTGCCGTCTTTGACTCCTTTTAGTGTGTCTCTCTAACATTCGTACATTACGTTATTCCACACTTTTACAAACTGCAGTACAGAGAAAAAATACATCCAATAGACAATTATTACAAAAGTTGAAGTGGTATGCTCAACGGATAACAAAAACGGATGCAGGTATGCAAAAAACAATAGTTTAAAAAATGAAGTGAATGTAAGGTTAGATCGTAATTAAAACTAATATCTGGTCTATTTTCAGGCGGTGTTGCCAAAGTGACTTATAAAACGGAGATTCCAGGACAAAAGAAATAATATATTAAAATAAAAGCAATTGAACGCAAACATGTCAAATAATACCTATATCGGTAAAAACGTTAAATGTAGAGCTAAGACAGAGTGTAAAGTATTTGGGACTCCTTGTGATCTTGCTACCCGTGTCTTGTCAACATACAAAGATGTTATGAAATATTTTTTGTTTGTACGAGAACTTTTAAAGCAGAAGTATTCATTCCGTCGTCCAAATGGCAAAATAGCTGAAGCTGAACGAATTAAAGAAATATGGATAACGCATCCCTTCCTATTATTTCGCGACGCCGTACTGTAGAGATGATACGTTCATACAATGAGAAGTACAGGAACCTGAAAAAAATCTTTTCCAGATAACGATAAAACGAAACTTGAAGCCTTTCAAACAGATTCACAGCGGCTATTTAATATTTCGTCGTGCAAGTGTGCCTCTTTGGATGACTGCAATTGCGCAAAGGGAAGAAAAGTTGAGAAAGCTTTTTTACAAAATCAGCGAACAATACGCGACTATTAAAGTCCTGCTACAAAAAACTGGAACACTGTATATATATATATATATATATATATATATATATATATATATATATATGTATATATATATATATATATATATATATATATATATATATATATATATATATATATATATATTTGTGTGTGTGTGTGTGAGTGTGGTGTGTGTGTGTGTGTGTGTGTGTGTGTGTGTGTGTGTGTTGTGTGTTTGAGTGTGAGTGTGTGTGTGTGTGTGTTGTGTGTGTGTGTGTGTGTGTGTGTGCGTGTGTGCGTGTGTGTGTGTGCGTGTGTGCGTGTGCTGCGTGCGTGTGCGTGCGTGCGTGCGTGCGTGCGTGCGTGCGTGCGTGCGTGCGTGCGCGCGTGCGTGCGTGCGTGCGTGCGTGCGTGTGTGTGTGTGTGTGTGATAATCGGGAACCCATCGCCACCCCAAACACTTGATGCTGGAATTTATCTTCTACTTGGTAGTATGCAGTTCTAAATGCAGATTATCAGAAGTTCCATTATTGTGTGTACTGACAGCTGCGTGCGTTCGTCTAACGTTTCATTTTTTCAGCCTGTCCCTCTTGCGATAGTTAGTGCCTTGTCGGTGAGCACATCTTAGAATAGGCTCAGGATGTCGAAGCTTACCGGTATTTAAAAATACCTTCTATTATTAATTCGGACCTAGCGTTCATGCGTTAGAAATATTATTATCAAAATATTGCTCAGCTCGCTCATCGTTACGATTTACTATATTTTTATTACAGAGCGAGCTTGAAAGGCAACTCGTACGGCTCTGTATCTTAGAATTGTCAGAATAAGATAATATCTAAGTTTCTGCTATCTTTTGCAATAATGTTAAATAACAAAATTTTCAATTAAATATTAATTACTGTAAGCATGAAGCATTATTAGTCTTCACTGCGTTTTGGCATTTTCTTTATAAATGTTGTAAACTATACTAAATAGTAAAAGGGAATTTTGCTAAGGTTTGATTTTTTCATTTTTCCACCTTCGTAAAAAGTAGTAATCTGATTAAGATTTACTAACGACCAGGTATGTAAATTCGTACCTTTTTCTGCCGCAACTCTACGATAGAAACATTTTTTTTAAACATGGCGTAAAATTTATATCTGTCGTAAAACATAGACTAAATGTACGTACAAACTGTCTTGTATATAAATTACTCAAAATGTAACAACAAAGTACATAAACATACATATACAAGTTGAAAGCTTCCAAAAACATAACAAATTTTAGTATGCAAATACTAATTTTAAACTACACAGAAACCCTTTTTGTAGTCAGCAATTAAAGCGCTTAAGGCGTTAAAATTAGTATAGGCAATAAAAATTCCAATTAGTATAATAACGGGGAAGTAATTAAATTGCTATAAATCTAATCAAAAAGTTGGCAACCGCGGTATTATAAAGTTTGGAATTTCCCATTTAACGGTTTCAACTAGACTACAGAGGAACTATCAATTGGGGGATATAATTTCAAAGATAAATCCTTAACAGGGAAGGTACATTACAGTTGTTTATGGACACCTAAAGTTTCGAATTAAATATAAAGGAACTAAGAGAAGGAGAACTTTCGTTTAATGTTCCACTCGCCAAAATGAGGCATTAATCTTACAAAGCCGGTATGCTTTAAAATGTCAAGAACGCAACTTTTATGCTTTTGTTATATAGTAGGAAAAGTTATTCTATGCCATCTTTGATACATTATCTTTATGCGAAAATGCTATCTACATTAACAAATAGTAGAAAGTGTAATTAAATCGTCACCTGTTTGATCCTACTTCGAATAAAACCAACAATAAAATTTATGTCGGAGAGCTTTAAGGATCCATGAAAAAATCTGGAATATCTTTTATTAAGAGACTATAATTTTTATTACCACAGAATAACTCTTCACATTTTACTGCAAACGGATAATACATATTTGATGTGGTTACCATTGAGATATATATTACAGTATTTCGCTCTTGTCTGCGCTATTATTTAAAAGACTGGTAAAACTAAATGCGTAAGACTAAAATGACAAGTATTAAAGTTTTGACAAAGAATAATATGTATATGACTTAAAAACACAGTATGGTGGAATCTAGAGGGTTGGAAGATGTGGAACAGAGACAACTGGGAGACTGTGATCTATATTCACAATCAGGAGCGGTTGGAAGCAAATGTTTTGGGTATCCACCTCAAATTCTGTCTAACTTTGTTTATAGAAAACCACAAATATGGGTAACAAGTTGCACGTTGGTGAACCGAAATTTACGCACCTTTAAAACTTAATAGATATTATTACTTAGTTTCGATCTGTTTGTAATAAAACAAAGTTACAAAATAGTATTACAATCTTTGTAATGAAGTGGTATGCTAAAATTGTTTTAAGGTTAAGTTGGCCTTAGCTGTCGAGTACTTTAAATATTGGTTGCAAAGTGTCTTGTTAGTGAATCTATTTATGTACCGATGCTGGAAATTTACTGAGACTTTTTAAATTCTATTATGCAATCCTCGTTCGCAAAGTAGCGGATAAATTCAAATAAAATTCTAATAATGGCAGTTTAGGAAGAAAATGCTCGGACCCGTCGATATTTATTTTTAATTTAGAATTTTTTTACGCAATACCTCCATTATTTGATGAAATACGAGAACAAGGTTTTGAAGTGCAGTAGAAAGAACTGAGGCGCATATTTTAAAATTATTATAGGTTATACAGAGTGTTGCATTTATACAAGATGGACCAAACATATTTTTTAAATGGGACCCCTTTACGTTATTTCAAATTTGGATTCAGGTCACTTCAGCCATTCTTTCAATAAAAGGTTTGATTATGTTATACAGGGTAGTTTAGAAGATGAGGATATTTTGAAGAAAAAATCGTACCTAAGAGGTTACCGTGTATCATTTCTAATAAGAAATATTCAAATGATTTTTTTAATAAAATATAATTTGAAACACAAACAATCGTTTGGGGTTAGGCCTAATTTAGTTGTAAATTGATTCCACTAACTTAAATTAAATGTTCGAATTGAGCACCGTTAACAATATGACACTAGTCAAGGCTATTAACAAGTGATTTTTGAACGTTGTCGATGATATCTGCGGTAAAGTTTCTAATTTCTTGCTTTTAAATCTTCTAAATTAGCCGGTTGCGTCGCGTATACTTTACTCTTTAAGTATCCCAGTAGAAGCAATCTAGAGAATTATAAAAAATCTGGCTGGCCACTAAATTGTCCCTTTTCTAACTATCCAACGATTTGGAAAAACTTGATTCAAATAAGCGCAAAACAGATAAAGCGTAGTGTGCCGGCGCTCCATCTTTTTGAAAAAGAGGTCTTCTAAATCCAGATACAACGGTATTAGAGCGGAGAACAGGTCATCTTGAAGAAAGTCTAAATATCTGGCACCAGTGAGAGTATCCTCGAAGAAGTAAGGACATATGACTCTTCCCTCAACCATGCCACACGAAAGTGTTTTGGGTGTGATATTCCGTGAATTAAAGAGCATTTTCGGGTGCCCAATAACGAAAATTTTGTGTGTTCACATGGCCGTTTAAATTATTCTTTTTACAAAATTGACGTTAGTATAACATAATTGTTGCATTTATTCACAAGATTCATTTCGCCGATCAAAATCATCTTCCGACAGCTATATATTGTAGGGATGGAACTTCCCTTTTTTCAACACTTTATGCACATTAGATTACGCCACACTAATATTATTGTCCATGTCATTAGCAATAGTGGTATTAGAATTATCTTGCACTGCTAACAAAATATTCAACTGATCTTCTTCACTTATCGACTTTCAACTAGATTTTCGTATATCCTGAACATGTCCAAATTACCGAAATTTCGCCTCAACTCTGCTTACCATGCTTTGGCTAATGAAACCACGATCAGGGTAAGCTGCATTAAAGGATACAACCACCACTGATTTAGTGCGCGACCTATCTCTGAATCCAAGCATACACAGGATTTCAATTCTCTCACGTTCGCTTAATTTCCTCATATTTCACAAATTAACGGTAAATTAGTTACTAGATAAACTCACGATAGCAATGCTATCGCCTATCAAAAAACTAAACACAAGTTGGTAACGTGTAAATAATTAAAATAATTTTAACAAAATGTACAATTTAAGCTTTTCTTACATCGACAATGAAGCTTTCTCATTTTTAATGTTTACGATAATTTTTATGCAATATTTCCTTATGTAACTAACCATCGTCCATATTTACCTTGTCGGGCGTAAATTATGTACTCCTTCTAATTCTGCAATAAAAAATAGGGGTTGATATTAAAAAAAAATGTCGATGACGTCATATATTTTTTTTACACACCCTGTATATTTCAAAATTATCTATAGGGTCACAGTATATTTTTTTTACACACCCTGTATATTTCAAAATTATCTATAGGGTCACAGTGTGTTACTTACAGGGTTGGTTAAATTAAGAAAGATTTAACGAAATTTATTACAATTTTAAATCCGCCTTAACATTTGATTTACCTCTTGTGTTTATTGAAATAGTCAGAAATAACCAAAATGGTCATTGTTAACTTTTACCGGCAACTCAAAAACCAAAAGGTTTTTTGATTAATACATTATCACGGAACTTTTATAAGAGGAATTTAATAAAGACAAAAATAGGTTTTTCGCTTTATTTGTACTCGAGATGCCGCACGTTTTATTTTCTTACAGACGCCATACTGGATTTTGCATTTTTGGAAAAAAAGCTTCAAGTTCTTTTCAAGGATTTATTACAAGTCTAGGTAAATATAGCATACTTTGATTAGCGTGGCCGCCATCATAAATGCAACGAATGCCTCGTGTCATTATTTCATATCGCTGAGTTTGATTAGAATTCGTAATTTATTAGCTTTTACCACAAAGTCTTAGAGGTTTCTTCAAGTTCTTAGTACAGCAGTTAATTATTCTAATGAAGAAAATTTAGATGTGATTGAGCTCTATCTTAAAACTAACAAGAATTCAGAAGCTGGAGCACAATCATAGTTATATTATTTCTAGTTCTATTTAATTATTGGACAATTAGATGTTTAGGCTAAGCATAATAATGCTCTTGTTTCCGAGATGTCAATTTTTAAATAAATAAAGCTATTTAAAATTGAGAAAATAGAATAATGGCACGAGAGATGCTTTTGTTTCATGATGGCAGCCACGCGTAACAATCACAGCCTACTATGAAAAAACAATCATTGCGAATTTTGAAGCTTAAAGAAACTATTAACCCAGATTTGTAATACATCATTGAAAATGTCTTGGCAAGCTTTTCCCAAAAATGCATAAAATACAATATGGCGTACGCGTAAGTAAGAGAATAAAAAGTTCTTGTAAACAAATGAAAATAAATAAAGCAAAAAAATTATATTTGTCTTTACTAAATTACTCTTATAAAAATTCCATGATAATGTATAAATCAAAAAACTACATCCCGCGGTTACGAGCTGCTGGAAAAAGTTAAGAATGCACTATTTTGATTTTCCCATTATCTCAAAAGTCACAAGAGATAAATCAAAGTTTAAGGTGAATTTAAATTTTTTAATCAACTAACCCTGTAACTAAAACGCTTTTCTAGACAGCAGTACATGTAATCCAAATTTGGGACCAACTAAAAAATTATAATAATACTATTTTACTATTTACGCATTTCCTTCTTTGAAGAATGCCACTTTGAGTTTTATATTGTACCGATTTCTTACGTCCTTGAATAATCAGCACTTTGTTATAGTAAATTGTCATTTGATACAATTCCCTTATGTGCATGTACAAGGTCCGGCAGCAGGATTGAATACTGTTTAGTAGGCCACTGTTGAGAAACAAATAATATATTTGGACTTATTATTAGTAAAACTAAAAACACAATTCTGGAAATTTCTTATAACACTTTCAGATTGCAAAGATCACATCCCTAAGATGACCACCGTCTTCTATACATTGCTGCAATCGGATTCTGAAATCGACCATAACGCGTCTGAGTAAATCGTCGTTTATCAAATTTATTTCCGCACGAATCCTTTCTTTAAGTTCCAAATGTGTTTGAGGACGCCTAGAGTACACATTAATCTTTAAGAATCCCCACAGAAAAGAATTCGGGACTGCCAGGTCCGGTGAAGTTGCGGGCCATGCAATGTTACCTGGAAATTGGACAACTCGGGAACATACGCTGTCAAACAGCAATGGACTGTCTAGCTGTATGCGTTGTGGCGCCGTTCTGTTGGAACTACGTTTCATCTTGGTCCATCTTTTTAACTCCACCGCCAAAGCTGTTTCCAACATCTCAACGTTCCGAAATGTTTTGACTGTAGTGGAGTGGCGGTTTTCTTCTAGTCCGACATAATCAGTTTATCCTTGTTCAATGTTTCAATATTATATATATATATATATATATATATATATATATATATATATATATATATATATATATATATATATATATATATATATGTAAATCACTGTAACTTTGAACGTCCTAGATTTTGTTCAAGTTTTGATGGGTTATATTAGAGGCAGTTTGGGATTTTTTTACCCAAAAAAACAATATGACCGACTTCCGGTTTCAACGGAAATGACATAAAAGCTGAAAATTTAAATGGAACAACCTGTATATTTTTACATGTTTGTATTCTAAGGCTTCAAATACATGCAGTTCATCTGACAAATGTCAACTCTAGCGCCATTTTATTTTAACAAAGTCCGCTTCAGGAGCATGTGTTAATAAAAATTAGAAAATTAAAAATTACTGCTTTATTAGGAAGTAAGAAAATTACTGTGCATATCGTTTTACTAGTACTTGAAAGGGCTACTTAATATACAGGATGGCCCATGCATGTTTCTATTGGGAACAGTGAGTTTTAGTTAAAAAACCGTATTTTTTAAGTTTGATCGTTAACAAACTTCACAAAAATTAATTATTACGAAAAATAATATTGTGGGGGATATTGTACGTCAATTATCTATTATTTAGATGACGTCACAATGATCTAAGATTAAAAAATATTTAAAAAAATAAAATTAAAATGGCGCTATTTGACCGATGAAATATAGGTATTTGAAGACCTAGTAAGTATATACATATATAGACACAGATAAACCAAAATAAGGAATTAAGTATCCAGTAACTATAAATTCGTTTATTTAATGAACATATAAGAAAAAGAAACCAAAGTTTAAGCTACACAAATTATTATTTCACGCAATAACATACAAAATAATTTAAACTGTAGATTTCACGAATATTAATTTAGAGAACGAGACATCATTACCGAAATTTAATTTTGCAGAAAGCAGTAACACATAAAACTCATTGTTAGTTGTGAACGTTACTCAACGCAATAATTGCGAGTAAAACTACAAGAAACGTAGACCGTTGGGCTCAAGGGCATAGGTACTACACTAACCAAAGAGCCAATAATTTTACCTTAAACAAACCGATCTTCATGTGAAACTTGTATTTAAAGAATTTTCCACGCTTGGTACAGCGACTACGCAATATTGTATTGTTATTGTAGTTTTCGTCGGCCTAGATTTAACATGCATTTGAAGGACGGAAGAAAATATTATTAATGTCTTAGCTTACACACATTGGATCTAGGGCGTTATCTTTCCATTTGGGAATAACTCAAACTACTGTTCCAAACATATTAAGAGACCACAGGTAAATACACAGTTTACTATATTCGCGTTACTTTTTATTTTTAGATTACACCCCTACCATACAGTTCTGAATCAGGCCCTAAACGAAGATGATATTGATCACAAAATTTTTGTCAATGTATTATTGATTCGTGAAAACAGGAATTATTTATCACAAATTCTATGGACCGACGATGCTACTTTTAATAGTGGTAATCTCTTCTTAGAGGTTTTAATAAATGAGTTGCAAATCCTGTTAGAATATTTGACATTGGACATTAGGCGAACCATGTATCTACAATTGAACGAGTGTCCAGTACATTGTTCCCTTAACGTGTGACACCATATTAGCGAATATTTTCAAGAACGCTGGGTAGGAAGGGGCAGCCTATTTCTCTAGCTGGCCAGGTCACCCAATATGACATGTCTCCACTTCTACTTATATGGTCGCTTGTAAAGCTGAATCCGAGATGTAATTCCTCAGCTATCAGCTGCGGAAATCGAAGTAGCAGTTTTATACACCCCAACAAGGTTGGAAGACTGTTTGGAATGAATGAAATCAGATTTTTGATTTTACTTGAGCTTTGCAGGGTGGATCACGTTAAAATTAAACTTCAATTTCGCTATAACTCTAAAACTAACAATAATATTAAATAAATCTTGTATCATTTTTATGAAAAATTTAATTTACATTTTGATTAACAGCAACTACCTCTTTAATACAAGACCAACGTTTATCCAATTCGGCTCATCAAAACCAAACTTCGTCAACTATAGTGTTAAAAAAATCTTCATTTCGCTATAACTTTAAAACGAGCAAAGATATCAACTTGCAGTTTAACAAAACTGATATGAAAAATTTTGCCCTCTAGCACTTCTATTAGAAACTATTGTGTAACAATGGGAACGAGAATTTAAAATACCTTAAACCAAAATTATCTAGAATTGTTTAGACTTTCTAGCGATGTAAGTAAAGGCATATGTTTATGTAGGATTTTGGGGAGAAATTTAATATTTTATTATTTAATTTTTAATTGCGCCCCTTAGCGGTGAAATAGGGAACTTTAAAATAATTTCCAGCATCTTCTCATGGCCGCATTCATAATAAAAAAAATTTCCAATTGTCAGATTGGCAGGTCTGGGATACATCCGCTTATTTCGTCTATTTGCCCACCCGGTACATACTTATGTTTTTGTGATTAAAAGTATTTATGCCAAGTTGAAAAAATATCGAATCCGCATGTAAAAAGTCAGTATGAAATAAACATGCACAGTGTACAAAACATTATTGAGGCATGTTTATTAAATGCGAAAAGCTTGTGCTTTGTTTAAGGGTTGTTTTCACAATAACAATGTATATATAAGAATAAAAAAATAGGTTTCGTTTAAAGCTCGTTGTTTAATCAATATGTATCGTTAAAAGTTTCGGTCCAATAGGGTAAAGTTTATGCTTCTTGTTGAACGACACATTTTGTGTTTATCATAATACCCATATTTTACATTCCATATTTTATTAAAATGTAAAGTAATCAAATAAAGGTGCAGTTAGACAAGAATAATACATTGTATAATGCCTTTTCTTGCGTTATTATTTTACATTTGAAACGTGTATTTTGTTTTTAGGAAGAAACTCGGGAGAATGTAACAATAAGCGAATTAAGTTTCGTACCAACAACGGAAGATGATGGAAAATCCATAACTTGTAGGGCGGAAAACCCCAATGTTACCGGTCTTTTCCTGGAAACATCATGGAAGATAGACGTTGTTTGTAAGTGTAAAATAAACATAACAACATTTATGCATCCACTGTAACCTCTTAATATTACAAGCATTTACCGTAGGTAGCATTAAAGTTATTATTTATGATACTTCTCGGATACAGCTAAAATGTTAATACAAAATAACCCGTTTTTGTTACCTACCTTTAAGTTTTATAGATATTGGGAAACCACCTTAGATTATAACACGTATTATACTTCGTTACTATTACCATTATTACTATATAGATACGAGGAATACTATAAGCTACCACACTAACCTTATATTAACGAGGATAATTTTATTTCTTACACCACTTTTTTGGTGCTTACACAATCTTCTGTCAGTTTAGTACAGCATAATCAATTTATGACTTTTGCCGGAACAAAATCTTTTTTGCCTTTATTCTTTTTTGTTTCTCCCTTTTATTGTCTTTCTTTCATTGAAACTTTAATTACACTTAAAAAAATATATACACTTTTGCTTACAATGCAGTAAAAAACAACAAAGTTTTCAATTAATTTATAACT